>CM031236.1:108493151-108863412 GCA_018340775.1 Taxus wallichiana var. yunnanensis
CATTTTAAAAATCATGTTAATATGATAGATGGATGCATGCTATGAAATACAAATACACTTATGTAATTAAAAATAATACTTAGGAACTAGTCCCTCCTCCTTCTAAGAGAAGCATTGTAGGATATTCATAGTTTTACAAGATCAAATAAAACTGTTTAGAGTTATTGAAAAGTTAAAAGAAAGGTTGGTAGCTTGTGGTTTCACTCGAAACACCTGGTCTTGACTATTTTGAGACTTTTTCTCCTATAGCTAAAATGAGCACTATTATAATTCTTCTTGTATTGGCTACCCAATATGGTTGGGAGATTCATCAAATGGATGTAAAAATACATTTCTTGATGGTGATTTAATATGATAAATGTACATGAAGAAACATAAAGGTTTTAAAGAACTTGGTAAGGAACTTTATGTATGTAATCTTACAAAGTTTTTGTATGGTCATAAGGAAGACATTAGATCCTAGTATGCTAAAATTAAAAGTTTCTTTCAAGATATTGGTTTAACTTGAACCATTTTTTTATAATGATCTATTTTTAAGTATGAAAAATTCATATTATCATTCTATTTTGTATGTATATGATCTTTTGATTACCAATAATTATAAAAATTTAATTGTTAAGATCAAAGAAAAGTTAAAGCAACTGGTTTAGGCTTATTAAATCACTTTCTTGGCATGGTTGTATTTCAAGATCACAAGTCCATTGTTGCATATCAATCTCATTATGTTGTGAATTATCTTAGAATATTTATCATTATTGATTGTAAACCTATTTCCATTCCAATTGAAGTTGGTGTTAAATTAGATCCTAAACTAGCTTGTGCTAAGTTTGATCCTAATCAGAGACAGGCTAGTTGATAATATAATTTATTTGACTATTTCTAGATGTGATATTTATTTTTAGTAGGATTAATTTTAAGATTTATGTAAGAACATTAAGAGAATCATTGGAAAGTGGCTAAAATAATTTTGAAATATATCGAACGAACACTCAAATATGGTATGTTTTATTCTTCTTCTAATGATGCATAATTATTTGGCTATTGTGATTCTGATCATATTGGTGATGTTGCAGATAGAAAGTATACTTATGGATATGTTGTCAAGTCATGTAGGTGCCATCACTTGGAGTAGCAAGAAACAACCAACAATATCTATCTCTTCTACTAAAGTATAGTATAGAAGTGTTATAGAAAATGCAAAATAAGCTATGTGGATGAAATTACTATTTGATGAACTGCATATGGGCATCAAAAGAAGCATTACATTTTATGCGAAAACCAGAGTTTCATTTATCTTGCAAATAATCTAGTTCGCCATAAAAGGAATAAGAATATCAAAGTTCATATGAAATTAATTCGAGAGAAATTCTCGAATGGTGATATTGAAATCAAGTTCTATTCAACTAAAGATCATGTTGCATATATGTTCACACATCCACTGTGTTCGATAAATTTTGTGCCTTATTGGGCCTATAATAGTTTCCCTTGAGGTGGAGTGTGCATGACAATTCCACCTCTTAAGTACACTGTTGAATACTTCCAAGACTTCCTCAATCTTATAAAAGTAAATGTGTCACACTATGTGAAGTTATTTTTAAATCACATAGATATGGAAATGCCTTGTTTATAAAACGATACACAATATAATATAAGTATTGATATGTAAATCACTTGTCCTTAAGTATAAGTCTTGATATTGGCCCTATAAGAGTTTCTCTTGAGGTGGAGTGTGCATGAAAATTCCACCTCTTAAGTACATGTTGAATACTTCCAATACTTTCTCAATCTTGTAATAAGTAAATGTGTCACACTATGTGAAGTTATTTTTTAAATCACAACGAATCATTAGATATAGAAATTCTTTGTTTATAAAAGGCTACAGAATATAATATAAGTCTTGATATGTAAATCACTTGTCCTTAGAACATATTTTGTATATGCTCTTTTGTATTGCAGATTTTATACGATCTTTGCAACATTGTTTTGAAGTGGAAACTCATGTGTGTCATGTTCTCGATAAAATTTGCAATATGTTTTAGTCATTTGTGGCTTATTTAAGTTCACGAAACAATGTGGTATTATACTACGAAACTAAAAATCCGTGAGAATCTACTTTAGTGTAGTGAAAAATTGTGAACCCATATAAGAATTATGCACGATTCTATAAGTACGTGGGATATTGCAAAATTATATAGTAGAATTGAAAAACCCACATTACCCATGTTTTTTTGGATGTCAACCATCTTGGCATAAGGAACATATGTCAACATGTTTTCTTCATGCTCTTCTCCACTTAAAACTAAGGGGGGTGTTGGGGTGATACTTTCAAGTTGGTTATCTACCACTACAATATGACTAAATATTATTTTAATTTTTTTCTATTATACTTTATTATGAAGATATTACACATTTAAGAGTAAAGTGGCTGGATTGATTCACCCACCCTATTAATTCAGGTGATCCCTCTTGGGATTGGTGATGAGCAATGAATAAATTAATACCGGATTGATATTTAGATAGATACAATAGATTGGATAATTATGATAGGGTATTGTATTGAATGATTGAGAAATTTATCTGTAATCATTCATGAGACCAAGAAAAAAGTGGAAGCACCTTTGGGTAAAAGTTGTATAAGAAATTCTTAATAACAAATAGTGCTTTATTCAATGGGGTTTTTACCTTCGGGTTTTCCTAACTTAAATATGGTGTTACCATCTCTATGCTCTGTGTCTATTAGCTTTCAGTCATTAATAAATTTTGTAATCTACACGCTATAATGCATAATCTTTGACATTTATTGTTTCAATTTATAATTATTTGATTATGCATTTCTTCTAAATCTGAATCATTATGCAAAATAAGCTCACACTTATTTCTCGGTTAATCGCACCCATTATTCCTCTTTTAGTGCTTCAATCCAATTTTTCAGATATTCTAAGCACTTGAAGCTTCCTAAAAACATCTTCATCAGGTGGTAAATTTCTTCCCTTTCCAATAATATAAAGAAGTCTTTCAAACTCCTCATATTTTCCAAGTTATGGGCTAGCAGGCCTTGGAAGGATTTTTGCCAAAGGCGGGCCGATAGACCTAGGGAAGGCTTTTTACCAAGTGGAAAATTGTAGTTCCGAGGCACTAGAGGAAACTTTTTCCAAGTATTCGTGTCACGGATCTGTAGGGTTTTTTAGAACTTTTGCACTTTTTACAAATAAGGTGCAAAGTGAATTTTGGGGACGTAAGCCGAAGGGGAATCTTAAAGCCAAATGAAGAAAAATGTCTAAGACCTACAAAGGGACACGTGACCAAGTTTCAAGTCAAAGCAGAAGGCGGTCTCGGAGAACAAGCAGATTTACACAGCAAAATAATAGATATCTTCTTGATATTACATATATTTTGATACAGATACATCCGTATATATAGGAAATAGACTTCCTAAATAATAGGAAGTAGCTATAACAACTCTCCAACCAATCTACGTGAGTTGTCCAAACTCACACACTCATATTTGTTATAAGTTTTTTTATTTAACAACTATATAACAAATTACTAACATAAAATAACATTATAATTACTTCACGTAATTATAATTTACTAATGGAGCACTAACAATATAATTTCCTAACATTCCCCCCCTTAGTGCGAACATGGGAAAACCTACTTTGTACTGCAACGTGCCGCTACGTAGCATGCTCATGATTTGGATGGTTTCAAGGACAATACCAACAACCTCTGGATGGTTTTCCAAGTGGTTAACCAACAACCACACAACAGATGGTTTTTGAGGAAAGTACCAACAACCTCTGGATAGTTTTTCTGGATAACTAACAACCACAATATCATGATGATGCAGTAGTATCAACAACTCTCATCACTATCTCACTGCAGGGAATAACATAGGAAATTCTACTGAAATCTGTTGCTCATACATACATAGAGAAAGCTGACATACTGGAAATGGAACATTGGATCATGTTCCCCCCCTCAATGTGAAATTTCCACTTATTGAAAATAGGATCACTACAAACTGAGGCACACCACACTGGAAGCACTAAAATCAAACTGCACACACACATGTCACCAAAGCTGATATGCGGCCCCGTCGTTGGCAACTGACGAGAGGTCACTGAATGACCTCCAACCTCCGATGCCTCCTGCCTCCGGTTTCATGCTACTAGCTCAGCAAATTTTCTTTTTAAGGATCATTAGTTGTCAGGACGTCGGGTAACACCGAAAATGCATCCTTGAATTATTTTTTTAAATTTTTATGACACTTTTTGATGACTGAAAAATGACTAAACTGCAACACAACACTGATTATTTTGAATCTTTTGACGAATAATGAAAAATTTATATTTTGACACATGACTTAACATGACTTACAAACGACAAAATGACAACGACATTTAACATTTGATGATGACCGACTGACATATTTTGTTGACACCATTATTTTGACATTAAAGACAAATAATATTTGATGACACAAGACTCGAAATACTAATTGACAATATTTATTAAATCCCTAGACTCTACGACCTATTTGAATTTTGAATATTAAAAGCAATATCATAAATGCCTTTAATTATTTTGACCAACTAGACATTGACATAAACAAATAATCAAAAATGGGATTATTGACACGCCTTATACAAAATGCTAATGAACGGTGAAGTTAAAACCTAGATATTTGAATGATGAGACTTGGGACACGTGCCAAATTAGCAGAAGATTCAACGTAAGTAGACACTAGAAATATAAACCATACCATGTATATTTGATAAGGGTGGTTTTGATTTTAATTTCCAGTGAAGAAGACTTGTAGGAGGCGGTTTCAATGTGACTTCAGAGATTGCTTCAAGTAGATTGAGATCCAAAAAACACGTGGGCCTTCAAATTCTCGCTGTCATCTTCAATCACCTTCAAATTCTCACTAGCATCGCCGTTACAAACCTCTGTATCTTCATGCAGCTCTAAATGGATGTAAGATTATGCAAATTCTAATGTTGACTCCGAGCCCTTGGTAAATGCAGGATCAATATAAATACAACACATAGAACTTGATTGTTCTGTCTAGGTTGAAAATCTTGATAACCGATGTGAATAAAGTTATGCTCTCTATTGAAATTATACCTTAATTGGATCTCAGCAATGAAACGATTTTCAAAATACGCCAGTCGAGATATTTGGATAGATGGCGGTTTGAGAGAAACCGTTCAATTCACAAAATCCTATGCCGATACAAGTGTAAACAAAGCCGAGTGATTTCAACACAGACTTCTAATTCTTTGTCTGTAAACACAACAGACCAGGCCCACCAGAAAACACAAAGCTTATACGTGACCTCCCAATACTATATCCTCTACACTAAAGATAACCTCGCCAAAAAATACTGCACTACGTTTTCTGCATCGTTACTTCAATTCTATGTAGAATTATATACTTTGCACACTCATAACTTTCTGGCACATTAACAGGGCAATGCAGAATTCTAAATGCCCCTGATATAACAATCAAGGTATATTGAACATGATTTCACTCTGATACCAAATCTCAGAGAACAAGCAGATTTACACAGCAAAATAATAGATATCTTCTTGATATTACATATATTTTGATACAGATACATCCGTATATATAGGAAATAGACTTCATAAATAATATGAAGTAGCTATAACAACTCTCCAACCAATCTACGTGAGTTGTCCAAACTCACACACTCATATTTGTTATAAGTTGTTTTATTTAACAACTATATAACAAATTACTAACATAAAATAACATTATAATTACTTCACGTAATTATAATTTACTAATGGAGCACTAACAATATAATTTCCTAACAGGTAGGTTGTTGGAGGAAATTAGAAATTTTGGCTCGAGAGACATAAAGTATAGAAATGAGCCATGCTTCCACTAATGCCCAAGGAGCCACGTGTCAAACCTTAATTGCATGCAAACCGGTGGGGCTTGAAGTGACTTTTCACCCAAATGGAAAATGCACCGGTTGGCCTCGAAGATGTTTTTTTGCCGAAAGTAAATTGCGAGGTCATGGGGAAAATTTTGCATTTTTGTTTTGATGCCAAAAGGCACAAAGTGATTTTCGGGCCCGCTGGACCCATTTTGCTAACTATTTTTCATCATTTTTTACATACCTAACTCAAACCTTCAAATGGACATATATTTCGATCCAAAGGCTCTAAATTCAAGAAATTTGACACCGTTGAATATTTCTCGACCTTGTCTATGCCATGGGATGTTGAAACTAAAACTTTGACAAGGTTAGGTGGGTGAAAAATGGTAAAACATATTTTAGGCCATTAATGTTGTACGCGATTTACTTCAACTACCGATCTGATTTGATCAAATCCATCGTTCTTCCTTCTTCAACATGCCAAATAGACAAAGGGAACCGACTTGACAGATTTTGGATGGATTCGAGGTGGGCATTAATGGTTGGTGGTTGGATTTTACGAGTAGAGTCGAGGTTTCTCTTCTTTCCTCCAATTTTCATCATTTATATATTGTAATACTTCTCATTTAAGAAGGAGACACATTCTAGGTGTGGGGAAACTCTATCAAAGTAATTTCCTGACTCAATTTCAGTTGTAGGCCTTCTCTAATGCATGGAGAGCATATTTGTGCCTCTGAGCACTGCATGTAATAGTCTGTGTACCTTATAGAGCAATAAAATATTGTTTTGTGGCGTATTTCAACCCTTGGCATCATTTTTTTGTTTCTCCATGCCTCTCTATCTCTTGTTTTTTTCCTATGTATGTATTTCATGTTTACAAGTTTAATATGTCATGCTTCATGGAGTTTCAATGGTGTATTTGGATCTGGGTCTGTGTCACTTCTATTTGACCTCCCTGAGTCCCCTATTCCCTATTTCACTCTCCTCAATAGAGTATCTTACCACTTCCTTTTCTCGGTGTATCACAACTTAGTGTAGGTTCTTTCACCCTCTCTCTCTCCATGTCCCCTTAGAACGGTTGGATTAGGTTAGTTAGATTCTCGCATGCACCTTTGGAGTAGCTTGTGGCAAGCGAGATTAGGAAGCAATAATTAGCTTTCTCCGTAGGGCCATCTCAAGTTTTGCATGTCCCACAACTTGAGAGATGGTCCCATGTTGTGCAATCACACCAAATTCCCCACTCACACTCAGGCCATTCATGGGTGATGTGATTCCACACTAACAATTTTGGCATGCCCTAAGGGACAAGAGGTCTTCACATTATTTCATCAAGTTGATGTGTTCTTGGTGAGATTCAGCCTATAGAGGCACAATCAAAGCACATCCGTGACTCCATCTTGTCAATGACCCATTCTCTAAGTTACAAACCTTTTCCATTCATATTCACTCATTTTCATCCATTTTCTTCTTCCATATCTTTCATTTTCTCCCATTCCATGAAGTTGTGCAATCATGACCTCATTCCCCTCATGAAACACACACTTACAATAGTGCAGTCCACCTCCAATGTATTTTCCAACTCCTCTAGATTAGTATTATGATCAGATCCAAAACCATTATGCTTACCCATATGAGTAGTGTCAAAACTAGTTTGGCTATGGAGCTTATCAAGAACAAGGGGATGCATACAATGGTGATAGCTACATGGAAAATTTTGATATGCTAGATAAGATTCAAAGAATGGAGGCTAGCATGGTGCAATCTAGGGGCACAACACAAATGAAGGCATTCAAAGCATTGGTTTCAAGGCACCTTGTCCATGGGGAGGTCCTTTTCTAAGATATTAAAACCCTTAAGAGAAGCTTGACTTCATGGTTGATTTTTTTCCTCAACTAACATGATGGATTGAGGATATTGAGGCTTATGAGTTGGACACAAGACAACTTTGCCTTTTCCTACCTCCTATATTTTCTTTCCTTTTCTTTTCTTTTCCACTACCTCCTATATTTTCTTTTCCTTTTCCTCATTCTTTATCATTTCAACATGATCAAGAGTCAATATTCCCATCTGCTGCTCCAAGTCTTGATTTCTCTTCTCCATCCCTTGATCTTCCATCCCACCTCAATTCCTCTTCCCTTTTCCCTCTCAAGCAGTCATTCCCTCCAAAAAACAAGAAGTTCCACTTCCCTCTCAATTAAAAACAATAGTAAAACTAGTTGAACCCCAACCTGCCACTCCTCTTGCTTTCCCAAGTCCATGTTGGGAAGAGACTCAAGAATCAAGTCAAGGAGAACACCAATAAGAGGAACCCAATAGAGAAGAAATGATAGAAGATATGAAGTGTTGGGTTTTCAAGTTTGGGTTTACAAAGATCCCCTTGATGGTTAAGCCAATAGAGGAGATCAATGTTGAAGAGCCAATGGTGGCTGAGGCTGAATTTGCGGTAGAAGAGGAAAAAAACAAGAAGAAGATCAACAGTCTATTTTCTTTGAATGAAATGTCCAAAATGGCTCTCTTTCAAGAAAATTTTGATCTCATCCAAGCTACATAACCAGTTAAAGAGGAGGAACAATCAGCTCCAAGCCCCATTGAAGAGGAGCAGTGTGAGAGATCAAATCAGAGTTGAAGCCACTCAATGAAGAAAGCATCATTGGAGATTGTTTGCTTTCATTTCAAACAGCTGATTTGATTGATGAACCCATGATGGAGGAAGACCATACAGTTTACGAGGCTCCAAGTGCAGAGCAGGCCACAAAAGAACCTTCACTTATTCCTCCCACTTCATCCCCTTCAAGCTCTAATGTTGAAGAAGAGTTTGAGATTTCAAACTTCATGTTTGAGGAAGAAGGGAACCATGGCGAGCAAGTTGAATATCAAGGAGACACCATGGAGGAGGTAGACCACATTCAACAGAAAAAAAAGAGAGGTAGATTATCTTTCTGACTTAGAGGATTTCTTTGATGAAGAGGAGCCCATGGAGATCACATCATTTTCTCCTCCATCATCCACCTTCCAAGCACATGAGCCTACTTCCATGAAGGAGAGCATTCAAGTACAACAACCTGCACTTCATAACAGCCCTCTAGAACCAAGGTTGGAAGATATGAATCTTCCATGTTCTTCACAGGAGAAGGAAGAGAAAAGGTAGGAGGATTTCATCATCCCTCTCACACCATCCACCTAGGAAGGTCAACAAGAAGACTCCATTCTTGGATTTGAAATTCAGAACCATGGGCACATTCAAAGGATCGACCTTTCCCAATTATATACTTGGCTTCATTGGTGCCAGGAGGAGCTATAACTGGTCATGCTTCCTTCTAAGCATGAGGGAGAGCCTCAAAGTGCCAAGGATCAACAACAATACCTGCAAACTAAGTAAGCATGATCGAAGAGGTATTTGACTAGTTTCTAGTTGATACCTTAATGATATGGGTGGAGGATCGAACCCTTGTAATTTTTCAGCCATCCAAGCAGCCATATTCAGTGTCAAATCATTTACATGGCTTCCCTTCTTGAGAAAAGGAAGCTACTTCTCCCTGCCAGTTGTAGGATTTGTTTGAGCCCTCTTTCTCTCTGGTTAAAATAGAGTAGGTAGGTTTGCTTTCAGCAGAAGAAGTGCTTTTGCACACTCTGCATATCCCACTTGGGATGTGTATGATTTCAAATTTTTTACATAGTGTGTTGTGGTGTTTTTTTGCTCTTGCATAGTGCATTAAGAATGACATTTGGTGAGATCAGCTCCAATCCTAGTTTCAGTGGTTTTCCAAGTGGCTCAAGGATCGATTTTTAAAGTTTAGATCAAAATCAAGATATCATTCATGACTCCATGCCCAATGGATGCTTCAAGGTCACCGATCATCTCATCTAGCATGTAGATGTCCTATTTGAGTCACCAAATTATTTTTCAAAATATGGCCATGCTTATTTTTTGTTAACTACGCCCATTTTTCCTCTTTTAGTGCTTCAATCCAATTTTTTAGATATTCTAAGAACTTAAGGCTTCCTAAAAACATCTTCATCAGATGGGAAATTTCTTCCCCTTTCCAAAAATATAAGGAAGTCCTAACTCCTCATATTTTGCAAGTTACGGTTCGACAGGCCTTGGAAGGAGTTTTTGCCAAAGATGGGCTGGTGGACTCAGGGAAGACTTTTTACCAATTCAAAAATAGTAGTTGCAAGGCAGCAGAGGAAAATTTTCATAAGTGAATTTCAGGCGGAAGATTTGTGGGGATTTTGGAACTTTTGTGCTTTTTGCAAATAGGGCGCAAAGTGAATTTTAGGCCCGCAAAGCCCACCGGGAGCTTAAATCCAAATGAAGAAAAATTCCTAAGGCTCCTGTGAAGGGACACATGTCCATGTTTAAAGTCAAAGTGGGAATGTGGGTTATTGGAGGCAATTATAAATTTTGGTTTAAGAGACATAAATTATAGAAATGAGACGCACTTCCGCTTATGCCCAAGGAGCAATGTGTCAAACCTCAATTGCATTTAGGCCAGCGAGGCTTGAAAGGACTTTTCACCCAAATGGAAAATGCAGACTGGTGAGCCTGAAGATGATTTTTTGCCAAAAGTGAATTGCAGGGCTGCAAGGAAAATTTTGCATTGTTTGTTTTGGTGTAAAAGGGCACAAAGTGAGTTTCAGGCCCGCGGACCCATTTTTCTAAATGGTTTTCACCATTTTTGTACTGAGACCACTCAAATCTTCAAATGGACCTATATTTTGATCCAATGCTCTAAATTAAAAAAATTAGCACCGTTGATAAGGTCTCGACCTCGTCTACACCATGGGAGCCTGAAACTTTAATTTTGATGAGGTTAGGTGTGTAAAAAAATGGGAAAATATTTTTTAGGCCATTAATGTAGAACTCGATTTTCTTCAAATACCAGATTTTATTTGAATCAATCTGTCATTCTTCCTTCTTCAAGATGCCGAAGACAGAGGGAATAATACTTGAAAGATTGTGGACGGATTCGCGGCGGGCATTGATGGTTCGTTGTTGGATTTTAGGAGAAAATTTAGGTTTCTCTTCTTTCCCTTTGATTTTCATCGTCTAAATATTGTAATAATTCTCATTTGAGAAGGAGATAAATTATGGGTATGGGGAAACTCTATCAAATTCATTTCATGACTCCATTTGAGGTATAAGCCTTATTTTCTACCTAGAGAGTGTATTTGTGCCTTTGATCACTTTGTATGTAACGATCTGTGCACCTTATAGAGTAATAAAATCTTGTTTCATGGTGTCTTTCAACCCTTCACATCGTTTTGTTGTTTCTTTGTGCCTCTTTGTCTCATGTTTGATCCCTAGGTATGTATTTCATGTTTGTAGGTGTAATATGTAATGCTTCGTGGAGTTTTGATGTTAGATTTGGATTTGGGTTTGTATCACTTTTTTGACCTCCGTCGGTCCCCTCTTCCCTGTTTCACTCTCCCTCAATAGAGTATCTTGCCACTTAATTTTCTTGTGTATCACCGCTTAGTGTAGGATCTTTCACCCTCTCTCTCTCCTGTCCCCTTGGAATGGTTAGATTAGGTTAGTTAGATTCTTTACGCACTAGAGTAGCTTATGACAAGTAGATTAGGAAGTAAGAACAGGCTTTCTCCGGAGGGCCATCTCAATTTTTGCAAGTTCCACATCTTTAGAGATGGTCCCATGTTGTGCAATCACACCAAATGCCCCACTCACACTCATCCTATTTGGGGGAGCTGTGATTGCGCACTAACACTACCTTTGTTTAATAAGCCGATATCCCATTCTCATCCTCCACTAAGATCTAGGAGGGAGCTAATGTCAAATAAATTCTTAGAATTCTTCAATGAGCATGAAATAGCACATCACTTGATTATACCCTATACAACTAAGCGAATTGAATTTTATAATTTCACAATCGAACTATCATGGATATGGAGCCTTACATGATTTTCACTATAAAGTTGGAGAACATATTTTTGGTATAAGTGGTTGAAAATGATGTATATCTTATGACCCAGAAACCTACAAATATCTTACAAGACAAGACACTAGAAGAGGTATGGAGTAATCATAAACCTTTTATTTCTCATTTTTGATTATTTGGATATACTACATATATGCATGTCCTAGATAATAAGAGGAATAATATTGGTGTAAAAATGCTCCACTGCATATTTTTTGGGTAAAGTAATACCTAAAAATCATATCATCTCATGGATCCTGAGTCAAATAAGATATATGGCAGTAGAGATGTGGTTTTTGACAAGTCATCCTTTTATTCATTTCCTCAAAAATAAGAGTCAACAATGACCTCATGTCATATATTTCTCTCATGACTAGATGATGATAATTAGAATTATTCACAAAAGAAAGATGACATGCAAGAGGAATTGTTCATTGATCTTGGTAATTTGGAAAATAATTCTTCACATAAGCAGTAGTGGAAATGTCCGAATTTGTTCCAAAGCACCATGAGAGAGTCTCACCTAAAATATGTTTCAAAAATTCATCGGGAGTTAAAATGAGAATACATGTGAGAAATGTGGTAAATATCAAACTCAAGAGTTTAATAGTTGATAGCATTGATCCCGATATAGTTTATGAGGCACTTTGTCATCTAGAGTGGAATAAGGCCATGGATGCAGAATATGATTCCTTGATATAGAATAAAAAGGGATCTTATTTATATTCCTGCAGTAATAATTCCATTAGATGTAAGTGTATTTTATAAACTAAATATAGTGAATATGGATCTATTGACAAGTACAAAGCATGGATAGTTGAAAAGTTTTATACTCAACAAGAAGGAATTGAATATGATGAGACATTTGTACCACTATGAAAAAAAAATCATTATTGTCTATCCACTTGCAGACAAAAGGATGGAAACATCAACAAATGGTCGTAAAAAGTGCTTTCTTTAATGGTTATCTCAAATAAGTATACATGACCCAACTAGAAGGATTTTTCGATGAGAAACATCTTTAGAAGGTATGTCGTCTAATTAATTCTCTTTAAATGGAATTAATCAAACACCTAGGACATGGTTCATTAAAATAGATGATCACCTATTACAACATGGATTCACTCATATCCCCTCTTATTTAAATATTTATATTAAAAATATAGGCAGAGAGATTGTCACCTTCGTTGTGTATATGGATGATCTTGTGATCACAAGGAGTTTACAAAATCTTATCCAATATATTAAGAATTATTTTTAGAAATACTTTAACATGAGCGATTAGGGAGAATTCACTATTTTCTTAGCCTAGAGATATGGGAGAAGAAGAATAATATTGTCATCTCTCGGATGGAATACTCCAAGAAACTCCTCGAAAATTATGGCATGTCATATTGTAATCCTATATCCACTTTAAGGGAAAAAATTTTTTTGACTATCTATATTATTGGATTCACCTCAACTAGATAGTACTCACTACAAAAAGCTTGTTGTGAGTCTCATTTACTTAGCGTATACAAAACAAGACTTTTGTTTTGTTGTGAGCCATTTTTCTAGATTCATGCAAGAGATGAAGAATTTTCGGTGGGTAGCATGAATCATGTGCTTTGAGATATATCTGAAGTAAAATTGAATATGGTATCAAGATTATTATAAGACCTCCCAGGTTATTCTTGTAGGGATATATGGAATAATAATATTCTCGAATCTCTTGATTAAAGGAAATCAATTTCAGTTTTATATTTAATCTCGGTCCTGAACAAACTTGTGGATCAATAAGAATCAAATTGTTATGTGTATCTCATCAACCGAGGTATATTTTCATGCCACATAAGGAGATTTGTGTGAAGTTATTTGGTTACATAACATATTGGGAAATATGGGAATTTATGAAGAAAATTGTCCCATCATTCACTATGAAAATCAGGGTGTGTTGAAGCTTGAGAAATAACTTTTTTCCATGAGATAACAAAGACATGGAAGTCCAATGTCATTATATTTGAGATCAAGTCTTAAACCACCACATCCAACTCTAGTATTTCCCCACAGATTATCATACTATAGATATACTCACCAAGTCTTGGTAAGGTGAAATTTGAATTGTTTTAGGGGTACATTTGTAAAAAGATGTATTTAGGAGGGAATTTTAGTAAATTAATTGATAAATTATTTAACTACCTATGTAGTTATGTTTGTGTGGATTTTTTTCCCCTTAACTTCCGTCATTTATCTCCTCTTGTAACCAATTCTCTTTGTATATATTGCATATTTTGCTACTTGTTTTAATAAACACAATCAATAATTTCTTCTCTTAATTGTCCATCATAATAAAAATTAAATGGTATGTAAATAATGGGATTGGTAATATTATTGGTGTTGGTTGTTAGAAGAATGAATTTAATATATTTGAAGGATTTGATGTTAAATATTTTCTTTCTTCTTCTCTAATGTTGTTTAATTATCGAATGAAAGGCTTGGGTATGTAAACTTTAAAAGCTTATTTTAAATGTCTTGCATTAACTTTGTTATTGGACACCATAAGTTGAAATTAGGTGATGGATCATATGAATGGTTCTTGCATGGTAAGCAACATGCTAAACCATTTCCCGGTCATCATGATTCTAATTCCTCTCACTTGTTTGAATTAATCCATATTGGTGTAATAGGTCCTTTTAAGTTCCTTCTATTGGTGGAGCGTTGTATGATGTTATATTCATTTATTACTTTTGCAAAATTTCTTAGTCCTATTTCATTAAGAAAAAGTGAATTTTTGTCTAGGTTTTAAGATTTTAAAGCCTTAGTTAAAAATATGGCTAATCTAAAAATTAAGAGAATCATAATTGATAATGGAGGTGAGCATGTCAATAAAACTTATGATGATTTTTATGTATCTTATTTAATTCAAAGGTAACTCACAACTCCTTACTCCCCTCAAGAGAATGGAATAGCTTAAATGAAGAATATAATAATCATATAAATGGCTAGGACCATGCTTCATGCTTCAAGGTGAATAAGTTTCATTAGGATGAGTCCATGAACAAAAATGTTCATATTCTAAATACGATTACTATAATATATTTTCATGAAAACACACGTCATGATTTTTAGAATAAATAAATAAATGTGATATATCTCATTTAAAGATATTTTTTACTCCTACTTCTCTTGTCATTCTTAAAGTTAAAATGTAAAAACTTGATCTTACCTCGTACTCGTCCATTTTTATTGGATATGATGGTTGCAAAAAAGGATTAAGTGTGAATGATCCAATCAAAAATTTGATCATAGAGAATAGGAATGTTCATTTTCTTAAGAAACCTTTTTTATTCTTCCTCTCTTCCTTGTTCTACATTTCTTGAGTTTGAATCTAATCAATTTGATTATCCTTATTCGATAGTATGGAATCCAATTTACAAGAGGAAGATCATCCTTCTTCTTGTATGATGTATGTTGATATTGAAGGTGTGTATTCAAAATCTATGTCTCGGTATAGAATTCCTACGTTGGCTACAAATATGGTTTCTAATTCTCATCGAGAAAGATGACCTGTAGTAAGCTTACTAGTAGAGTTACAAAATTCTTATTTTAAGAGGAAGAGGGAGTAATTCTAAAGTATTAGTGTTAATTAGAGGATTTTATTCAACTTTCATAGATTCAACCTACCTTCAATCAAGGTTTACTTCATCAAAATATTGAGGTTCAACCGCATAAAATTTTCTCTTTTTAAAAATGAGCATTGTTAGAAATATTTGATCTCTAGTTGCTCGACATATATTGGAGATACACCAAATGTATGTGAAGACTAATTTTCTAAGTGGTGATTTGAAAGAGAAATTTACATGCATAAACCTAAAGGATTTGAAGAACCTAGTAAGTAATTATTTGTGTTTAAAAATTAAAGTATTTATAATATATCAAACAATATTCAAGAGCTTGGTATGCTAAGATAAATAGTCTCTTTGAAGATCTTGGTTGTAAATAATATTTTATTGATAATGATCTATTTGTAAAAATTTAAAATATTCATATTATCATAATTGTCTTATATGTTGATGATCACCTTATTGCTAGTAGTGAAAAGAATGTAATTTTTAAATTTAAACGAGAGTTAAGAAAATAATTTGTAATTACATATTTAGGACTTTTTTTTAATAACGTTAAAGAAGGGTTAAGGGGACCCTACCCCGTATAAACAAGTGGAGGAAAAGATAGGACACTTAGGAACAAAACAAACCATCCTCTACTAGAGGCGCAAAAGAACAAAAGAACAACAACAACCAACCAAAAACCAAGAATAATCTAAACAATATGCCCCTTCCATTTTTATTTTAGCTGCATCTTGAGGGGGAGATTGTGCCTTTATTTTTCCTACCGATAAATTTCCAACTCTCTTCCAAATTTGGAATTATATTTTCATTATTATGGATTGGAATCAAGACTTCAATGTGTTCCATAGGTTCATTGGATCCTGATATTGCATATGATACATTGTTACAAACTTGTTGCACTTCTACATCTTTTGGACAATCAATTCCTCCAAATCCAAGTCATAATCACAATCATAAGGATCTGTCACAACCAGGTGACTAGGATTAAAGTTATTTCACCAAGATCTTCTACCTTTAGCATGTTTCCTAACAAATTGAAAATCTAAGATCAAATGGCCAAGACATAATGATGGTTTTCATCTAAAGGGAAACCGTTCATAATCCAGGTTTTGAATTCAAGTTCTATCTTCAACTTTAATTTCAATAATGGAAGGGAAATACACATAAGTATCCATATCAATGAAGATTCGAGCATAAGTAGTGTGCTCAAAATATTTAGTTTTCTTGTCAATAGCTAAACATTTCCATAAATTATTACCAATAGAAGTTAAAAAATCTCTAACCAAAATTGGATGGGTAAGTATGGTAGATGGATCCATAACAATTTAATATTGAAAGTATCGAAAAAAGGTTAATCAAGGCAAACCAAGGTTTTAATAAAAATCATATGGGATTTAAATTCCCAAACTTTCCCAAGAATAAGATCCCTATCTGAAGCATTTACAAATGAAACAATAAAAAAACCTCGAACACTAGGAAAGATATCAAGCATACCTTTCAAGAAGGGACCCCAATGACTTGAAATCTAAGCATGAAGTGCAAGTAGACCTAGGTAGAAGATGTTAAATTTGTAAGTCAGACCATTCCTCTTGAAACCTTGTTTAGATTGAACCACCTCTTCCTGCAAAATCACTTATGGGGTAGATTTAGCATAAGCCATAGGCTTATTACGCTTGAGTCTAGAAAACCCCTATTCCTATTACCTACACTTCGTACCACATCCTTGAAAGATTGATAAATGGATTTAATATTCCACCGACTTAGATGAAACCGGGACTATAAAGGCTCGAGATCCCATCTCGTGGATCATATCATATACCATTGATCTCTCATGAAGTGGAGTAAGCATAAACATGGACGGGGAAAAGGCACCACGATCGATTTTCTTAACATTTTGGGTAAAAACCCTAAATGTATTTTTAGATATTTGAAAGCTAGATGCACCATCTAGACCATCGGTAACAAGGGAAACCTTTTCACTTTGGGATTGGGGAGCCCGAACCCCTTGACTCCAAATATGCTTACTCAGTGAGTAATCGAACCGCCATTATCAGGGAAAATCATAGGCTTCATTAACAATTGCAACAATGTATTTTCTAAACCCACATGGGGTCGTCACAAGACCTTTGTCGCTAAAACAAAGTCTTCCCACGCCAAGATCATGGCCTCCCGAGAAAATTTTATTGTGCCCTCTTGTAAATCTCAAGCTCGAGCATCCACCATTTTTAGGGTTAGGGCATCCATTCACATCCATTCGCTAGGGTAAGAATCATTAGTATTATTAAACCATTACTTATGCATTGTTATTTATCAAAATCACAAATCTATTATTGCATCTTAAGCACATTATGATTCTAACCTTATTAAAATATTTAATATGGTTGATTGTAATCTCGTCTCTATTCCTCTGGAATTTAGAATCAAATTAGATCCAAAAATTTATTTTGATAAATTTTATCCTATTTTATATAGACATCTTGTATAGAGTTTAATTTATTTGACTATCACTAGGCCTAATATATCCTATGTACCGGAATTATTTCTAAATTTATGTAGGATCCTTATAAGGAAAATTGGAAAATAGAAAACAATATTCTAAGATATATCAAAGGTACAATCAATTATGGACTATATTATCCTTCATGTGACGATGAAAATTTATTTGTTTATTATGATTTTGACGATGCTAACGATATTGCGAGATAGAAAATCTTCTTATGTATATTTTTTCAAGTTGGGTGCGGTGTAAACACTTGGAGTAACAAGAAGAATCCAACAATATCTAACTCTTTTAATGAAGAAGAGTATACAATTTCTATGGAAGTAGCAAAGGAAGCTATCTAGATGAAAATATTTTTGGGTAAACTTCATATGGGTCTCAAAGGATGTAGTCTTCTTCTATGTGATAGCCAAAGTTTCATTGAAATTTAAAACAGTATAGCTCAACATCAAAGAACAAATCATATTGCTATTGATATGCACTTCTTTTGTGACAAAGTTTTGCATGGTGACATAAACCTCAAGTTTTTTTCTACGAAATATCAGGTTGTAGAATTTTTTACAAATCCATTGTGTGCTACACATTTCATGCTATGATGGGAATTTTAGAATTTGGATCAAATGCTCATGTTAATGAAATTGATCTTCAACTATGAATTAGATGATCATATGTTCTTGGATTAAATAATTGCATGGATGACCTTGATCTCGGGCTCTAAATTAGATGAGAAAGAATCAAATGATCATGTGGATGACCTTTATCTCCACCTCTGAATCAAATGAGAAAGACTCAAATGATCACGTGAAAGAAATGGATCATGACCTCTGAATCGAGATGAGCTTAATTTTTTTAGATTTTCCTTTTAGATTTTCCCTTGAAGGAAGAATAAGGAGGATGAGAAACTAAGGAACGACCATGTTTTGCATTTTTTCAATGCCATCTCTTTTGCAATGCCACCTATTATACGCAAGAGTTTTTCATTTTTAAACTCCCTATACTATTTCTATTTTGTTTAAGTAAATTATCATGTTATGTGAAGTTTACTTGTAATACCCAACAAATCATTAGATATGAGATATTCTTAACTCCATAATCGATGGAAGACTTTGTAGGTAATAAATTCATCTTGATATTTTTTTATTCATGTGTACTATGGTTTTTATAAAATCTATGGAACAACTTATTTCCACAACTACTTTTTTTAAGTCTTTATAACTTTAAAGTAATTTACTATGGCTTTTCTAAAACCCAAAGAACACCTACTTTTGTTCACAACTTGTTTAATTATGTGGGATACTACAATAGTGTACTACAGAGTTACAAAACCCGTAGAACACTAAAATATTGTATTGCAAAAGGTATAAATCCATCAAACAAAGGATTTTTGTATTATAGCTGAAATCAACTACATGAATTATTGGTTGTAATTACTTTTATAAGAACAAGGTGAATTGGCATGTGTTATTTGGAACAAGATTTATATATTTACATGTTATCTCA
This sequence comes from Taxus wallichiana var. yunnanensis, assembly GCA_018340775.1. NCBI lineage: Eukaryota > Viridiplantae > Streptophyta > Pinopsida > Cupressales > Taxaceae > Taxus > Taxus wallichiana. The sequence goes on from CM031236.1 coordinate 108,512,607, forward strand.
AATCTCCATGGGATGATTTATGGAGTTTATGTTATTTTATATAAAAAGGAAATTAAAAAAATTCTCTACTTAACATTAAGTGGGAGTGTTGCTATTGTAATATTAAGAAGGAAAATGACTTAAGAAAAATCAGTATAGATTAAAAATTCATGTCATATGTATTATATTTAAAATATAAGCATGATAGAATCTAGTACTACATCGTATTTATTAAACTTCAAATATAAGAGTTACCAATAGAAAGGAAATCCACCTTGATATAAATCAAGGCGATCTACTTGAAATCATACACTTGAAAAGATGTAGAAGTTGTGAATGCGTGTGAGTTACTTATGTCATCATATTGATGATACATGATGCGAATGATGTGAAGATTTATCTACAAACATGAAAAAATATATTTTATAGTTTATAAATCATCTTTTGAATTGTAACTATTGCGGATTCATGAATTAGTGAGAGTGTTGGGTGAAATACACATTCTCAATAAAAGATAAGTGCTTTTTTAGTGGGTTTTTTACCTAAAGATTTTCTATCTAAAAGATTTTTCTTGTGTTCATGTACTTTCATGTTCATGCTTTTTATAAAATATATAATTAATTATATGATTTAATCTATCATAACATTTTGTTCAATTGCAAACTATAATCCTTTTCAGTTTATTTTGGTGCATTTATAAATTTGTGGTATTATCTATCCCCACATTTTCTAATAAAATTATTGTATATGTATAACATATCTACAACCAATATCTTCATATATCCATGAGATATAACCAATTTTAACTATGGATTGGATTCCAGTCATCGTATCTCATTTATGTAGCATCTATATTTAAAATGGATAAAGCAACGAAAATTGTTAAATGAATTTTACACATCCAACAATAGGTTTTTAATATTATGGAAGCAAACAATGAGAATCACAAGCAATTTTATCGTGTAGATTGGGTTCCTCATCAATTAGAAGTGGCTGATAAAGTTTTCTACATCTACAAAAAGAGAAACTCAAGGATTGATAGAGGAAACTCATACATCTATGATAGGAGCCATACACCATCAACAAAATAATAGATTAGCATTGATTTCAGCCTAATCTTCCACTCTGCCACAAGTTTCATCCATTTTTAATTTTAGAGTTACTTACGCATTATTTTTCTTATTCGCTGAAATATAAGTTATTAGTGAGAAATTATATAATAAAAATATGAACCTTAATTGTTTGAAAATAGTGAACACCAATTGAAGCATTAAAAGGGTAGTCAAGGACACGAAACTTAGATAATCAAATTCTATTGATTATAGAAGGTAAGGAAGATGACACGCCAATGGAGGTGGTCCACTAAGAGCTATATTGAGAATTTAGTTACATATTTGGTAAAAGCATTAAGAGAAATGGATCTCATTTCTTATTAAATATAACGAATGATCAAGAACAATAATTTTGAAAATCCATATTTCGAAAGTTGTGATAATGTTGTTTTACCATTTTTGTAATTTTTAATGTTTTTTTATTATTGGGGTTCTTGAAGCATTTCTAGACTTTTTACTATGTGTTGATAGAAAAATTTCTATGATTAAAATGGGTTTTTAAAAATTCCATTAGATCATACTTCCAATGGATCCTATGACTACAAAATTGGTTTAATTGTCTAAGAGATATGACCCTAATGATGATAACTAATAATAATAATATGATAGATTTCATATTTCCCATTTGTGTTTTTAATCTTTTCTAAGGTGCATATGAAACGTTTGCATGTATTATGACATTTTGTTCTTATCTTAAACCCTTCGTATCGTATTTTTAGCATCTTTCGATTCTCCCTTATATATTTATAAATTAACTTGTTTTTGATAAAGATATATATCTTATAGAATACATATTAATTGTGGATTTTCCCAGCTTTATAAATTTTTAATTAGAATAAAATAATTTTCTTTACGAATCTCTTTCATTGTCAATTGTTTACTATAACACATTAAACGCCATCATTAACATGTTGTCCACTTTGATTTCTAGAACATTTTAGATAAGGGGTAATAGAGAAAGTTCATTCTACAAATGAATGTAAAATTAAATGTATTCAAAATACAAATATCATGGTTTCGAGACTCATGATCATTCATATTACCTTACTTTTCACCTCAAATTACCTCAAAGAAAGTAAGACGAAATCCTCGATCCCATCGAATACAATAAAGGGGGTATTTAGAGACATAAATGAGAGGCAAATCTATATTCATATCTCAAAACTACATCCCCACATCATTGAGCTAATATTTAATATTAGAATAAAAATGTATTCTCCCATCAAGGCTAGACAATCGAGTGAATTGGGAACCATAAATGTGGAAGATGGAGTTTTTTAGGCCATCATGGGAAATATAATACAAAGGAAGAACTCATGACTATATAGACCGCCAAAATACAAGTAGAAACAAGGATTCTTAGCCGAGTAGAAAGAGCAACATATATCGTATCTTTCTTCTCCTATACTTTATTTTATGCATGAAGTTCTAATTTCTTGTGATTGACCATGATTTCCATATTTCAAGCACATTAGCGGTTAGGGCTTATGGAAATATGATTTATGTTTTGTTATGTATCCTATTTTTTCTATATGTATATGAGTTTGAGGGTCATTTACATGATTTTCTTGCCCATGTGTAAAAATGTGGAAATCCACATTTTCTCATTGCATTCTCTACTAGTGGTGGAGGTAATGGGGTTTTTAATAGTGGTGTTTTAATACCAAATGATATCTTTGCAAGGAATATTATTTCACTTATGAATAGAATCCATTGCCTCTTACAGACGGGTTTATGACATGCACACCCACAACACTCCCTAATATATCTTCTAATATTTTAATAGACATGAAAAAACATGTACAAACATACATGGACTAACAACTATTTGATTAAATTAGTGAAAAATGTGGTGTCATCGAATGTAATGATTGGTAATTTATTGAAATGAACCTAGAAAATTTCATGAACATGGAAACAAGATGTGTATTGCAACGCGTCCACAACATCTACAACCATCTTCTTTTCCTATTTTAAAATAGGATATTCAACATAGTGAATTTCCCTCCTTAAAAGATATCATGAAAATACCCAATTTTTTTGAAAATGGAGTATTTTGTACTAGTTATTTGGGTTTTACTATTTTAGTGGCAACTAAACATTTCATTTGGAAAATAAAAATGAAAAAAATAAAAATATATCAATTATGTAAGCATGTGAACAGTTTGAATAAATTCCAAAAGAAAGATATGAATTATAGAAGCATGTGAACTAGTTTCTTAAACTACAATGTACTATTGTACTTTGTAATTGTCATTTACATCATTGGGATTGTACTCTATCATTATCATTAAAATCTTTTTCTTCTAGAGACCCACAATGGGTTAACCACCAATAGTAAAATTAATCCATATAATGAATCTTATTATAGGATTAAATTGAAGGATTTTGTGCATGAATGTGTGGAAATTGTGGTGTTCACTATAATGAAACTCATAGATCAAAATATAGTAATACAAATAAGATGTACCAGACCCTTCTAATTACATTAAGTTCAACAAGTGGTATGTTAGTTGGTAATTTTCCTCTAACAAACAAGGAATCACTAGTCATGTTCAAACACCATGATGTTAATTACCTTTATATTAATATCCTTGATTGTGAGATTAGATAAATTTATCCATATAAATCAATTCCATGATTCAAAATTGTTGGTGACTAAATGAGGGTTTGAATCGTATTATAGTCATATTCCATTTCATAACATCATTAAGAGGGTAATAGGTTTCGTAAGAGATGATTATAACTGAATGGTAATAAAATGTAGGCATTGTTGGGATCAGTTTCTATAATACAAGTGTAACCAGGTTAGAATACAACCCGAAAGATACAATAGTTAGCATGTTATTTCTTACTTGAAGACAATGAAAAACATATAGTAGTCTTAACACATTAATTGTGACTGATCGTTTTATACTTCTTAATATATGACAATAATAGGGATGATAACATTAATGCTTTAAAAAAATTACAAAATAAATCATAACCAAATTATTGCATATGAGTTGCCAACTACACTAGAAGGGATTTCAAGTCAAATTTAGTTTTTGATTTGATTTTAAGTTCAATAAAAAATGATACAAGTGCATTCCGTGAGATGATATATCCTTTAGCAATTCGTAAAAAAATCATAGGCTTTATTTATCATACCCCATGCTTGGTATTCATTCTTAAGACTATCGTCATATTTCATGAATGTTAAGATAAAACTTAAAAAATGATTGAAAACTCCCCCACATTAAAAATAACTAATCAAATATTATTTCATTATCTTAAAATTCTCACTCACTATTTCTTTATCTCAAAATGTTTAGTAAGCATTGTTAAAAGTATATTGATTTATTTGTCAGAATTTAATTTTTCTAATATGTTTTATAGCTCATGTATTAGTCACATTATTTATTTTTATTTGAGAATTAAATAAAAAATATTAATCTCTTGGTTATGTAATGGATTTTGGAGAAAATTTCTAGTTTTGGAAAGACCACTAAATTTATCCGTTAATGAAACATACATGTTAAGGGTATGTCACAATAGTTAAATACTTCAAAGAGTTAGAAAACATCCTTTCAAAATAAATTTTGTGCACAAGTCCACAACTTTTTCAGTCATTTTGTTTAATAATTCATATGCCTTGTGTATTCTTCAATATTTTCCATGCACATAAAATCGTGTTGTTTCCAACTAGAACCTATTAAAGAATTCCATTCTCCATAATGCTTTGGTGTTTTTTCGCACAATTTTTTAAAGCTCTATACTTGAATGGTATGAGTGCCTCTAACATCATTACATCTAGAATTGATCACTACAATTGAAATTTTGAAATTCTTAGCCATGTTCACTATATTCAATAAACTCTAAACATTATAATAAAAATTACAATCAAACTTATGGTGGATCTATTAGTGTTCTCTTTTTATTAGATGGGGCAAAAATCATGGATAGGATCCCGGAGGCCAAGTACAAAATATTACATCATGAAATATGAAAACTTGCAAAAAAATGGAAAAGGAGCCCCAGAGTTAAACAAACTTAACTCAAAAATAGATAAGGGGGTCCAAGAAATAGCGAGAAGAAGAGATCTAAGCCATTAAATAAGAAAAAATAGAGAAATTTCCCTGAAAGTCCGCAGACAGTTTGGAAGAAGTTCCATTAGTTAGCTTTACTTTTTTTGGAGGGTTTAACCTCCCTGGTCTCCTCTTTTATGCTAGAATCCAAATTCAGCTTCATCTGGGGGTTTCCTTGACATCCTCCTCATTTTCCTCCTCAGACACTCCTCCTCCTCAGACTCCTCCTCTTCCTCTTCATCAGAACTTATCCACCTCCTTTTCCGCTTCTCTTTTTCCACAACATCTAGATGAACACCCAAATCTCAAACCAGAGAATCCAACTACTTGATATCCCCATGGATGTTCTTCTAGGGCTAAGAATATTTTCTTGGTGGCTTTGATACTGTCAATCATGCCCTTTCTCACCATTGAGTTAGTCTCTTCCAAGACCTGGACAACCGTCTCCAAGTATTGAACTTTGTTCTTCCACATATCAATACCATGCTCTCCTTCCGAGGTAACTTTATCCTTCCCCTTCAATGGAATGAATTTATGATTTTACATCCCTTCCCCATTCTTCCCTTTACCCATCTACTTAGAACCCATATTTCCTTCCCTCATTTTGGACAGACACTCAGCTAGGGTAATATCCTCCTCCTCTTCAATTGGGGGCATTTTTTTATCCCGAGCCGATTTCCCATTACGAAACAGGGAGAAGAATGAGGCCTCGTGGATGGAAGACTCCACCTTAATCCATTGGAAATCCTTTTCCGAGGTGGTCGAGACACAAAAAGATAGAATGGTATACTGAGAAACTTCTTATGTCTAAAAATGTTAAGAAATGAAAAGTGGTGGGTATATATCTTGTGATACTTACCCTCCATAGTAAGATACTTCATGATGTGTAGGAATGCCTCTCTCCACACCCCAAGAATGCAAGAATGAGTGATACCATTGGTGAAGTAATAGAAAATTTCCTTTCCTATCCTTGAAAAAGCCTTCCATGTCCATTCCAAAGAGTACGGGATATGGATTGACATCTATTTCCATGCCAAAAATTATCACTTTCCATTCCTTCCATGCCAGCCCAAACTCCATATCATGCCCTTGAATTCTGGTGATAGATTTTTGAAAAAGATTCACATAGACCTCCATCCATGGTAAGGCAACACTCAAATCTATTCTTTCACCACTTATAGCAGGACAATGCACAACCCTTTGAGGTCTACAATTTTTAAATTATAAGTTTCTTTCCAAGAATAGCTTAAGCCTTTTTGCTATTTGAACCATTACTTGTTAGCCAAAACAACATAAAATAACAAATGAAAAATATTTCTAGAAACTCCTTTGTTTAACTTAAAAACATAAGACTTATGTTATTAAAAAAGAATAAAATTGGGTGTGGGTTGAGTTTAAAAAAATAAGGTTATTAAAAAATAATTGAGGAAGTAAAAATATACCTCAATGTGTTTGGATCAAAATTCATAAAATAATGTATGTTTCTTGTGTAGTAGCAATACCACACCCTTAAACACATGAGATCTATGAAAAGTTATAAAATGTATCTTATAAGATAACAAAGATAGATATTTTCTAGGTTTAAAACATGTACCAATCTTGAGTGGCGTGGACAACAAGGGAAAATATCCATTCCTCTAACACCATTGTCATAATTTGGTAAGCATGTTTGTATATTTAAATACACACCCCGTGATATATATTATATTCATCAAGAATGTTTTTAATGTGTTGACTTCCATAATACAACCAAGTTTATATCCAAGATTTTTTCCAAAAAACAAAGCATGAAGAATGAAAACTAGCTCCATCATTTTAGAAAATGATAATGTTGTTCTATAAGTAAACATTATTGGTATTTCTATGTGATACATTTTATCAATGTAGATTGACATAATAACCATGTATATTATGTTAGGCCTACAAATGATAAACTGTGGCATTAGTTGAAATATTTATTAGGATTCTTTGCAAAACCCATTTACAAGAAAATAAAAATTTATATTCTCTATAAGAATGGGAGTATGATAACAAAGGTGGAGTGATTAAACTGGACACCTATTGGTTGCATTTGGCGGTCTAGTGTCAATACTTTGTGAGAATTTCAATATCATGTAATATATGTAATCTTCAATAAGAAGTTATAGTAGGATTCCAAAGGTTATATATCTACATTATGATTAACACACATACGATTTTCTAATTACTAAAAGATTCATTAGAAGAGATGGTATGTTTTCTTGAGCCTCTCTAGAGAATAATATATGATTGTTTAAGAACGAATCATCAGCCTCATTCAAATTACTTCCAAATTATTCCATAATTGGAGCTTGGCTGCATGGTGTGAAGAAACATTAAAGAATAGTTGAGTGTGTTAGATTATCAAACATGCTTATGGAGGTTTTGATAAATATGCATGTGAAGAAGGCAAGAAATATTGTATTTTTATATAGTGGTCGAATAAAATTCTGAGTGATGTTATTTCTCCTCTTATCTTTGTAACAAATAACTTCCTTCAATATTTATAAAACAACAACCAGTTGTAACGTATTTTAATTTTGAAGGTTTTGTTGATGTTATGCTTGTTCTATGTAGTCTAATATAGTTAATTTTATGTGTTATACATATATTCAAAAATCATACTATTAATCTTATAAATAAAGATATACAATCTCTCAAGATATCCATTATATAATATATAGATATGGAAATATTCAATAAATATTTCATAAATTTTGAAAAATTGGTCATAATGCATCAAGATCTAATGTTGTAGGTCCTATGCATCTCACATTTTCCAAGAAAAATTCTAACACCTAGAAAAATAAGCATCTTGGAAGAGGTTAATAAATTCCATTAAATCATGAATCTTGTAGTTCTACATGCACTACTAGTCTATATGAATGAAAAATATTAAGTAAATACAAGGCATGAGAATTGTTTTAGAAAATGCTTCAAAAGGTATGAGAACAATGTAATGTAATTGTTCTTCACTCAAAATAATATTCGAATAAATATGTAAGGGGTTGTACAAACGGATTTATTATTTTAAATGCAACTTATGGCCCATCGCAATCTTAATCTCACAAAATAGAAGAGAGGGTTAATTGTAGCTCATTTATTTAGGGCATTTGATATATAATTTGAATTTTTTGTAGATCCTAATAAATTTTCCATACCTACAATCCTAATCTAGTTCTCTTTTTAGAGTGACTTGAAATTTTCTACTTGCATGTGGTATGGTTATCACGGTTTTCTTGTTATCATGGTGATATTTTAGATGGAATATATTAAATTCCCCATTTCACATTGTATTTCCCATGATCACCCAACTCCATCTACTAAATTAATAATTTTTCTTCGAGTCTCTCCGAGCTCTTTGAAGAAATACAAATATTATTTAATGTAAATATTGTGAGAGGATTTGGGTAACATGTAAGCAATAGGACATATAGAATAGAACAAAAATAATTGGAACAAAGATAAATGCCTATTTTATTTTTTGAACTCATTGGGACAAAACACCGTAGTTTAAGATTCCAATAAAATGTCTAAAAATCATATTTATGATTATGGAAAAGATGGGGAATGGTGGAAAGTATTTTAGAATTTGGTTTGATGAGAAATTATGAGTTAAAGAATAAATTACCTTTTACACTTAGATTCAAAAATTGAAAATGGAAGCTATTGATGCATAATCACAACACCCCTAATTTTTGCAATTCGATAGATTGAAACGTCAAAGTGTGATTGCATAACATGGAACTTTTCCCGAAGTGTTGGAATTTGCAATCGGAAAGTTCTTTGGATAAAGGCTGGTTCCTATTCCTCTATTATGATGCACATATCCAAATTGTAGAGGATCTACTCTAAAATCTAATTTAACTTGCCAACGAGACAGGGTTAAGAAGACAAAGAAGAAATTAAACCTAAACTAAAAAGGTGATGCACTAAAATGAATGATGAAACACCTCCTTTGCATGGATATGGAAACCACATTAAGATTAACAAGGATGAAAATACACCAAAAATCAATCCACTGATGAAAATCCACTAACAATTAAACACAAACCATTAAAATTTTAATGCAACCACCATGAACATATAACTTAGATTGCAATGATAGATCGGAAGATGCAATGAATATAAGAGAGGGTTGAAATTCATTCATAGAATTTTATTATTTCTCCACAAATTTAATATAGTGCATTACAATGGCCAAGAGGCAAGATTGCACTTATAGTTTATATGGGAGGTTTGAAATCCAAAAATTCACTTACAGACAATAGAAGAAGGGAGGCTAAAAGCAAAATTATCAAACATTAGAACAATGCCCCTCTTTATAATAATATGAATAATGAGAGAAAGGAGATATAAGAATTCGAAATCTTGCTTCAACCACCCTAGAATTCATTGAATTCAGATACAAAAATGATGGGTGCCATTACAAAACCCATACCTCATTGTACTTTTCCTTGTTGGGAAAGAAAGGAACACCATACCTCATCATTTTGGTAGGTGAGAAACCTGGCACATTCCTCTAAAATGGAGAACTAGTTTTCTTCATTTTGAATAACTTAGTCTCACTTAAATTAAGATAACTAAGTTATGGTTGTTTAAGGATTGGGGTGCCATACTGCATTAATGCGAGTGGTTGGTCTTCTCTTTCTTCATACTCTAAAATACCTTGTAACCTTTGAAATTTGAAATGTTTGACATCCCGAATTCGGTAATTTGAACATTTTAACTTCAGATTTTAGGTTCTTGTTCAATTGACTAGGCATGTGAAAACTCGGAAAATCCAAAAGCTTGAAGTCTAAAATTCAGACTTCAGGTTTTGGACTTCGAGTTGTGATTTTTTCATATTGGGGATCAAAAGTTCCAAAACTCGAAATCCCAAGTATGACTTTGGACGTCGGGTTTAAGTCCTTTTAATTTTCGTGGTTTAGGATGTTGTTCATTATTAAATTCATCTTGAGAGTTCCAAAACTCCAAAACCCAAACCTCTGAAACCCCGGGACTGAAATTCAGACTTCAAGTTTCGGTCTTTTCTCATTTTAGACTTATTGTTGCTTCAACCCAAAAATAAACCTCTAAAATTGGGACCTTCGAAAGTCTAAAATACCTACCGCGTTGGCGCCGAAACCACATTTTACCCCTGAAATATGAACCCTTTTAGATTTTGGACTTTCAAGATTTCACATGATTTGGTTTCTTTTTCTATTTTGTTTGGTGGAGAATTTGAACCTCTGAATTTTGAAACCCCAAACATCTAAATTCCAAAATTTAGAATTCAGACCCTCTTCGCTCCCAAAATTTCCAGCGTCGTTGACCTCTGAAATGTCAAGATTTTTCATACTTTGGTCTTTCCATGTTTCAGACATTTTGCCCATCCCAATTCGGGTTTCTCGCTGCTTCAAACCCAAAACAAAACACCAAAATGCTCCTTGCGTTGACCCCAAAAATTGCATTGACCTCTAAAATGCCAAATGCCCAAAGTCTGAAACTTTGGGTGTGGGCCTACATTTCTTTACTCAAGCTTTGATCTCCTTTGACATTCATTTTTCATTCCTTTTTCGACCTTACATTTCCATTCTCGAGCACGCTTGCAACATGATTTCTAGAATCGAAATGTGAGCTCTCATGACTCTATCAACATCTTCATTTCCTCTACATGCAAGGTGATGTTTATCCAACTTCTCCTAAAGGGGAAAATTGGATAACATAAGCTTCAAACGAAGATCTTAAATATGTTTTATGACATGGTTTATAAGGCCTCATAAAATGACTTACTAGATCAAGTGGAGAAATTGGTTATTATCCTATACTCGAGGTAATCTTTCTATAGAATTTGATGACATAGTAAATCATGTAACTACGTATTTTGGTAATATAATTAACTCAACTATGTTGTTTAATAGGAAGAGAAAAATGTAACCTAATTAGATGGTGCAACCGAGTGTGAACATGATTAGACCATAGAGGGACATGAAAAATTTTAGTTGGAAAAGATAAATTGATTAACATTTTTAAACTCATCTTGAAAACAAACCATAAATCAAGAAGAGAAGAGCTTAGGATATTATAGATGTTTAGTGTGATAATCATCCTTCACCCTATATTAGTGTACTTCCTCATCAAAAGAGAACAAAAGGAATGGTTTTTTTTTCTTATTGGGATAAATAAAATTAAATAAAATATATATTTTTCTTTTTTTATTCAGGTTAAAAGGTTTTTTTGAGGGTAGCTTACCTTGAGATACAACGAGGCTCGGAAGAAAATATTACAAGATACAAAATTTCAAAAGAGAGGTCTAAAATCTAGAAGAACCATTAAGCTCAAAGGTAGTGGAACAACAACCGCAAGAACCACAACAATAGATGGGTAATAATAAGACAACTACACGACCCAAAACCCAATAAAAGCCTCAAGTTAATATTTTCTATGACTTTAGGTCATGACGAGATGAACCCTTTGTGATGCTTTTTCTTAACTTTCATGCATCCATCCTGATCTTTGTTCAAAAAAATATGACCACCTTCCCCAATCATGCCCTAAATAAATTGTGAAAATTCTTTTATGGGAACTAACCATTTTAATTGTAGCATTTGAGTTATAAGTATTCCCCACTTGAGTTCATGTTTTTAAAATTCTTCATGCTTCCACTTCAAGTCATAAATCAAACAATCAATCATTAAAGATTAGTAATTTATTTCTTCCCAAAACATAAGATTTTTCACGACGGTCATTGAATCACATTGTTCGTCAATGTATCTATCATTAGCGATCCGTCTGCTACCTTCTTGGTATTTTTCATGCCTATTCAATCGGGATTAAAATTTTCTCTTGGTGGGCTTTGTATTCTTACAAGGGATTCATTAATTCCTTGGTCTCCACTTGCACACATCATGCCAACATCGGCTACCCCTTCCACGCACCGGTGAAGGAATAAGTTAACAAATAGGTCACCATAAGGATTTTCTTTCACGTGGCGTCGACTTGTGTCAAATTTCATTCCTTAGCTTTGCCTCAACTAGGGGTAACCATTCTTTTCTCAACATTCTTCTTGTCTCGACCAATGGCTACATTTTAACCTTTTCATGAACCAGCAAATGGATGCCATGAAGACTTGTTTCTTTCCATTCCTCTCAAATTTGGTTTTAAGAAATTGTTTTACATTCATTACCTCCATGACCGACACATCCACATCTGAAATATAAAATTGGTGAGTCCTCATATATGATTCCCTACATCTATATCCCATCTGTAGTTTCCATTCTTATGAATTCTGAGGATAATATATAGATATCATGTTGACTCACATCCTTATAGTGATAAATCGTGTCTTAGAAATTGTGGTTAGATCTAGAGCAATCAACTCACCAATGGCTTTAGCAATGCATGCAAACACATCCACCTCCGCAAATTCCAGGGGCAATCCTAGGAGCCTAATCCGAGATAGGGTAAGCTATTGGAACATGTGTCTTGGAGCTAGGTCTCCATCTAGCTACAAAAAGAGTGGTTCTACCATAGAACCAAGGTCCTTCCTACATTACTTAAACCAGATCTTCTCTAAGATAAAAAGTAATTAAGAATTTTATGTCCGATACGAAAAGGTACTAACATGTCTGCTTAAGCTTCATGTTATCTCTTGAAAGTGCACCACAGAGAGACAACTGCAGGATTTCTAAGCTTGCAAAATATTATCTCTCTCTTTCGTAGATATAATGGAAAGTCCGTAGGTTTGTGGGTATACCTATTTTGAGATGAGTCTTCGTATCAAGGCCAGTTCCTTGTTGATGTATCCTAAACTAATTTCTAGGGTTTAAGGGTAAAAGATGACTGTAAAATAATTAAAACTAAGGTGATACACCAAATTTGTATGAGGGATTTGATTGAGTGTGTGCACAATTGATATGTGAAAGGATTCTTGATGCACGAACCAACAATTTTCTACAGAATGTTAAGGGCAAAACACTTCGAGGTATTGAGGGAAAGTATCACAACAATACTGCTAAGCTAAGCATACACATTAATATCATGCAAAAATTACTGAATTTTGCAACAGGGTAAGATGATTAATCAGGGAATTTATATTCACAAGATTAATGGGAACATACGCAAGACTGCAAAATTATTGGAAAGGAAGAAAATACTTCACACTCAAAAGGCAAAAAATGGCAAAATTGCTTCAGTACTCCTATATCCAAAAAGTCCTCCCATGTGCTTTGCAAAGGCACACAATATATAGCAAAATAATTTTCCCACCCTTCCTAAAAATAGACTAAGGCTTGTACTCGCCCATGCATCCTATTTTTATCCTTTATTTAATAATAGATAAAGGAATAAAAATAGAACATGCAATTACAAATAGGCATTAATAGCCTTGATTACATTACAGTCAAACTAAAGTTGACTATTCTATTTTAGGAAAAATAAAGGTGAATAATTTGCTAATAATAAGCTTGCTTGTTGGACAAGCCTCTTCCTCTTGTGCATGTGAATTTGTATTCTTGTCTATTCTGTCCTCTTGTGAAGGCATGCAAAAATAAACTCCCTATGAATGAACAAAATAATTACAATACTTGTAATATTTGCAAAATAATTCATCTACTGTGGGGACCACTTTTCCATGTGCACATGCTCCCTTTCCTCTTTGTAGTATGTGGGGCCACCCTTGCACTTGATCACTGATCTCCATTCGGTTTGGCCACCTTTGTGGACTTAGCAAATTATAAGGTATACCACCTTTGATTAATATACATGCCATACTACAATACTTAACCACCTTTTGATTATAACATGCCTTGCAATTACTTGTCAGCTTTTACATTATTTGAAGTGACCAAGGTGGACTTTACCCTTTTTAGTGATCATCACAACCATGATTTTGAAATAATATAAGGGCACCTGCATCATTTGGGAGTTGGACCATAGTTTAGACTTATAATATGCAATGATTTTGTAATGAACATGGGGCTGGCCCCCTCTGCACGATGACTCACCCCTTTTCCTTTTACACTGGCACTTTGCATTAAATATATTGGCCATCATCATTAGCTACGACAATTGATTCTATCACTTTGACTCTTATGGAATATTGATCTTGATCCTCGTTTAGGGTTTCACTTGGCTTTTAAGGTGGTTAGTGACATCTAACTCAAATGGAGTTAGGGTTTTTTGGATGCTTGCCATGTTGGTACCTTCTTCTGACCACGGTTGAGTTAAGGTAACTCACTTAGTCAGATGGTAAAACTCCAAACCCTAACCATTTTTGGCATTTCCACTTGAGCTCTTCTCGAGCTAGTGAATCTCTGCTCAAATTTTGATCTGCCGCCATTGTTGATTGCTTCATGAGCTCGAATTCTCTGTGGAAAGGACTCTCTGGATGAGTTCTTTCTCACTGTAATATCACTTGTTAGAGCCTTTTGTGGAAGTCCTTTGGGCTATTTATTACTGAGCATTTCAAGATCTAGTTTTTGTATTGGCCACCATCGTTGAAGTCGTGAAGCTCATATTTTGAAGTTTGTTTAGATGTACATTGATCGAGCTCTGAGATTTGGCTGCTATTATTTTTGTCATTTCTTAGTTCAAGCCCTTTCTGCAACTTTGAGGGTTTCTATGAATGCTACAAAGGGTGATATTATTTATCTTCGAACATGAAAATTATTTCATTTTCACTATTTCAGTGACCATGCATATACTGATACTTGTTTTCTACATCATTTTGTGTTTCTCGGTGACCGTGAGTTCAAAAATCACTTCATGACTTGTTGTCTGATCTACAAATTTGAGGGCTTGAAAAGTTACGATTCAAATGGTGAGTTCTTTTTCTTACTCGATTCTTTGCTACCCATTAATGGGTCTTCGTTCATTGGCCAAGATCTGTACTTTTGAGTTCCATTTGCTTTAGCCAAATCTGTGTAAATCTTCCCAATGTTGTGTTGAAACACCACTTTTGAAGGAGTTCAAACTTTGGATCTTTTCTGGGTAGATGTAGATTTCATTTACACCTATGGTTTTGTAATTAGAAAGCTTGATTTGGATCTTTGAATAATGTTTCAGACCCATTATCTGTATTCCCAAGATCTGTTATTTGATTATATATGACTTTGATGGGTCGTCTTGTGGCTTCCACTTTGTCTGGCTTCTGAGAACTTTCCTTTCACTGGTTGGACACCATTATCTTGAATATTCTATTTCAATCTCTATTTTATAGAAAAATCTGGGTCTTGTGATCTGAGCTCGTAATACCAAAACTTGGTCCATTAATCTAACTATCACTGCATTCTAGGTTTTGTGCATTTCTTGAGCCCTGATCTATCCTAGGAACAATTTTCTGTTTCTTTCTTTAATATGCAATGACTCTTAAAACACGACTTGGCCGTTATAGTGTATGAGGGATTTTGGTTCACACTTTAATGGTTTCCATGAATGAGAGCTTTGATCTCTTTGTTTCAGGTTTCTTTCTTCATTCTCTGATACAAGATCCCTTGAAAATATCTTTATTATTTCCCAGAAAGATTCTTGTATTTGATCTTTTTCCAATTTCTTTGTACTATCATCATCTTCAGAAAACCCTTTCCTCCCATTATCCTGCAATCCATTTACTCTAAGTTTTCCTCTACAGAATGATCATTTCTTTTGTATGTGTTCCTTGCCACCAAAAACTGTTTAAAGATGATTCCTTTCTTTCAAACTATTTTCTTGTAAGGTTTTAATTCTTGGATCTCCAGGAGATACTAGGGGTCTGCACTGTTATTTCTTAACTTATGTGATGACAACATTTCTTAACTGTATTTCTGGAAATTTGTATTTCTTAAACTTGACAATTGAAAACCATTTGTGTGCACATTTCTTCTGTACCTCTGTTTGGAAAACATTCCTTGCAAGCTGAAACTTTACTTTCCTTCATGACTGTGAAACCCTGTACCTGCTACAATAAAACCATGTAAATTTTTCTTCTTGTTTACTGCTTCAGCTGATAGTATCTGATTTCTTGAGGGACTTGCATTCTGTAGTTTGATTACAAGAATATATTTACTTCTCTACTTGTGGAGAATATGGACATTGTTGACTCTTATACTGCAAAACTGGAACTTTGATTTTTGGGATTGCTTCTTTACTTGTTTTGTAGCTTAGGTAGTCCTATATTTAGCTTGTTTTATACAGATGAGTATAGTTTTAAAGCCATGATGTAGTCCTATATTTGAGTTCTTTATAGCTTCCATTGTTATAATTCATTATTCAAGATCAATTTGATTCATTTATGTATCTATGTACTGTTTCATAATCTTTGTATTTTAAGACTGTACTTTTAGATGTGAGTCTTTAGTATTCTTGAACCTGTATCAATGTTCTAAGTTTGATAAAGTCTATAAAATGAAATGTCTAAAACTTTGCATTCTTTGGTATCTCTTCAGTTCACCTTTTGAAATGATCCCTTGTAACCTGTAGTTGCATACTTTGATTCTGAAGATGATTCTGTCACTTTGTTGGAATATTGTAATCTTGTTTCTTTTACTTAGATGCTTTATTTCCTTGATAGTAATATTTTTGGCATGCTGGAAAATTTAAAATGTTGATTTTTCATGGCGAAGCCTTGGAAAATTTTTCCTAGAATTCTTTCTTCCTTCCATTTCTAGCTATAGTAGTTGTATTTTCTGATTCAGAATACAAAATATAACACTTTTCTGTTGAAGCTGATTTGGTAGTTGGAAACTAAAACATAATAACTTTTATCTTGATCATGGCATGCTTTTCTACTTTTCTATATCACTTACTTGATTTAAATAATTCTTTTAAAGCATGTAGTAGTTAAAACAACATGATGAAAAAGTTGTAAATGTCCATTTTACATGGTCAAGCAATGTAAAATTTTTCCCAAAATCTTCTTTTCATTTTGTTTTAGTTGTAACCCTTTGGTATGGTAGCATTTCTATAAATTGGCCACTAAATATGGTCAAGATCTTGATGAACCAATGAATGTAGTTCATTTAAAGAAATTTTAACCTTGAGATGTTCACTATTCCGGGAAACAATGTGTGCATTGTTCCTTCTATCTTGCGTATCTCCAAATAATTTAAATTTATTCATTTCCATTGGTAGATATTTTGTTTATCAAAGTCACATCTTTATATTTATCATCATGAGACAGGTGCTAATATAGATCCTATTAATTTTGTGAGTATTATACTTCTTATAATATCTCTCATTTTCAGTCGCTTTCAACTATGGTCATACCTAGAAGGTTATTGATGGTAATATATTCCCTTCAAACACATTCTCTCTTTCATAACAAAGATCTAAAATTCTTTACCCAGATTCGTTTGGTCGTCCATCTCAGTATTTGGTGTTGAACCTTCACGTTCTTCTAGTCGTGTGGGGCTAAGATTGGGGGTAGACATTCCTTCCCAAATACAAAGCACTATTGTAAAAATTCATCGATTCAATAACTTATGAATAATTCATTGTCACATATTTCGTCCTTCATAGTCTTTAGTGTTGAGCACACACTTCTTCCCCGGTAATGTGAGACTGGGGATGGAGGAAGGTTCCCTTACTCATCTACGTCTTGTCTTCGGTGATAATCCCTTACCTCTTACAAGCGGCATGGGGCAAAGCATAGAGGTAATTCTCATAAAAGCATGAAAATATTGCAAAACATTAAAAAAACAAAACAAAAAAAAACAAAAAAGGACAAAAGGGAATTCACTTGCCTATATTTTTCCTTCATGTGACGAGCCCTTGCTTCTCACTCGTAGCATGGGGCAAGGCATAGAGAGTCATTTTAAAAATACAAAATCTTAAAATTCTTGCAAATTATAAAATCCCCAAATAATTAATTTAGATGCCTAAGTATAGAGAGAACTATCCCTTCACCTCACATCTTACCAATCAACAGACCACATAACTGTCTAAGCCTTCAGCATGTGACTCATAACATGAAATCCATTTTTGAAACTGGTTTTCTTCCGTTATGAAGAATGGAGTCACAATTTCCCAAATGGATTGTTGTTAGCATTTGTCTCTATATTCATTATCTACCTCCTATTTCCTTCTCGATTCTCGGTGATGAGCCCACGCATCTTACTAGTTGTGTGGAATCAAGAATGGAGTTGGACTTCTTTTCATCATATCTTGCCAATGGAAAGAGAATTTGTGCTATTCTCGAGCATAAGTTACCACATAGAACAATGTACATATGGATAATATCCTAGTTTATTGCCTCTCAAAAGTAAGTTTGCACTCTAGTCCATAAATTGCCAATCACAGTGTAAAAATCCACAAATAGTGTGAAAATTGTCAAAAATCTAAAAACAGTGTAAAAATCCAAAAATCTAAAAACATTTGAAAATCGTCAAAAACCCAAAAACATTAGAAAAAATCGTCTAAAATATTAAAAAAATAAAACTACAGTCAAAAATCTAAAAATATTAGAAAGAATCGTAAAAATCGAACATATTTGAAAATCAATCAATAGAAAAAAATCAAAAATCAAAAATCAAAATAAAAAAATTAGAAACGATTATCAAAAATCCAAAAAACATTAGAAAAAATATATATATATATATAAAAAAAAACAAAAATGTTGTAAAATCACAAAAACTCTAAAAATACCAACACAATTCAACCTTTGAACTATTATCCCCAATGGATGATCCAATCACTTTATGACTACCGAATTCAAAACACTTCTCCTTGCATGAATCCTCGCTTGGGAAAATCCGGCTCTCATTGTTTCCTTGTTTGAGGAAAATGACCCAATACTTTACTATGTCCTCGTACACCTGCTTGGGGGCACATCCGATCAATCCTCATTCGGAACATGTTAGGGACATGTTTATTGGTTCTTGTGTTGCATTATTAGTTATAAGTTATTAATTGCTTTCTTGTATCTTGATATATTACGGGGCCATCGTGATTTTATGTATCTTGGTGTTCTCTCTAATATTTTTATGTTATTTGATTACATGTCATACTGAGGCATCATATTTTCTTAATGGCCTCTGTCTATTCTCTTTTCCATTTGCATATCGCATCGGGGGCATCAAACCTTTTTGATGGCCCCTATCTATCATATCACCCATATGACAGTCTATTCATCTTGATCTTTTATATCATGATGCGTCATGTTATGTGCTATATTAAAATTAAGATGATTTTTGTCACATGAGTATCTTACTGCATGATCAACATCTTACTTTGCACCCCATCTGTTCACCCATACTAATACATTCCTCAGTTTGGGAATCCTACTTGATCACCGTTGTAGTTTGTGAATCCTACTGACGATCTTTCTCAAGTATCATTCACTATCCAAAGAGCTCCTCCTCCCCACCATGATCATCATGTATTTTATCCATTCATCCTCACTCCTCATTTTTACTCCGCCACTTACCCCTATATTACCCTTCTCCCCTTACTATCCCCTCTCACCCATTTGTATTATTTCCTTTCACCCTTCTACTTCCCGCTTGACAATCTTACTTAATAATCCCTTCTATATGGGATCCTCGGTGGAGGTTTACCCTCTCCCTAGGATATTCCAGTTGTAGAAGCTTCCTCCCCACCTCCCCTCTCATCAAACAACACTCAGCACCATACACATCTTCCATTCCACCTCTTCTTCTTTTCATTCTCACATCATTTCTCTCACCACGCAGAAATCCCAATTAAGGATTCCCCTCATACTCTCCACCCTCTGCTACATATATTCCTTCATCCATTCATGTTACACTCCTTTGTTTCCTTTCTTTATTGTTATCACCTCATCTTGTATCCTATTTTACTCGGGCATACCTCACTCACTCTTTTCTCATCCTTCCCTAAATCCATCTTATGCTTGGTCATCCTACTTACACGCTCATATAGTATGGAAAATTTACTTGAGGGTTCCCCTTCACCCATTTTTCATACCCTATTCCCACCAACTCTATCATCATTCTTCTTTTTCTTCAGCTTGGTGATCTTACTTAACCATTCCGCCACATGAAAATCTTATTGAAGACTTCCTCTTAAGATTGATCTTCCCTATGGCCATCCCCCATCCCATCATATTTCCCCATCTTATTTCTCCTGCTTCTCGTCACGATCATCTTCTTCAACCTACCATAACACCCTTGTCTCCAATATCATTTTTTATTTCTCCTTACATATCATCCCTAATGGTTAGGTGATCTTACAAAACCTCTTCGACAACATGACGATCTTACTTAAGAGATTATCTTAAGCATGACATGTCATCTTACACTCGCCCATCACTCTAAAATCTCACCATCCACATTTCCTCTTAGCTCCCCATCATCACATATTTTTACTACCACTATCACCCTCCTCTTTTGGCAATCTCACTTAAGAGTCCCTCTTAAGGATGATTTGTCTCCTTTCCTTTTCTCATCACTACACACCCTTCACCCTTCACTTCTTCTCAGCATTCCCATTATCACATCCTTTCACCTCCTTTTCCATTCTTGAAAACAACATTTCTCACTTTCCCACTTTTCATATCCAGTTTCGCTCACTTGGCAATCTTACATAACCACTTCCGTCACATGAAAATCTTATTTCAAGGTCCTCCCTACACTTAACTTGTCATCATGAACTTCTCCCCCACCTAATTCTTCATTCACTTTGTTGATTACTTCTTCCACCTAGTATCTCCTACTACCCACTTTTTCCTCCTATCATTATCCTTTCTCCACATATCCTCTTATAACATACATCTAATCCCTTCGCCTACAATCACATTCTTTTCCCCCTTTTCCCCATCTTGATCCATCATCCTTCATACCATTTCTTCCCATTCTTTTCATGTCTTGTTTCTTCATCCTCATCTCGTTCATCCTCATCACCCACATCCTCTACTCGCTTTCACCTAGTCCCAACTCATCCCTTCCATTTTCTTTACTCTTTCCATTTCATCTTCTCAAATCCCCCACATTTCTACCCACACATGTGTTCGCCATTATTTTTAACATTTCTCTATAATTCTTTCTTCATCATCTTATAGTCACACACTAATAATTATAAGTGTGATTTCCTAAAAATCATCAATCATCTTTCTCGGATGACCTCATTCACCCCTTTGGACCTTCTAGAGTTTCCTTCATTCCTTCCCTCCTCTAAGCCTACCATTCATTGTAAGGGGATTTCCTAACATCCCTTTGTTGCTGTTACCCTTACCAATCCTCGTTACCTTTCTCCTTTTCTTCATTTTTCCTCTCACCCTTCCCCACCACTCATTGTAAGGGTCTTTCCCTAACATCCCCTCATTGGCATTGCCTCTTCTATATCCCATTCTCTATTCTCTACTATTATTTTCCATCAATCCCACCCTTTCTTTTCTCTTCTTACCCATCTCTCCATCTTCCCTTCACCCTCTTCAATATCTTTATTGTCTTCGTATACATCCTTTGTCTATTTTCTCATAGTCCTAATATCCTCATTTCATGCATCTCTGCATATTTTCCAATTGATGTCATTCCTCCCCTCTTTCTTCTCTTTACATTCCTTATATTGTTCTCTTTCCACTTATTATCCCCTTTACTCGTATTCCCTTCCTTCTACATCATTTTGTTTGTTATCCTCTTCTCTCTCCCACCCCTTGTCTTATTTCCATTCCCCCGTACTCATCTTCTTACCATTTTTCCATCACGTTTCTTCCTTTCTTCCCTATTGATAACATGGATCTTCAACATTGTCCTATCTTTTTATCATACAACCCTCCACATGCATCTCCATACAGTTTGCTCCATATTATTTTCCTTGGTCTTCCTCGCAATGACACGATTCCTTCAATCTTCTCCCTATATTCGCTCTATCTTCCTTTCCTCTCCCTAATTTTCATGTTCCTTCTAACCACTTCTCCTTTTCTCTACCACACCTACCTTTTCATTCATTCTATATCTATTTCTCTTCTTTTCTTTACTCGTTTTAACACTTTCCTTGCCCCTCATATTTTCCTTTTTTCTCCATTCTACTTATTCTTTCATCCTCCTTCAATTTTCTTCAATTTCACCCCCTACTCCCACCTATTCTTCTCCTTCTTATTTATCCTTCCTCATTTTCTTATTTTCTCAGCTCTATCATTTCTTTCACTTTCCTGCATCCCTCTTTATTATCTCGATTGCTTCCTTCATTTAGCACATCTCTCTATTTCATCCCTTCACCTTCTACTCTATCATTTTCCTTTTCTCCTTGTTTGTTCTTCATCATTCCCTTCTTCTCCTATCATCCCTCTTTTTTATTTCTCCTTCTTTCATTCCTTTTTTCCCCTCCTCTACCTCCCTTACTCTTCTCATAATCGACCCCCAATCCTATCCATTCCCTTTTCTCTATCCCGAGACACTTTCACACCTACCATTCAAGGCCGATTGAATCCTTTCTCCATTTGTGTCGTATGCGTTCATTCATGCCTCTTCCACACCATTATCATCCTCTTCTACACAGAATTCATTTCTCTTCTTTTCAAGAGTTATTTCATATATTCCATTCTCGCTCAGTCCTCTCGAGGGGGCATCACCACATCTATCCATAATCACATTTTCTCATGAAATTTTTGTGTTGGAAGATACTATGACATCCGTCACTCACCACTTTCTATTCTCCCCAACAAACAATAACTCTACCTTTTTCTTAAGATAAATAGATTGAATTCTTCCCCCATCATGTCTACTTTCTTTGAAAGGGCACTACTTTCACAGTACCCTTCTAAAGAGGGAAAATGTAGACATCCAAATTTCACATCTGTCATAAAATCATTTAATTCTCCTCCTCATTTCCCACAAAAATACACTTTTAATTAATCAAAGATAATTTGATTAATTATCCATTTCAAAATCCAAAAATAACCCAATCATCACCACATGTCATTACTCTCCATGTTTTCTACTATTGAATTAAAAATTTAAATTCAAATCCTCACCCACTCTTCATGGTCCCCACTCACCTAAAATCCTCCACTTATGAATTAAAAATCCAAAATCAAATCCTCACCCATTTTTCGTGGTCCCCACTCACCTAATTTTGCCGACATTTTCAAACCATAATTACTTAAAATACTCTAAGTTAATCACTCCCCCAGGATATAAATACAACCTTACCCCTCCTCTTAGGACATGGAGAATAAGCTTGAATGCCCTATCCAAGTTATTTCATCGTTTGAGCAAATAACATCCTTTTGCCTCATCCTAATACCCAAATAGCCTCATAATCCTTTTTCCATCTAGTGCAAAGTAATAGGATCATTGTTGCGGGAAAGTATTGCTCATTCTTGAAGAAAAACACCTACATATATTACATAATGAGGGCTCAATCCAAGTTTCCTAGTCCATTCGAGGTTTTCTATGGAACACTAAGGAGGAGGTATGATTATTGGTATTTTACTTCCTTGTTAGTAGTGCATTTTTTCATATCTTACACTAGACTCAGCTTTTCCATTTCCTTGGGGATTGTAGTTAAAAGCATATGTCAAATTGATTCCATACTGTTTGCACATTACCACCAAAGGTTTGGCTCAAACTCATGGCATTTTCAGCAACAATCTTAGCTAGCACTCAAATTTGCATATGATTTGATTCAGCATGAACTCCATGATAATTTGGTGTGTTACTTTCTTGGTGGGGATTGCTTCCACCAATTTAGTGAAATAATCGGTGGCTACAAGAATCCATTTATGACCAACACTCTGGAAGGATCTAAAATTTTACCAATGAAATCCATTCCCATTACTTAAATGGGGCTTCAATTGACACAAGCTGCAAAGGAAGATAATGAGAAGCTTTCATTATTCCATAAAAATGCTGACAACTTTCACATTTCCTAACAAATAGAGTTTTATCCTTGAAAATATTTGGCCACCAATAACCATCCCTCAAGATTTTACGTGTTATAAATCTTCCAAGAAATGTCCCCACAAACTCCTCCATAGATATCAATAATTACCTTTGGGGCTTCATCCTCAATAATGTAACTTAAGAGCACTCCCTTTGGGTTCTTACAAGCTAACCCAAAATTAGTAATGACATATTTTTGAGAGGCTAACTTAAGAGCTCTTTTCTAATTTTTACTCAAATGTTTAGGGCAACATAGATGTCTGAGATAAAATATTATATCTTTTTACCATTCAGAGCTTACCAAATTTTCAAGGAAATCAACCCTTTCTCCTTCTACTTCATTCATCTCAATAGTTTGCAAGTTTCTCTCAGCCATAATCTTAGCTAGGCCCAAACCTCTTATCAATTTCATGGTTTGGGTATCCATGTAATATTCCTGTAACTTGTTTACCCATTTGCATATTTTTCTTGAGACCTCTATCTCTGATAAGATATCTTTCACCATGGTGTGGGGAAGATAAGAAACAACTTTAGAGCTTAGGATGTAAGGTCTGAAATGCTTTGTTGCTTTCACTAAGGAAAATACTTTCTTCTCCATGATGGTGTGCTTCAACTTAGCTCCTTCCAATGCCTTACTAAAAAAGGCAATTGGTCTCTCATCCCCTTCATCATCCTTCCACAATAAGATAGATACAATGGTGTTTTTTTAAGCAAAAGAAAAAAAATTGAAAGGATTCTTGTAATTTGGAGCTTCCAAAAAAAGGGCATGCTTTAATGCTTCTTTTGTCGCATTGAAAGATTGAATGGAAACTTATTCCCATTTGATAACTTGGTCCTTCTTCAACTTTCTAGTAATGGGGATGGTCATCTTAGCAAAGTTAGACACAAAACTTCTGATAAAGTTTATTTGTCCAAAGAAGGATTGAACTCCCTTCTTAGTTCTCGAATTTGAACCTTGTTGATGGCTTCCACTCTCGCAAGATCAATAATGACCCCTTCCTTTGATAGAATGTGACCAAACAACTTTTATTTTTGCACTCCAAAATGGCACTTCTTTGGATTCAATGATATTTCATTCTCTCTAAACATTACAAGTAATCATTTCTTTTTCTGGAAAACACAGTTACATCATCTTGATAAACAACAATTAAATTGTTAATATAAATAGTAAATGCTACATCCATTTCTATTTGGAAAGTTTCTCTAGCATTCATTAAGCCAAAAGGCATCCTGACATAGACATAAGTTCCCCAAGGAGTGGTAAATCTAGTCTTTATTCTTTCTGACTCCTTCACAAAAACTTGATTATAGCCAGAGAAACCATCCAAAGTGGATAACAATTCAGAACCAGTTACCAATTGTAGCATATTCTCCATGTTTGACAGAGGGTAATTATATTTCAATGATGCTTTATTCAAGTTCCTAAATTCTAATCGTTGTCTTATATCACCATTCTTTTTCGATAGGCAATAAATTTACAACCCAAGATGAATACCTTGTGGATCGAATGATCCCTCCATCCCTCAAATTCTTCAATTCTTCTTGCATCTTCAAAGAAAGGAGTGGATTGATTTGCCTCTATTTTTTCCTAAAAGGCTTGGCATTAGATTCAAGAGGAATTTCATGTTTGAATGAATATTCCATGTATTCCTTCAAGTCGAGTAATACCAAGCTAGGTAGTCTTGATATTTCTTCAACAATTGAACATAGGACTACTTCTCTTCCTTTCTTAGATTACTTCCTAACCATTATAGACCTATTGTTAGAAGGTTATTAACTTAATTAGTTATAACTAGTGAAATAAGATATGATGAGGTGTGAGGGTGAGTGGATTTAATTATTATAGATATGGGTAATATATCTCGTAGGGAATGTGAGATTTTTAATTAGTTAAAGGGGTATGGGATTAATGACTTAGGTCTAAGGGCATTGTTAAAATAGTCACACAACAATATTATCTAAATTAATTAAATGGAGGGTATAAGTATATAACCTAAGATAAAGATTATGGAAGTAATATGTCAATTATTATGGATGTGGATTTATACGAGATAACGTGATGATGTTGATGTTGATATGAATATGAGAGGTACAATGATGATAACGAAGGTAGATTGGTAGATTCTGAAATTGGAATTAGTGTTACAATGAATTTGTAAATATGAAAAGGGAATCGAACCTGAGATTGAAAGATATAGATTAGAAGATTAAAGGATAGGAAGATGATAAAGTGAAGCCCCAGGTTGAGGTAAAAACAAGATGGATTTCGTCATAAAATTAAGTGATAGGGGAAATGAAGCGTTCATGTCCTTTCGACATATGAATTTTAATGAAAACAATGATGTTTTGATAAGGTCAAATGAATAATAATTGATGTTACTATAAAGGTGGGTTTACTAGGTCAAGAAGTCAAGTGATAGGGGAACCAAAGGGTTTGTGTCCTATAAAAATATGACTTTTAATGATGGAAAATATGTTTCAACAAGTTCAAGGCACAAAGAATTTATGTTACCATAAAGGTGGGTTTACAAGGCCAATAAGTCATGTGATAGGGGGACCAAAGGGTTCGTGTCCTATAGACATATGACTTAAAAATTAAAAAGATGATATGACACTTTTGATGATGTCAAAGAATAAAAAAATTATGTTACCACAATGGTGGGCTCTAAAGGACAAGAAGGAAAGTTATAGGGAACCAAAGGGTTCATGCCCTATAAAGATATGAATTTTACAATAGATAGGATGTCTTGACGAGGTCAAAGGACCATGAATTGACATTGCCACAAAGGTGGGCTTACGGGGACTATACCGGGTCTTGACGGTGATCAAGGACGTAGCACCCAAGGAGATATTTGGTTCATAAATTTTTATTTTAATTAGTATATGTGATGTTTTAAACAAATGAATGTGATGTTGATATTTCCTTAGGATTATGTTGATATTGTGATATATTTCGGTAGATATTTTGATAAATGTTGACGTGGTACTATTTACAACTATTAAATTTATGTTTTAGGTATGAGTATTTTTGATATTGATGTTAATTTGATTTAATGTTTTGTCAAAACCATTTCCTATGATGAAAGGTGGATTGATTTATTTGTATTAGGTTTTATACATATATGAGGGGAGACAACAAATTGAATATGCTTGCACTTTTGGCCTTTATAGAAAATGTTAACAGATGACTAATAATGGGTAGCCACATTTGGGATCATGGATAAATTGAAATGAAAATGTGTACCTTTTTAGGATATGACAAGGGTTGACATATGTAGGTTATAAAGGAGAATAGGTTCTCCTTTCAATTATTTCATAGGTAAATTCCCAAGCTTTATTTTTTTTTTTTTGATGAAAATTTATCGATTGCAAAAGTTTTCTATAATGGGAAAGGTGATTGACGTGGGAAGCTTTCCGGGATGCTTTGACTTTTGGATTTTTAAGGGTGATCGAATCGGGAAGCCTTTTACGTTGGGAGCCATCCTTCGAGGGTATGGTCTACATTTAATTTTTAAATTTTTATTTTTATAGAGACGGTCATCCTTGAGGGATCAATGTATGATTTTGAATCGTAGTCTATATATATATATATATATATATATATATATATATATATTTTTGATAGGAATCATCCATAGATATTTTTGATATTATTATGAGTTGAGGGAAAGAATCGATAAGTTGTTTCAAGGAGGAGAGAATAAAATGTGTACACACACTACATATGTGTGCCCAAAGACAGTATTTTTAGGTAGTTGATTATGGGGTGTCTACTAAAGAGGACCTTGTCCATGTGAAAAATGCGATGAATAGAGTCGTGGTGCTAATATTTAAGGTATATTTAGGATGATGAAGGAAAACCACATGCTCTCAAATCATTACGATGAAAAAAATGGTTGGTTGATAATGTAATAAGATGTTTCATGTGACTACTATCATGATGGTTGATGTGTTAACAATAAAAATTATGAAAGTACAAGGCTTTCAAAGGTTTACCCATAAAATATGGACCGATCCAATTAAGGAAAAAAAATCCACGTTTTACTCCAAAGTAATGTCATTTTGATTAGATTGATAGGATAGGTTGGTGAGGACGTGTAAAAGGGAGGCTGTGTAAAGTAATACTTTTGTAGTCTCGGTGAGATAGGAGCCTTCCAAACATAATATCGTGGATAGAAATGTCATGTGTTAAAAGGAATGATGTCGTGAGGATGATAGAATTTTTGGTCTTGATTAATCGAGTATATGGTAAATAAAGGTTGACGAAGAACTCATGACAAAGGATCCATTGAAAATATCGATGGGATATGATAGGATAATTGATGAGGAGGGGTAGATGACGAGGCTTTGGTTTATCCTTTTATTGTTTATGTTTATTTTGGGTTGGTATAGGTGAGTTAATTATACGTGTTTGAGATAAGGGACCTTCTCTCGAAGGTGATGGGAAAACACATGAGGAAGGTTTGTCGAGATTTGGTTGAGGATGACCCCTTGGTTCTAAAATTTTTGTTGAAGACATTGTTAGTGGCTTAGGCATAGATGTTGATGAGGTTAAAAGACCTTTAAGGGATGGTGTGGACATTGATGAGGTTGATAGAATTTTAATAGAAGGTAATGATGAAATTGAGGAGCATTCATTGGAAGGAATTAATGAGATTGATGAAACTTCAAAGGAAGGTGATGATGATATTGATGGACCTTCAAAGGAAGGTGATAATGAGGATAATGGTCCTTCAAAGGAAGGTGTTGATGAGATTGATGGACCTTCAAAGGAAGGTCATAACAAGGATAATGGTCCTTCAAAGGAAGGTACTGCTGAGATTCATGGTCCTTCAAAGGAAGGTGATAATGAGATGTTTAACGAAGGCTTGTTGATGAAAGAATAAGGATGTCATCCTTATCCTACATATGTCAATGAGGAAACCGACGAGGGTGAAGATATTGGTAATGTTGATAATGGGTTAGGATGGTCCTATTTTAGGGGAAGATCATCAATAAGGAAGAGTCATTGGATTATGGATTTAAGTGTTTTACAACTTTCTGTGTTATGCCCTGAGCATCTATGGTAGGCACATGTTTTGTCTTGATCGTACCAGGTAGGTTTCCAAGTATGTGGATGGGGTGTTTTGATTAGTGGTAATATGATAAGAGAGGAATGCATGATTCTATCAAGGATATCAATGTGAGTCCCTTTCAATTGATTTGGATTAATAGATCCCGACCTTGGCTTACGAGATCGTTTAGGAGGACACGTCTTATTTTCTGATGGGTTTGGATTCGTGGATGTTCTATGGTGTTAAAACATCGTAAGGAAATTATGAGGTTGATAAGAGGGAGAATATGACCAAAGAAAGGGATAAGATGTGTGATTGATAAGATTGGATGATGGAAAAGGTCTCAAAATAGAGGAGGAGGGATGGTTAATGGGTGAGATAGGGTTTAATTGTGTTTTACAATATTGAGCTAAGGGATGGGGTCACAAAATTGATGGTAAGGGTGGAGCCGTATATTTTATAGAATTAGATTGTGATAAATGCTGAGGTCCTAAAATAGATGGTGAATTTGACACCTTAGAAGACATGTGCTTAGATTTTGTAGTATTGATTTTAGGTAAAGGAGGGTGTTTTATGATGGATGATGAGGATGAAGTGGAAAATGTGATTGGTTTCAATTTTGTAACATTTACGTTATATAGAAAAGAGGGACTTGTGTCAAATGACCAGGGAGAGGCCATGACTGTGATGGTATTTGGCTGTGTAGTATTTGATTCAGGGAAATGTTCCAGAATGGAAGATAACTACATAGCTGATGATAGGATTGAGTATGGTTTGGACAAGGAGAATGTTGTTTTGAGATGTGATTATAGTGGGTACTATGTGTGTGAGTTGTAAAAACTCTTCTATTAGTTTAAAAAGTGGGTTAATATAAGGATATTTGATGATGGATGTCTCCTTATTAATGGTCTCCAAGGTGTTGGTACCAAAATTTGTTCTCCTTTTCAAACCAAGTAGCAACACAGATTCAACAAGGGGCTTAGAGATAGATAGATCATAAATTTATGTCATTTTGTAGCCGAGGAGAAATCTATTTGTCCCTTTGTAACTTGGATTTGTGGAGATATGGATAGCACCTCAAAAGGATATGATACTATCCTAACTATTTCATATTGTGACTTTTAACCAAGGCAAGAGAACCTATTGTGTAACCTTTATCATTTGAAAGGAGATACATGTACCTTTCTTTTGCATAAATTTTATAGAGAAGGCCTTGGGGAAAATATGATCAACACACCAAATATGAATCTCATGAGTTGTCACTTCCAGATTATGGAGATATTCTCACAACAAGGCAAAGGTTACTAAAGACATTTGGAAACCTGATCTGTTCTACATACTTTAGTAAAAGGATTTTGGTCTAGTGTGGGTATACAGAGCAAAACAGGGGTAGTATGGGTAGGATTGGTTTTTGTTAAATGAATTTTGGTGGGAGGGGAGACAGGATGGACTTGACTCACCAGATCCTTGAGAGCTTATGCAAAATGGAAAGATTCAATCAACAAAATGCCACAAAAAGTTAAATTGTTTCCTCAACTAGAATATGTGCTTCAATGGAGGCCCAGATCAGCACTCTTTCACACAACCTATGGGATTATGTCATGAAGGCTTGAGTCATAGGACCCAATAAAGCACCAATATTTAAACCAAGTCACGCATGAGGTACACCCAGAGGCTTACAAAGAATCTCTATCAACAAAATGAAAGAAAAGTGATTTTAAACCATTTATCCCACTCCCAGATGAAGGCTCTTCTAAGAAATGAAATTGTAGATGACACTAAACTATCACAAGGACTGAAACCTATGTGATTGGATTGGATTTTGATACAAGATTGCAATAGAAACAAGAAAAACTACTTGCATACGTTCAAAGATGAAATAAATACACTTTAATCAAGATTAACATAGAATAACTCAAAGTTTGATCAAATTTATTAGCAAGGTAAAGTTTCCATAACAATCTCAAAGCTTTTCAATTTTTTTACACTTGCAACCACCTTGACATGATAAAATTTGACACAAAGAGAGATATATAGGCTTCTCTAGATGACTTATCAAAATGGAAGGGCTCTATCAAGCTTTCTCTGCTAGAGAAAATCAGTCCTGATCTTTCCAAAAACTCCCAACCATTTTCAGAATGAATTCATGCCCTTTATAGCATTTTAAACAGAGCCCCTTCCCAAAAGACAAAAAATTTAAATGCACTAGTT
The DNA here is from genome assembly GCA_018340775.1 of Taxus wallichiana var. yunnanensis. Classification (NCBI taxonomy): domain Eukaryota; kingdom Viridiplantae; phylum Streptophyta; class Pinopsida; order Cupressales; family Taxaceae; genus Taxus; species Taxus wallichiana. Next base: position 108,543,866 of record CM031236.1, read on the forward strand.
CTTGCCATGATTCTTTTGTGATTCGTAGAATCGGATCTCGCAAAAGTCACCAGTGCTTGAGGGAAAATCTCTTCAATTTCCTCCCACATTTAACTCCTTTCATGGGAAAAACACACCTTCCTCCATTAACCCACCACTTCTTCCCCATATCAATCAAATCTGGTCCCTTGCATGCTCTGGAGAAGAAAAATGGAAAACTAGATCAGGCTCGAGAGTCAAACTACTTTAATGGCAAAAGATGTCTCCAGATCTCTCCCACCAAACTCTAGATATAAAAATTAACTCACTCCTCTGTTTGGCATGAAAAAATAGAAAGAAATCATGAAGACTCGCACTCCTAGGAGTTTTACAGAGAAAATGGAGGGAAAATAAGATTTAGACACTCAGTAGCCATTGATCTTTGATTTTGAATGTGGGTCGTCCACATGGAAGATGCAAAAAAAAGTTCGGGGGCTTCCTTTGACATTTTCTAACCTTTTAAAAAAATGGAAAAATTTCACCTTTTACCCCGCACCTCCACTTCTAAAAAATGGGCCTAACACGTGTGCTTGAGGTGGGCCCCAAAAGAAATGTGGAGAAATTATGCCATTTGACTCTCTTTTGGAAAAATTAAAATTTTCCAAGTTTTACCCGTAGCTCCGCCCTTAAGAAATGCTTTTAAAACATGTCCCAATGGGTCCTAGCAGAACTACACTTCCCCTTTTACTTTTAACTCTTTTTTCTCAAAAGGATAATTTTCCAATTTTCCTCCGCGGGTCCACACCTTTGCCGTTGTCTGGACCGGGCAAAACATTGACTATTTCCCATCAGGCTTACGGGCCATTTTGATGTTTTAACCTTTATGAAGAAAAGAGGTGAAAATTTTAAGTCACCTCCGATGGTCCACTTCCCTGCCCCTTGTGACTTTTCAAATTGCCACGTGTCACCACGGTGCACCTTGAGGCGGTCCCAAAAATTTGATACCTTGAATGAGCATGGACTTGGCACGTGTTGTATTCCGAAAAAAAAATTTTGAAGGCTTGAAGCTCTGCAGGGCACTTCGTGTCAAGCTCCGAGGTATTCTTCCTTGGTTGTTGAAAATTCCAAGAAAATATGCAAATTGAGTGGAGGCCTCCACATTTAGCCTTGCATGGTTCTTTAAAATGAAACCCGAAAGCTGGTTCCCAAACATGCGCGGTTCCTCCATGTGTCTTCATGGTGAAATTTCAAAATGGTCCCCAAGGCAGAGATCTTTAATGAACGTGAGCTTGCCACGTGTCCTCGGTTCCACCAAACTGTTTCCATTTGCATAAAACATTTTCTATGTGTGGGAAAGTAGTAAAAGCCTCCACATGTCCTCCCGGCGCTACTCCAAGGCAAATCCCAAAAGAAGATCTTCAAACGAGTGCCATTTCTCCACGTGGACACATTTTCAAATTGAGGCTTTTCATGGAATTTTTAAAGTATTAATTTGATCCACGTCCAACCAAGAGGTGCCACATTTCCCTATTGATGCAAGGATGCAAATCGACTCGGAGAAATGACAAATCAAACCGTAAAATATAGAAACATGAGTATTTGAGCACGAAAATGAATTTTTCTTCAAGGAAGGAGAATTTAGACTATTGCATGACTCAAACACGATCCTTAGGGACACATCAATTCATTTCTCCTTGAGTATTTAGGGAAAAATGGTAAGGACAAAAATATTGACTGTGGAAAATGGAGGAAGTGAGAAAACGTGAGTTTTGAAGGAACAAAACATGGGAGACTCAAAATACATAGCCTTTTCGTGAGGAACAAAGGAATGAGGAGATAATTAAGGACCCATACATGATCCTCAACCGAAGAGCAAGACTAAAAATGGTGATAATATTGACCAAGTACCATACGGGGAAGGATAAAATGACAGAGGTTGTGAATGAATAACCTTTAAGGGCACAAGTGGGGCAAGACAATTCTGAGCACCAACATTGGCTCCGAATCGTGGATGCGCACTCCTATATGAGTCCTACAAGAAAAAAATTTGACCAAGTTCCAAAATATCCATTGGGCAGTGGAGTCATCTTTCAGAGCAAAACCAAGAGCCATCTTTAAAAACAAATAGAGAAGCCAACAAAAACAGGTCACCGAGGACCAAAACGAGTAAAAATAGAAAAAACAGGGAACACACAACAAACTATACACTAGTACGAAGGCTTATGCCTTGATTTAAAGAAAATAATCAAGGAAACAATTCAAGCTCCTGCCATCCTAGATATGACCATGCCAAGAGGTTCTGATATGTTTTCATCAACTAGAAGTAGACCTCTTTTTCTTCTTTGTTCTATTTGTAAACCACCCATCTTCTCTGAAGCTCCTCCATTGTGTTCAAGTCAAATTCTTTGACATTATTCAAGGCTAAAACACAGACCAAGTTCCAAAAAAAGTAGCATACTTAGAGGGATTTGTTTTCAACACTCTCATACTACGCTGAAATCCACAAAGTTCAGAAAATTTTTAAGATCAGCATCTGCTTGCAAAACTTCATAAGATGCATTGCTTGGGTCTTTAATCAGGTACATCATCTTCTTCTCTCCATACAATTTCACCAAGTTTCCTTCAATGGGGATAGTGGCATAATACATGCCCATTTACACACTACCACCAACACTTGCTACCCAATTCATTAACAACAACATCCCCCACTTGGCAGGGAAAACAACAATGACTACATCAAGTTTTAAATTCCTTACGAGATAAGATGCAAGTTACACTACTTGTTTCGCGAGGAATGTTTCTACTTTTGGGAATAGAGTTGCTTCTATCCTTTCATTCCTTTTAGAAATAGATAAGGGTTAGGGCTAGGAGGAATACCTGTTGAATGTCAAGATGGTGTGCGCGTACCGTAGAGAGAGATCAGGTTGATTGTGAAGAACTCCTTTTGTCTAGGAAGGACTACCTACAAGTAAGAATACAAGACCACAAGATTTTGATTAGACAATAAATGAGGGAACTGCCTCGGCCCCAAGAAATACAAAACTTCCTTTCGAAGGTGGTCAGTTCCCCTGCTAGTATGAATTAACACAAAAGATTGTAAAATAACAATTAAATAACCTCGTTGAAACAAGTAGAGGGAAAGGCTGGTTTTTGGTTTTGAGTCACGATAACCGATACCGGTTTCTGCTAACCGATATCGGTAGGGGCTATGTTTTAGGGACTTTTGGTGAGGGTCGGTTGTAGGGTGGTTGTGTTGTTTGTAAGGCTAATAAATGAGTGGGATTAGGTAACGGGGTGATGAGAGGGTAGAGGAATGATAGTTAGATGTAATGTGCTGCTGGGTAGTAGATCTAGGAATAGATTTATGGCGGGTGACTCAAGAATTTAAGAAGTGTTTATCAAAGAGAACATACCGATACTCGCTTACAAGTTATTGACGAGAATGCAGGTCCAAGAACTGTGATGACAAAGGCAGAACTTAGATAGGATGTCCTGACAATCAGAAGATGAGATATCTTCCCTCCCGATGATCAGCTGAGTATCACAGGGCTCTGGTTATTTGGTTGCAGTCTTGGGCTTGATGTCCTTCTCTGCCAACTCTTCTTGTTTCTTCACTTGTCTCTGCTCGGCCAAGTAAAATCTAGATTTTTTCGATCGCTTCTGATGATCCCCATCAATAAAAATCCTTCGACCTTTGTTTCTGGTTAGGGGATCCCATTTACAGGGAACCGATGGCGGTTACGTAACTGACGGCCGTCAAGTAGGAACCGGTATCGGTCAGGTCAAAGTGGGCTATTTACTAAAAATAGCCCACTTTCCCTCCTTTTCTCCTGAGGGATTAGTTGCGGGCTTGGTCAAGTAACTACAAGATTGGTTTTGGGTGCGAGTAAGGAGTCATTAGTCATGGGTGTGGATGTAGACTAAGTTATAGGTCTTAATTAGGTTAGTTTAGGGTTAGGACTAGGTCATGATGAGGTGGCAAAATGAGGTGGCAGGTATGGCGATGTGGATTTATTAATTATAAGGTAATTAATAAATAATTGTGTAAGGTTTAGGTGATGAGGTTAGGTTGCAAAATGAGATGCGGGTCACAAGGGGTCGTAAGACACAAATTTGGTGTCTACATTAGCCCCTTATTGTCGTGTAGTTTGTTTTGTAAAGTGCACATGATACAATAATATGAAGTGGTTTCCCTATTAAGGGTATAGGTAATCCCCTCAAATCTATCACAAATTGAGATAACGTGAAATCGGGGATAGAGTTGATAAAGGGTAAATGGTGTGGAGATGATGGTGAGATGGTGGGGTAGGTCCAAGGAAGCAGATGCACGTTGAAATGTAGTAGTGCGACCAGGGTACATGATTTGACGAGCAAACTAGCAATTCATAGGCAAAGGTCGATAGTTTATCCAAACAAGGGTGATATAATCCTGGTATCCAAGGCATAGGAAGTAGCTCCAGGGGATATAACGGGTAAGGTACAGGAACGTTTAGGCATGTTCGGCAGTACCGAATGGTTGGTTTGGTTGAGATAAACGTCACGGTCTAGGTCTAGGAAAAGTTGGTCGACTGATCAAGTCAAGTACTCTAATCATGCTAAAACACGAACAGGTGAGCTCGATTGAACAAAAAGTGACAGGATGAGTGGATAAAATTGTAATTTGTTGGTTTGGGGTGAGGTATTTAAGTGGTACGGCCTTGGGTCGGGCTGATTGATTAGTGAGGGCCATGGGTCGGGCCTGATGGGTTGAGTGCGGCCTTGGCGGGCCAAATGGTTGGGGATCAGCCTTGGGTCGGGCCAAATGGTTGGGGTGAGGTCTTGGGTTGGGCCACGTAGTTGGTTGCGGCCTTGGGTCGGGCCAAGTGGTTGGGTTGAGGCCTTGGGTCGGGCCAAATTGTTGGGGTAAGGCCTTGGGTCGGGCCAATTAGTTGGTTGCGGCCTTGGGTCGAGCCAAGTGGGTGGGTTGTGGCCGTGGGTCGGGCCAAATGGTTGGGGTGAGGCCTTGGGTCGGGCCCAGTGGTTTGGTGCGGCCTTGGGTTAGGCCAAGTGGGTGGGTTGTGGCCTTAGGTCGGGCCAAATGGTTGGGGTGAGGCCTTGGGTCGGGCCAAGTGGTTTGGTGCGGCCTTGGTCGGGCCAAGTGGGTGGGTTGCGGCCTTGGCGGGCTTGGGTGGGCCTTGGGTGGGCCAAGGGTCAGTGCGGCCTTGGGTCGGGCCAAGTGAAGTGAACAAAGGGTTTGCAGCAAAGGTTGATATAGGTGAGAATGCGAGAAAGGGCGATTAGTAAATAAGGGCAGAAATTGGGGAAGAGGTGGGATAAAACCGATATCGATTGTTAATGACCGATATCGGTTAGGTGACCGATACCGGTTCCTTAGGGCACAATAAAACCGATATCGGTTATAGGCGAAAAACCTATAAAAAGAAAAATACGGCCGGTCATTGTCATATTGTCAATTTGAAACCCAATTTGAGTTGTCTGAGGTGTATTGTTGAGATTGGAGCATTTGTTGGTTGAGGTGGCGCTATTGGAGTGGAGAAGTGAGTGGTTAGTGGGCCCGAGTGAGTAGGAGGCAGCAGTTGATTGGTGGAGGACCCAGCAGAGGAGAGGTGGAGCTATGGCACAGCCAGGAGGAGCAGGAGGTGCTGGACCAGCTGGACCACCACCACCCATCCCACCACGACGACGTGTCGTCATACCGGTAGGTTCGAAACCCTTCATTGTGTGAATTTGATTGTGTTAAGCTGGATTTGGGTTTTGGGTAGGAATGTAAGGTTTTTAGAAAATAATTAATAAATGGAAATTATTTGAAAAAAGGAGAGGGTAGATAGGTGAAATAGGCCAAGGCGGCAGGGTGGGTAGGTTTTTAGGGTGTTTGGGTGGGTATATAGGGAGAAATAGGGAAAAAAATGCTTTGGGGGCCACGTCGGGTTCGGCTCGGCTATTTTTCAGTGACCGATGCCGGTCACTAAGCGACCGACATCGGTCAAGAAATTTTCGGGGCAGGGTGGGTTTGTAGGTGACCGGTGTCGGTCGTACGTCGACCGGCGTCGGTGGAGAGGGGACCGGTGGCGGTCATGGGTGACCGGTACCGGTCCCTACTTAGGAATATTTATTTTGTTGGTTGGTTTTGCTGTGGTTTGGGGTGTTTGGTGGTTGTTGGGGCTGTGGTTTGGGTGTTTAGGTATTAGTGGTTTGGGTGTTGTGTTTGTGGGGGTGAAGAGGGAAGGGGTAGAGGTTAATAGGAAGGGTGATTGGTGAGTGGGAAATGGGGCGATTGTGTGGTTGGTGCGGTTCGGATAGATTAGGTGTTGGGCATGAATGGGGAGGTGTTAAATTGGTAGGGGCATAGGTAAATGGCGAGAATAGAGCTGAGTGATTGGTAGGGTGCGAGATAAGGCAAGGGGATATCGTAAAGTTTTTAGGGTAAAATAGGTGAGTGTAGGTGTGTGTTATAGAGTCGGGTTGTGGTCGGGTGGGTAAAAGGGGGTATAGAAGGTGAAAATAGTTGTTGTTTGAAAGGGTAGGTCTAATGAAGTGGGTGATTTGTGCAGGCACGTTAGCAGCTGACTATGCGGGATAGGATGCCCCGATGTTGAGACGGATGCGGCCACATGTGTCCGCAGCATAGTGGGGTATCATGCGCTAGGTGGGACTCAGCGGAGTCCACCGGTATAGGGCGATTGATAGGGATCACAGTTTGATGGTCGCCCTCATCGAGAGATGGGATCCGGCGACCAATGTGTTCCATCTCCCGACTGGAGAGATGACCATTACATTGGAGGATGTGTATCGCATCCTTAGATTACCGATTGATGGAGAGGCAGTCTTTCAGGTGGATGCAGAGACAGCCATGGATAGCATCTTACATGTATTCAGGGATGCAGCCGCGCTATTGACGTATCACAGCGCGAGCATCACGTATGGGGATATGTACCGTGCCCACCGACATGAGACACGGCTTGCCATGTTGATGATGATCGGGATTACATGCTTCGCCCTCCCGGACTCAGAGGGAGGCCGCTTTCCATGGGCGTTGATGGGGGTCTTACATGAGATGGTCGAGGAGCATACATGTTATGCTTGGGCACCAGTATACCTGGTGCAGTTATACCGAGAGCTGTGGGGCTATCGCCGGATGAGGTGATTCAGGATTTTCTCTACATTTTTGTTACACTGTTGGGCATATGAGCATATCATATGCATTAGACCAAGAGGCTGCCCCAGTGAGCTGTGGCCACAGTGATTTACGGTGTATGGCTTTCGAGAGGTGGTCGGGGTCGTGGGCCACCACGGCGCTTCTCGCTGATGAGATATAGCATATTACCGGCATGTATTAGAGGGCTTGACAGCATTAGATATTGTATGGAGACCTTATAGAGGTCATCACCCCCGCGGAGGAGCCCGATCACAGTTGCGGTGGATCCAGTATACATTCTGGATAGCGGGACGGAGGCCAGGGGAGCATGAGCGGATTCCCCTGGAGAGGGTACGCCGGCAGATGGGGCTACGACAGGATGAGCCACCTCCCTTCCCTCAGTACCGGAGGGATGATGTAGAGGCCCCACTACCTGCACCACAGCCCGTGGACCCAGATTGGGTAGCCGAGAGGCCTGCAGATGATACCGTGGATGACGCCGGCTGTACGGGAGCATTTTTGGTATGGTGGGCAGGAGAGAGAGCCGCGAGGAGAGCACAGCCCGCACAGCCAGACTTAGCGGCTGTTAGAGCAGAGAGGGATCAGCTCAGAGGGTAGGTACATCTATTACAGGGCAGCTTGCTACATGCGTAGAGGCACGATAGGTGTCTTACAGGGGTAGCTAGCCCAGCTCGTATAGGCTCTCGAGCACCACCAATGCACCACCAAAGCCTGCCACAGTGCAAACATTGCAGTGCATGCAGTACCACCACGACCCACAGGCACCACCAAATGCACCAAAGATAGGGGCACTATTATTAGGAGTCGGGGGACCAGCCCTAAGCGCGATGGTGGCATGAGCCCGCTATATGGAGGCGAGAGCGAAAGCTCGATATTATCGAGATGTTCTTGATGGTGCACGGGCTGACTATCAGCCATATGCGGCACATAGAGCAGAGACCTCTCAGAGTGAGAGATCTCAGGGAGGTGCAGCCACAGCCGGTGGGTCTGTTATAGGCAGGAGGCGAGAGGTGGCGCAGGGACCAGCGAGGAGACAGCGAGGGGGTGGAGAGAGAGCCGAGGATCCTGCGCATATTTTTGTGTTTGTACATTGGATATGGGTACCGGTCTGCGAACCGGTTATGTTTATAGAGGCCTGCGTGCCCACATATGATTTATTCATTCATTTATTGATTCATTTATTGTATATACCCGCCTACGAGCTGAGTACAGGTTGTATAGTTGATACCGGCCTATGAGCCGAGTATTTTTATTTTTTGAGAGACCGGCCTGCGAGCCGAGTCGAGATTATGACAGTTATTGCGGCCTGCATGCCGGCTTTGTATGATACTGAGATCACAGAGGCCCCTATGCAGGGCACATTGTATATTTGAAACTTTTGATATATAGATATAATGATTTTGACCTACATGCTATGTTTAAAATGTGTTAAGTGTTTTGTCGATGGTTTGTGATATTTAATGTATGATGAGTGTGATCCACATGGTTTATATATTGATGGTGTTGATGTCTTTTGTTGATGGGATGTATGTATATATAGATGATGAGTTTAATTGACATGTTGTGTTTATGAAATGTTGGATGTGTTTTGTCGCTGGTTTGTGAAATTGAACGTATGTAACTGCTGAATTGGATCCAAATGGTGTATAGATTGATGGTTTTTGATATCGTTTGTTGATGGCTTGGTTGTTTTTGTAATATGGATAGATGATGTTGATGAAATTGTGATGAGATATGGATTTGATGAAAAATTATAGATAATGGTGTTGTTTATGCAGGAAAAAGGGACGGGCGCCACAAAAATTTGCAAAAATGAAGAAACGGCTTAGGTTTAAGCAACAAGGGGTACATGACCGACATCGGTTGTGTAACCGATGTCGGTATCTATATGACCGATATCGGTTACATAACCGATATCGGTTACGCAACCGATGTCGGTTATTCAAGAATTATTTCCCTAAAAATAGAATTGCTGGGTTGGCAACTTAAGTTCTTATTTTAGCATTCTTATTTTTAGAGTCATGCAACAAGTTAAATACGTGATTGCGACACTTTTTGACTACTGAGACAGGTAATTGCATGAGTGAATTGAGTGATAAGGAGGAAAGAGACAGGGAAAGTGAATGTGAGCGGAGATTCAGAAAGCAGAAAGGCAAGTTTGAAAAAGGTGGTGAACATGGCAGAACGAGGAGAAACATCCAACGAGGCGGGACGAGTGGGAAGACAGGTCCACCTCAAGCTCACTGCTGCAGCCCAAGAGGTAAACGTCGTGGTTGTAATTTGATTCTTGCATGTTTTGTGAATAGGATGAGGGAGATTAAGTAGATAAAGATGAGAAAGAAAAGGTGATAGGCAATGAATCGGGATAGGGTGAATGTAATGGGGTAGGTAGTCGAGGTTTCGGGTATGTTTGTATGTACAGAGGAGGATAAACGATCAAATTATTGTCATAGGTGGTGTTTTTTTAGCAGGGTGTGTAAAGTTGATGTTGACCGATATCGGCTGAAGATAACCGGTATCGGTTATGGAACCGATACCGGTTATCTAAAACCGATGCCGGTTACTGTAGGAATTTCCAGAATGTTAGAAAAGAAAACCCTTGGGGATTTGATTTATTGAATGGCTGTGTGTCATTTTGATGTGTGCGGGCGGAGGTAGGGTTTAGGATGAATGATCATGTGCAACCGACTTTGTTGTCATGAATCCGAGCGGATGTAACACCAACTGAATGGTCATTGATAAATCGGTTGGGGTTAAGTGGAATCCATTATTATTCACGAATCGCACGTAACCATGCTATGTTACAGGCATTGATTGAGAGATGGAATCTAGACAGGAATACCTTTTATCTGCCAACAGGGGAGATGACAATGACATTGGAAGATGTGTTCATTATTTTGAGACTCCCCATTATAGGAAGACCAATATATTAGGCATTACCTAGCGCAGCACGGGGAGCAATAACTGCAGTATTTGGTCCATACGCCTAAGATTTGATACAGCGAGGTTTGACATTCACATATGGTATAATGTATGCAGCACACCCTGAGGAAACAAGGTTAGCAGTGATATTAATGATAGCGGTAGGATATTATGCGTTGGCGAGGGCGGATGGGGGAAGATTTCCAAAAGCATTGATGTGTGTTATTTGGGAGATGATAGAAAGGAATGTGACTTTTGCATGGGCACCTGCATATTTGGCGGAGTTATACAGGGGTTTATGGGCTTGTAGACAAAATCACAGGACGACACTAGATTGTTCATTTTTATTACATTGTTGGGCCTATGAGCACATTGTTTGTGTGCGACCAATAGGCCGACCCATCCAGTCAGGAGAGACCGGAGTGCAGAGGTTGGGATTCAGACGATGGGTCTAGACAAAACAAGAGGCAAGATCCCGAGCCGTGACAGTGACACCGAGTATTATAGGCGGTGTATGGGAGATGGTGACGATTACGGATATCTGTTGGAGGCCTTACGGGAACTATATGGTAACAGAGAATATAGCTGAGGAGTTGAGGGGTGTAGAGTGATTGAGGTGGATCGCGGGGCACAGGCCAGGTGAGTATGAGAGGATTCCTCTAGATCACGTGCGGCGACAATTTGGATTTGTGCAGGATATACCCCGGCTTATAGACCATATATGAGAGATCGACACCGAGGCAAAGATTCTCACCTCCCGGCCAACACCTCCGGAAGGGCCAGAGGAGATAGCAGCCGATCGTAGGGTAATGGATGCAGGAATGACAGAGGCCTATAGATTATGGTGGGTAACAGAACTGCGAGGTGTACGTGATCGTCCTGACATAGCTATGATTACAGCGGAGAGAGATCATCTGCAGAGTTTAGTTCATCAGCTCCAAACGCAGGTGAATGAGACAAGAGGATTGTTAGTGGTTGTGGAGTCATGAGCGGAGGGACTAGAGGCGAGATACCTCCATGCGAGGGAGTGTATTCACATGTTACAGGAGAGATTGGCAGATCAGTGGGCGGTACCAATAGCCGTGGTACCTTTGAGGACAGAGAGGCCCGGCGAGAGGCGTCGACGATCACGATCATCACCTGGTTCGGGATGAGGCGTGAGGGTCTAAGTAAATGTTATCGAGGTATAAGAATAAATAAGGATGCCGACCTGCGTGTCGATGATAGAGAAGATGTATTTGTTTAACATCTAAATAAAACTAAATATGTATGTTGATTTGAGTTATGATAATAATAAGAATGTTTGTGTTTGAACCTTTTTGTGTTTTGAAAAAGGATAAAGAGGAATGTGATTAAATAGAAATACACAAAAATATTTGTATTTACCACACATGATAGGTTATGGTAGGGGATGGTCGAGCTAACCTTGGGAGACCCCATGTCTCCAAAGTGCTGCCTACATATCCCATTGCACAAAGCAAGGAGGGGCCTCAGACCGATGTAGTTCTCCCTTAGGACTAGGGAGAGATGAATTCAGGCAATGTAGGTATGGTTAGGCAAGTTGTTGGTTGGTAAAAATATTGATATTGATATTGGTAGGGTAACATTGTTTGGTGTTGGTAATGAATTGGTGATGTTGGAATAGGTATAAGTGAAGCGAAAGTTAGCCTACCCAAGTGGTAGGGAACCATGTCCTGATTAAGATCAACACATAATCCTAGATTCGAGTCAAAGAGGGAAAAGTTACTCTGTAGTTGAAAAGAGCTAAACAAACCACATATTAATGTAGGATGAGCTTGAATCCCCTAGGTACCGTGCATAGACGAGAAGTCAATAGGTGAAAAGAGTTGTATGATCACAATATATCGGGTGTACGTCACGTCCCTTGAGTTGTGTTGTTTTAACAAATGGTGAGGTGAGGTGGATGGTATAGCTGAGGCACGGAGAACTTGTTATAAAGTGAGTGTTCTGACGAAAGAGAACCTAACCTAAATAGACAAGTCCATGACTTCAAAGTTCTTTTGAATGCGGCTTTTATTTTACTGAATATAGACTGATCGATGTGGGAAGTCTACAAGGGATATTGATTGTATTATTCTTGAGGTCTTCACGAAGCTGATCAATGCGAGAAGCTTCTGATAAAGGCTGACTGTGTATAGCTGTCCTTCAAGGGAGTAGTCTATTTATAGTAGCAGATGCGGTTTTAGTGCATAGCTGTCCTTCGGGGGAGCAGTCTATATATAATAGCAGCAATAGTTTGGCATATAGCTGTCCTTCGACGGAGTAGTCTATATATAATTTAGAAATCCAGATGTCCGTTTGGCGTAAAGCATCTAGTTTGGTAGGAAGTTTGACTCAAGAAAATCCCATAAGCATATAATTAAGAATGTGTCATTTTAATACTTTGAAGTCATGGACTTAGACTAAAAAGGGAAGGCATCTTGAAGGGGAGGTAAGAATCAAACTATGTGAGCTTGATTTTATTTTGAGATGTAGGAAACAAAGTGTATGTAGCAAAATGGGCTCGAGGGACGAGCGGTAGGTAGATAAGAAGTGATATGACACTAAATTCAACAAAGAGAATGGTCGAAGATGCAAGGCATTAAGGGTTCAGTCTCGAGTTTACCATTAAGCAAAGCTAAATGATAAGTTCCCGATCCATAAGTATGAGTGATTATGTAAGGCCCAATCCAATTGGGAGAAAGTTTTCCACGTTTGCTCTTTTTAGTTTGGTTACATGTTGATTCTCTTTGAGGACGAGATCACCAACCTTAAAGGTACGCTCATGAAGTCGCTTATCATAAGAACGCTTGATGCGTTTTTGATAGATTTGAAGGTGACGAAGAGCCGTGAGATGACGCTCTTCAAGAAGCTCCAATTGGGCTAACCGCTCTTGCGAAATCATCGTTGGTGAGAATATCCCAAGAGATATTCTGAGGGAGGGTATTTGTATTTCGAGAGGCAAGACAGCCTCGGTACCATATACCAAAGAAAAAGGTGTGGCATTAGTGGAGGTACGAATGCTAGTACGATAAGCCCAAAGGGCAAAGGGGATGTGATCATGCCAATTTCTTCCGGACTCATTGACAACTTTCATAAGGATTTTGGTTAGGGTTTTATTAGAAGATTCGGCTTGTCCATTCGCTTGTGGATAGTAGGGTGATGAGAAGCTAAGTTTGATACCAAAGTTGTCACAAAGGTCTTGTAACAACTTATTTTTGAAAGATTTTCCATTATCTGTTATCAGGCGATGAGGAACACCAAAACGATAGATAATGTGGTGGTTAATGAACTCTACAATTTTTTCTTTTTTAGTTGAAATGAGTGGAATAGCCTCCACCCATTTTGTGTAATATTCGGTTGCTGTGATTATCCATCGATGACGTTGCGAAGAGGATGGATGAATCTCACCAATAAGGTCTAAACCCCATTGTGAGAAGGGCCAAAGATCTCATGCGACCTGTAGCGGATGGCTAGGAGTATGTTGAAGGTTGGCATGTTGTTGACACATAACACAATGCTTAACATATTCATAGCAGTCGTTATCGAGAGTAGGCCAATAATAGCCTAGGCGAAGGATTCGTTTGGCAATGGCAGGGCCGCTAAAATGTCCACCACAAATACCGTCATGGATCTGTTGGATGGTATAGGTGACCTCCCGGGCCGGTTAGACATCGAAGGAGGATGCCATCAAAGCCACGTTTATAAAGGAGTCCCCCCATAATGACATAATGAGAAACACGTTTAAGAAAATCATGTTTTCCGGTACTTGTAAGGTCAGATGGGAGAACAGAGGTTGTAAGGTAGTCGTGAAATTGGTGATACCAATTATCCTGCAAATTAGCAGACACATTATTTATCATACAAACAACCGAGGCTGAGTAAGATGGGGCAAAGAGTTGTTGGACCAAGACGAAAAATGTTAGAGTTAGTGGATGAAGCTGGAATTTGCGAGGCTAAGCAAGCCATAGTATCCGCAAATTTGTTAGTGGAGCGGGGAATGGTTTGGATAGAATAGTGAGTAAATAAGGTTAGAAGTGAATCTACGTAATGTTTATACTTTTGAAGTTCCTCATTTTTGCATTGGTAGATGCCCATAACTTGATTGACTACCAATTGAGAGTCACCAAAAATATTGATAGATTTGACACCTAAGTGTAACGCAACCTGGAGACCCAAAACAAGGGCCTCGTATTCCGCTATGTTATTAGTGCAGGGGAAATCGAGTCGGAATGAAAGAGGCATAGGCTCAGCATCGAGAGGAATGAGAACAACGCCGGCTCCTCCGCCGCGCTGGCATTTGGATCCATCGAAGAAGAGGGTCATTAGATACGACTCCTCCCTGAGGGAAAGAGTGGCGATGAGTTCATCGGGAAATTAAAATTAGTAAATTGTTCCCTAGGTAAAGGGGCTTCCGCAAGTTGGTCTGCGATAGTTTTTCCTTTGATTGATTTCTGGTGGACAAACTCAAGGTCGAGGTCGGCGAGGAGCATGAGCCATCGGGCGATGCGTTGGTTTAGGTGGGGTTTGGCATACATATAATGGATGGGGTCCATGTTGGTGATGATGAAAGTTTTGTGATTCGAGAGGTAGTGTCGGAGTTTGGTGGCTACGAATGATAGGGCTAGGCACAACTTTTCTACATGTGTATACCTAGTCTCATAGTCCACCAAAGTACGACTTATATAATAAACGGCTTGTTCTCGATTCTCGAGTCACGATGTGCAAGCATGGCCCCTACAACGTGGTCGGTGGCGGAAAGGTAAAGGTAGAAGGGGTGATCGTCCTGAGGTGGGATAAGTACGGGTGGCTGCAAGAGATAAGTTTTGAGAGCCTCAAAGGCTTGGTGGCACTCTTCGCTCCATTGAAAGTCAATGTCCTTTTTAAGGAGGTGATGGAAGGGTTGACATCAATCCGAGAGTTGGGAGATGAAATGCCGATAGATTGGAGCTTACCTTGTAAACTACGCAATTGTTTGAGGTTAGTAGGTGGGGGCATTTCTAGGATAGTTTTGACTTTAGATGGGTCGACCTCAATGCCATGCAAAGAAACGATAAAACCAAGAATTTTTCCCTAAAGGACACCAAAGACACATTTCTTTGGTTGAAGATGGACAAAATATTGTAACAGGCGATCAAAAATAATGGTTAAAACACCGAGATGTTATCGCGATGTTTAGATTTGCCAAGAAGATCATCGACGTAATCTTCAAGGATAGTGTGCATAATGTCATGAAAAATGTAGGTCATAGCCCGCTGATAGGTCACCCCAAAGCATTCTTAAGGCCAAATGGCATTACACGATAACAGAAGGTTCCCAAGGAGTTATGAAGGCGGTTTTATGTTGATCGGCGGGCGACCAAAATTTGGTTGATCTGAAAAACCATCCATGAGAGAGAGCATCTCATGGCCTTGAAAGTGAGATCAACAATTTGATCAATACTAGGTAGGGGGAAGTCATCCTTAGGGCAAGCGAGGTTAAGATCCCAGAAATCCGTACATATCCAAAGTCCACCCGTCGCTTTAGTGATAGGTACGATGTTAGAAATCCATTGAGGATAGTCAATAGGCAGGATGAAGGAAACAGAAAGAAGTCGTTGAAGCTCTTCTTTGACCAAGAGGGTGATGCATGGATGCATTTTTCTCAGTTTCTGTTTAATTGGCTTGGAATCGGGTTTCAGGGTAATGTTATGGACAGCAATGTCAGGATCAATTCCTGGCATGTCAGCGTAGGACCAAGTGAAAGCTTGGTTGCGAGCACGGAGAAAGGTAGTAAAGGCGACTTGTTCTGATGCGTTAAGGGATTGTCCGATCTTCACAATGTGAGGATCCTCCTCTGTGTGGATGTTGATTTCTATAGTAGACTCATTCAACATGGTTTGAGTTTCAGATGGTAAGGCACGTTGAATATAAGAGTCATCCGCGCCAAGATAAGTGAGGATGGAGTCATCATCCTAGCACTCAACAACATTAATTGAAGGCGAGTCCTCTTCAATCATGTCTGGATACAGAAGGGGGATAGAAGAGGGGTCCTCATTATCGCGTTGATAAGTGAGAGGACCTAGGAAGATAGCATTTATGAAAAAATTAAGTTAGGAGGGATAGATTCATGATCTATCGACTCTGTGAGTGACGATGGCAAAATGGGTGATGATGGTTTGGTAGGGGTGACGTCGTCATCTTCCAGGAAACAACTGACACGAGGTTCCTTTGGTGTAAGTGTTCCCAGAAATCTGAGACCACTACGATCATTGTGCTTGCGTGTAGTTACAGGAATGATTGTATGTCGGCCTTGTTCATAAAGACCAAAACCAAAGCCTTTCCAAGCACAGCGAGTCAAGAAGGTAAGGGCGAAACGACGATTTTTCAGGTATTGAAAATCGGATTGGAAAGGAACCACATTAAGAGGAGGTTCAAGGGTAACGGAAGATGCATCGACACCCCCATATGTTAGGTTGGTGCGGCAATGAGGTGGTCCGTAGGGGATTACTTCCCCCACACGACGGTCATAGGTAGGATGTGCATGTACCTGTCCGTACTCCTGTGGGGTATGGAAAGAACTAATGTTATATAGGCGATACTCCCCCAGTGTAAGGCGTTGAAAAACATCTACTAAGGGGTCTGCGGTTGGGATGTTAGCTGCGGGAAGGGAAGTGGTTTTTGCGACGGTGGTTTCATGGGTTGAAGGTGTAGGTGTTGTTGAAGTGAATGGTAGAGGTGTGGTTGAAGTGGATGGTTGGGTTGGATGAATGGGTGTCTTGATTGGTACAAGCACATCATTAGGGTGATATAACATATTGCAGGTTTTGAAGGGGGGAGGATCAGCTTTTACGGTGTAAGACTTCCCCTCGTACTCAAATTTTATGCATCTATGTAAGGTTGAGGGAACACATCCCATAGCCCGGATCCAAGGGCGACCTAACAATATATTGTATTGGAACTCTCCCTCAAGGACATAGAAGAGTTCGGGTAAAGTACGTGGTCCTACACAAATGTTAAGGATCACGGTGCCTAAGGTAGAGGTAATAGCATCATTGAATGACCGCAACATGATGGGGTTGGCGCACATGTAGCTAGAAGGGATATTCCTTTGTTGGAAGGCTTTTGAAGAGATGATGTTTAGACTAGCGCCCCTATCGATCATAACACGACGTACCCAAATGTCCCGGATGTAAGCCGAGATGAAAAGAGCCGGTCGAGGATCTTCTGTACCAAAGTCAACAATTTCGTCTTCGGAGAAACTGACAGTAGCAGCTTGTTGTACAGAGACAGAAGGAGTTGGGGCGGTAGGTTGTTTGGTGAGGGAAGCAACGTGGTTGGGTGTTAGAATGGAGGTAACAGGCAGGGTTTCATTACGTAAGACCTCGATCCTTGAAGGATTTCAACGAGAGCTTGTCGATGAGATTCAAGTCTAAATGAGATCATACAATGCCATTTTTACAGGTGATTGGTGAAGTTGTTTGATCATGGCTCTATGGGCAACTCCATTAGAGACAGGGTAGGCAGGTCCACGAATAACCACTTTAGGTGGTGGTGAGATCGGGATGGTGGACGGAGAAAGAGAGGTCGCAGGTGTGCTTTCTTTAGCGTTCTCATTGCTTTTCTGTGCTCGAGTAGCAACACTGATCATATTGATCTCGTGAACATGAGAGGAGGAAGATGGTCGGGATAAATCATGGTCTTCGAGAGGTGGGGTTGTAATAATGATAGATATTGGTGAGGCGGGGATAGGTGGTATAGGAGAGGAGATTGAAGCTAAAGGTCTCTCCCTTCGTAAGTTGTCTTTCTTAACCCTTCTATCTGAGAGAGGTGTCTGACGAAGGATGGCTTTTAAAGCTTTGCATCCCTCTACATCATGTCCTGGTGTGCGGTGGTAAGCGCAGATTTTAGACTCATCATAACCTATAGGTCGAGGTTTAGACGGGTCATAAGGTCTAAGTGGGGGTAGAGAAATGGTCGCATTCTCCACCAACATAGAAAGGATTTTGGCGTAAGATCCTTTGAGTGGGTCAAAATCGAGAGGAAGATGAGGGTATTGATTGGGTGGGTTTTGGTAATGTTTGGGTATGGTTGGTTCGTACGGGTGGTGGTTTAGCCAAGGGGTATTGATACGTGGTTTTAACTAAACGTGGTTTCTTTGGTGCAGGAGCTACATTTAGCTGGTTAGATGATGAGGTTCCAGATAATGTGGTATCTGGAAACAATGGCGGCAAAAGAGGAGTGACGGAAAACAAGTCCTTTGATGATGAAATTTGTTTAGGGTTGATGGGTGGACAGGATACGTGGGGTGACAGTGTTGATATACCCTTAGATCTCTGTATGTGTGTAGAAGGCGTAGGTCGTTTTAAAGAAAACACAGGAGGTATGATATATTGATGCAAGGTGGAGGGATGAGGTCCCAATATGGAAGGTAGGTGTGACGATGATGGTTTTAATTGTGATAGAGGCACGGATTGAGTTTGTCTCCTAAGTGGAGGGGCGGCTTTATTTTTGGATAAATCTAGTCACTTAGGTGGGTGTGTTAGACTGGGTATTGGTGAGGTCCCAAGTGTAGGGGAA
This sequence comes from Taxus wallichiana var. yunnanensis, assembly GCA_018340775.1. Classification (NCBI taxonomy): domain Eukaryota; kingdom Viridiplantae; phylum Streptophyta; class Pinopsida; order Cupressales; family Taxaceae; genus Taxus; species Taxus wallichiana. The sequence continues at coordinate 108,562,460 of CM031236.1, forward strand.
GATTTGGTTAGGCTAATAGAGGTGGATGAGATACTTGGTAGAGATGCGGGGGGTGGAGATGAGGACATAGGCATTTTGAGTTTCTGTAAACACTTCGGGTATATGGTAGAGGTGTCTGGATCGGTCATCTGCATTTGAGTAGAATAGGGGGTACTCAAACGTTCCCATAGGACTCGTCTATCTTCTGGAGAATGACAGTCTTCAGGTGTGAATTGGAACTTTTGTATGGAAGAAAGGTGGGTTGTGATTCCGGTCCACTGTGGGTGTGATACAGGGGGTAGATGAGGCACTGTATCAATAGATGTTAAGAGGTCAACCGGTTACTGAAAAGATTTAGGCGATGAAGAACTAATAGGTAGGAGGGCATGTTTGAGAGGATCCGTCATGGTTAAAGAATTTGGTGATGTTGGTGCAAGAGGTTTCTCATCTAAGGATGTCAAAAGGAGTGGCGAGCCTTCCTCTTGTGCAGCAAGAGTGGTAGAAGGAGATGTTTGGGAAATAGATAAGTTAGATAACATCCGTTCGCAGTCTTGTAGGGATGTGGTGTAAGAAGACTCATCTATGACAAGAGATCTCTGGGTGGTTAACTCCTGTATAGGTAAAGGAATGATTTCACCTTGTCTTGATGGTGGTGAAGGAGGTTCGGGCCCCTGTGTCAGTGAAGAGGCTTGATTCAAAATTTTCTCGATAGAGGCTTTTGGCTGGGAGTCGAAGACTGCATGGATCTCATGAACACTCTCCTCGACTAAGATATCCTAGTTTATGTTACTGTTAGAAGAGTGATTCGGGAATGGTTTGTTGAAGATTTTCAAATTTCGGTTAGCAGGGGCATTAGGATTATCGAGGGTTATATCCCCTGCATCAACCATTTCCTGCACTATGTTTTTCAACATCTTGCAGTTTTCGTGACTATGTCCCTTTACGCGGTGAAAGTCTACAAGTCATTTTCTTTGTACCAGGAAGGTATAGCGTGGGTGGAGTCAAATCCGGAGTGAGGTTTAACAGGAGGCAAGGTGATGGCTCCGGCTTTAAGCAATTTTTCCAATATCACACCATATGTTTCTCCCAAGGGAGTGTAGTTGATGGGCTCGGCTTTATATTTATAGGTGGTTTTTGGTGGGGTATTAGACGGTGCTTGAGATTTGACCATCACCGCGTGGACAGCTCCTTTTGATTTCGAAGAAGTGGATGTGTGAGGAGTGGTGGTGTTTGGTTTATTGGTGGAATCTGGAGTTCGGAAATTGGGGTTTTTGTTGCGCAACCGCAATTTCTCTTCTTCTAAGGCTCGAATTTCTAGTTTCCGAGCCATGGTAAAGGCCTCGTCAAATGTGCGGAAAGTTTGAATTTGAAGGGTAGGAGAGATGTGCTTAGCGCAGGCCCACGTAAAAAGTTCGATAAGTTCAGTCTGAGGTAAGGCATATGTGAGTTGGTTGATAAGGCCCCGCCATCGTCCGACGAAATCTGCGATAGATTCGTCTTCAAACTGTCGGATGGCATAGAGGTCGGTGATAGATACTTTCTTGGCAATGTTAATGGAGAAATGATCCAAGAAATATTGGGCTAGTTGGTTAAAAGAGAAGATTGAGTGTTGGGTTAAAGCACTATACCACTCCAAGCGGGTCCTGATAAGGACATGGGAAAGGTGCGAGAGTAACAAGGCATCATCATGAGCAATCAAATAACAAGCATGTCTAAATGATCGCAAGTGTTGTTGAGGATCCTCTTTACTATTAAAATGAGTAAATTTCGGTAATTCCCATTGAGGAGGATATGAATGAAGAGGGACAGAAGGGTGAATAGGCTCTCGACAAACTTGCTCGTATGTCAAGGCGCTACGACTTCCCGAAACAGAAGCCTCCAAATTTTGCATTTTGTCCATCATTTGTTTGATGAAATCCGTGGTTGGATGAGATGATGGTGCGGTTGTGGTAAACGGAGGCAAATTGGGCCAAGGGCCTCCGCTAGACAATGGTGGGGTTAAGTGTTGATAAGGTATGGAGGATGAATATGTTGAGGTGACCGAATAGGGATGTCCTATATAAGATGTTGAGGTCACTGGATACGTGTATGGGAATGAAAAGGTAGGCGGAGCTTGAGAAGGAAAGCTCATGTGGATAGGTGGCAGAGAGCAAGTCATGAACGGAGCCGTCTGCAAGAGAGATGAAGTAGGAGCTGTTGGCGGTAATGATATGTGGGGTCCAAGATTAACCAAAGGAAAGCCAATCATGTCGTATGAACCTCTGAAGCCGTCGGATTAGGAGACAGGCTAAAGATGCAGGAAGCAAGGTGGTGTTATCAGGCGGAGTGGGAGCTAAATGAGCAGCTATACTAATAGGCATGCCAACAAGGAGTTGACCATCGGGCGTACGGTCAGGGGCATGAGACAAATAGTATTGTACGGTGCTAGGATTAGCATCCAGAAATTTGGCAAATTCCTTATCTCCTACAGGAATTTTGGGGATCTCACTAGTGTCCGTAGGGTTCCCTATAGAATGTGAAGGGGGTGATTCAGGCAAAGGCACAGAGCAGGCATGTGAAACCATGGCAGCGGCTTGCTTCCGAGTGATAACAACCATGGACAAGAGTACACAGTAGGGCTTCAATCTATCAAGAACAGAAACAACCTCAGAATGGTGAAATTGGTAGATTACTTTGGTTTGTCGAGAACCGTAAAAGATAATGGCGATATCGGTCGATAACCAATGTTGTTAGACTATAGCCGACGCGTCGGTCGCTTAACCGATGTCGGTGTAATAAGACTGGTATGAGAAAATATAAGAAGCTACTGATTTGATCTTAACAATGCTTAGTACATTTATCAATTTTTCTAAGGTGATCACGAGCATGGCGTAGTATGACAGAGAAAACATAATCGAAAACAAGCAAGATGCACACACAAATCCGAGAGATTAACCCTAGGGTTAATTTAATTATTGTGGGCTTATGCCGTTAGACGTAGAATGATGTCGAGAATCCTAAACAAAAGACTAAGGGAAATGTCAAGTTTGTTTTGGCTTATAAGGTTACCTCAATCGGGCGGAGGAATACAAATGGAAAAAGGGGGGATGTTTGAGTTGTTGTGTTAATTGTGAAGTGATTCGGTATGTGTTGTGCAGTGAGAGTAAGATTAATTTCTTGTCAATACCGTGGATATCACCCCCACGTGTACGACCTGTTACTTAATCTATGTTCACTAGAATTGAAAACAGCAAGCAAGAATGTGATGCACGTGTTTTAAACCCAAATCGAAAATGATATTCGATGAAGCAAAAGAGATGACTTTCACTAATGCAAAGATGTAAAAGCAAAGCAAGTTCTTTTACCAAAATAACAAAATACCTTGTGAATATCTTTAGAAGAAGAAAACAGCAAGTATGCTCCCTATATGAAAGCAAGCAAGAAAGAAAGAAACCCAAAATGGGTCCCACCGGGCATGCCAAAATGTTTCGCGCGGAATGTTTCAACTTTTGGGAATAGAGTTGCTTCTATCCTTTCATTCCTTTTAGAAACAGATAAGGGTTAGGGCTAGGAGGAATACATGTTGAATGTCGAGATGGTGTGCGCGTACTACATAGAGAGAGATCAGGTTGATTGCGAAGAACTCCTTTTGTCTAGGAAGGACTACCTACAAATAAGAATACAAGACCACAAGATTTTGATTAGACAATAAATGAGGGAACTGCCTTGGGCCCAGGAAATACAAAACTTCCTTTCGAAGGTGGTCAGTTCCCCTGCTAATATGAATTAACACAAAAGATTGTAAAATAACAATTAAATAACCTCGTTGAAACAAGTAGAGGGAAAGGCTGGTTTTTGGTTTTGAGTCACAATAACCGATACCGGTTTCTGCTAACCGATATCGGTAGGGGCTATGTTTTAGGGACTTTTGGTGAGGGTCGGTTGTAGGGTGGTTGTGTTGTTTGTAAGGCTAGTAAATGAGTGGGATTAGGTAACGGGGTGATGAGAGGGTAGAGGAATGATAGTTAGATGTAATGTGTTGCTGGGTAGTAGATCTAGGAATAGATTTATGACGGCTGTGACTCAAGAATTTAAGAAGCGTTTATCAAAGAGAACATACCAGATACTGCTTACTAGTTATTGACGAGAATGCAGGTCCAAGAACTATGATGACAAAGGCAGAACTCAGAGGATGTCCTGACAATCAGAAGATGAGATATCTTCCCTCCCGATGATCAGCTGAGTATCACAGGGCTCTGGTTATTCAGTTGCAGTCTTGGGCTTGATGTCCTTCTCTGCCAACTCTTCTTGTTTCTTCACTTGTCTCTGCTCGGCCAAGTAAAATCCAGATTTTTTTGATCGCTTCTGATGATCCCGATCAATCAAAAATCCTTCGACCTTTGTTTCTGGTTAGGGGAGCCCATTTACAGGGAACCGATGGCGGTTACGTAACCGACGGCGGTCGAGTAGGAACCGGTATCGGTCAGGTCAAAGTGGGCTATTTACTAAAAATAGCCCACTTTCCCTCCTTTTCTCCCGAGGGATTAGTTACGGGCTTGGTCAAGTAACTACAAGATCGGTTTTGGGTGCGAGTAAGGAGTCATTAGTCATGCGTGTGGATGTAGACTAAGTTATAGGTCTTAATTAGGTTAGTTTAGGGTTAGGACTAGGTCATGATGAGGTGGAAAAATGAGGTGGTAGGTAGGGCGATGTGGATTTATTAATTATAAGGTAATTAATAAATAATTGTGTAAGGTTTAGGTGATGAGGTTAGGTTGCGAAATGAGATGCGGGTCACAAGGGGTCGTAACACACAAATTTGGTGTCTAGACTACTAGATCTTTGACACACCCCACCACCGGCACCTCTCTAGAGTCCATGGTAGTTCACTTCCCATATGTTGTTGTTACTTTGATACCTAATTCATTCATAACCTCAAGAGGCATGACATTACATGAAGCTCTAGAATAAAACATACTTGTTATGCAACAACTTGTCTTTGATAACTAGGGTAGTGAAAAATGGATCCACATTCAGCTGGGATTTAACCAAAGAAGTTCCCAAATAAACCTCTGGTGGTTCCCCAGGCTCTTCCAATACTCATGGCTTTTCCAACTCTACAACAATAAGGGGAACCTCATCCTTGTTTACATCTCTTCCTTGTATGATCTCTCCCCTTTAAATCCAAAATATTCAAAATCCCTCTTCTTGTGCTCAAGGATCCTAAGCAGCTCAACAATTGGGATAGGAATTTTGATTTGACTCAAAATTTGGGCTATGTCATATGAAGCAAATTTGGGTAGAGCAACACTAGGGGAAATATTGGAAAATTCATTAGATGGAATGGGATTCTTTTCATTTTGGGCATGGGGAGGAACACAAGTTTTTCTTGGGGAAACAAGCTCTCTACCAGATGCATTTTTTTGGGGTTTCTTTGGTAAGCACTTTGACATTTTGATTTGGTTTGTGGCCCCTTCACAGCTTTACTTCTAGTATTATGCTCCTTTTCTTGGGAAACTACAACATTCATTAATAGTTGCCTATCTTCTTCTAAGGGAACTCCTCCATCATACTTTTCAATCATTAATTCCCTCAAGTATTCAAAATCATTAGTGGGCAATTCAAAAGCTTGTACAGTGTCTACTTCTAAAGTATGAGAGGGGGGAAGAAGAGGTAACCAGTGGATGCAATCCCAAATAGTGGCAACAATTCTAGCACTTATTACCTTTGTTGAATTTTCTTCCCTTGGGGAATTTGTAGGGATCTCCACCATACAAGAATCATCATCATTATCATCATCAACTGCTTCTTCTTCTTGTTGATCTTCTTCACAAGGAGCATGGGGCATGAAACATATGTCACACCAATCAATGACCTTTGTTTCATCCACAATAGCAACTCTAACATCCAAAGGATCGAGCACCATTCTATTTTCTTTGCCTTGAGGCTACCTATTCCCAAATCTAGTAGGTCCCTTGCCTCTGTCATCAGCTCTTTGATGATTTGTAAATCTTTCTTGGCCTTGTTGCTTGTGTTGTCCTTGTGAACTCTTCCCAACTCCTTTCTCAGCTCGGGCTAGCTTATAGGAGATCTCCTTGACATCCCCTATCAAATTTTTCACCACTTCTTCCAAATCAGAAGCCTTAATTGTCTGAGGCTTTTCTAGGTTAACCAGCTTTACACCTTCCCTCTTTGGAGGTTTTCCAATTGCCTTGATATTATTCTCTATTTGTAGGGCCATGGTGAATGTTTTCCTTAAGTTTGTAGGGTTCTTTTCCCCAAGTAGTAAGCATCCTTTTTATCAAATGCATCAGTATATTTGATCAAACATGACTCATCACATGGCCTTATCATAACAGGAAATCTCCTCAAGGTCTTAGTGAACCTTGTATTGAAGTCATGTACTGACTTATTGGGATTCTTCTTGACGTTTTCAAACTCTGATAGAAGAAACCTAGGATCAGTCCTATCACCATATTGTAATCAATGCATTGCTCATCTCATTCCAGAGTCAATAGAATTATCTCGAAATGCTTTGTACCATTCCCTCGCATCCTCCTCTAGAGTGTGAATAAACAATTTCATATATACATCTTCATGTTAAATCTAAAAATCTTCTATCATATTAAGGAAGAGGTTTAGATGCTGTAACGAGTTATGGCATTGTTTCCCGGAACTTAGGAAGTATGTTTCTTACATCTTGAGGTACCGCATTTGCATAACTAGCCATTCCTACAAAAATTATAGGTCCAAAGGAGTTTACAAAAATGGTGTTCTGGTTGAGCCATATTGATTTGAGGAGGTGATTCTGGATGGGTGAAAACCGATGGGGGCGAAGGTTCTTGGAATACAGGAGTATAATTCTCAAAATGGGTACCCCCAAAGGCCTTGCTTCTTGGAAATTTGCATCTACTTTAGAAAAGACAAGTGTAGAAGGTGAAGTAAATATTTCAAAATCAAATGAAGGCCATTCTACAAACCAAGAATTCAGTTCCACAAAGAGGCTACCTGATTTAGATGCACTTGAGCTACAATCTTCAATGATAGGTTGTTCACTTTCATCAATAAATATCCATCTTCTTGATTGTTGATCTCAAACAGCTCTCCAAGCTTTTCTTCCTTTTGAATTTTCTTTTCCTAACTCAAGAAACAATGTCCTAGTAGGATTCCTAGCAAAGAAAGATATTCTTCCTTCCACTTTGCAAATGTTAGTAACAAATATTACTTGACAGAGGTTTAAGACACTAGTCCTTATCGAATTAGATCAACAGGAGTCACTACTAAGGATTTTCACCTTAGTTGTGTAGATGCATTAAAAATGTTCTGCCAAGTGTCTGTCAACACTAGAAACTTGAAATGCAAAAATCTCACCTTTCTTTACCAAAATTTATCAATAATTACCAGTGCAGAACTTGTAGAAACTACAGAATTTACATACAACACTTGGAGCATACAAGAAGTGCTTTACCAAGGTTTGAATGTGAATTGTAATCTCAATGAACAAATCAGTTCTCAACAACTTTCAAAATGTCCCCGGCAGTGGCACCACAAGTGTTGGTGTTTTTGATAGTCTAAATAGATATGGATTGGAAATGAAACGGTAAATTAGTCTCAGCAATGCAAATTATTTCCTAGGATTTCCAAGCTGTCCCCAGTAATGGTGCCACAAATGTTGGTGTTGTTGACGAGTAAAATATATATGGCTTCAAATATGTATGCACGTGGATTAAACTGAAATAAGTTCCCGACAACATAAATCGGATCCCCGATAACGCAAATTAGATCCCTGACAATGGCACCACAAGTGTTGGTACCCAAATTTGTTCTCCTTTTCAAACCAAGTAGCAACATAGATTCAACAGGGAGCTTAGAGGAAGATATATCATAAATGTATGTCATTTTGTAGTGGGAGAAATCTAGTTGTCCCTTTGTTACTTGGATTTTTGGAGAGATGGATAGCACCTCAAAAGGATATGATCTTATCCTAACTATTTTTGGTTATGCCTTTCAACCAAGGTAAGATAACCTATTGTGTAACCTCTGTCATTTGAAAGGAGATACAGGTAACTTTCTTTTGCATAAATTTTATAGAGAAGGCCTTGGGAAAATATGATCAACTTACCAAATCGACTCTCATGAGTTGTCACTTCCAAATTATGGAGATATTCTCACAACAAGGAAAAGGTTACTAAATACATTTGGAAACTTGATTTGTTTTGCATACTTAAGTAAAAGGATTTTGGTCTAGTGTGGGTATACAGAGAAAAAAAAATGGTAGTATGGGTAGGATTCATTGTTATTAAATGAATTATGGTGGGAGGGGAAACAGGATGGACTTGACTCACCAAATCCTTGAGAGCTTATGAAAAATAGAAAGATTCAATCAACAAAATGCCACAAAAAGTTAAATTGTTTCCTTAACTAGATTATGTGCTTTAATGGAGGTCGATCAGCACTCTTTCACACATCTTGTGGGATTCTATCATGAAGGCTTGAGTCATAGGACCCAATCAATCACAAGGATTTAAAATAATTCATGCCCGAGGTACACCCAGAGGCTCACAGAGAATCTCTATCAACAAAATGAAAGAAAAGTGATTTTAAACCATTTATCCCACTCCCATATGAAGCCTCTTATGAGAAATGAAATTATAGATGCTACTAAACTATCACAAGGACTCGAGACCTGTGTGATTGGATTGGATTTTGATACAATATTGCAACAGAAAAAAGAAAAACTACTTACATGAGTTCAAAGATGAAATAAATACACTTTACTCAAGATTAACACATAATAACTCAAAGTTTGATCAAATTTATCAAAAAGGGAAAGTTTCTAAAACAACGGTTTTACACTTGCAACCACCTTGACACGATCAAATTTTACACAAATAGAGATATACAAAGCTTCTCTAGATGGCTTATCAAAATGGATGGGCTCACAAGATATTTCTGCTAGAGAAAATCAGCCCGATCTTTCCGTAAACTCCCAAACATTTGAACGATGAATTCATGCCATTTATAGCATTTCCAATAGAGCCCTTTCTCCCAAAAGATAAAAACTTTAAATGCAATAGTGCTTGCCATGATTCTTTTATGATTCATAGAATCGATCTCGTAAAAAGTCTTCACGTGCTCGAGGGGAAATATCTTTGATTTCCTCTCACATTCAATTCCTTTCTTAGGTAAAACATGCCTCCATCTATTCACCAATCACTTCCCCGTATCAATCAAATTTGGCCCTTTATGTGCTCAAGAGAAGAAAAATGCAAAATCATATTAGTCCCGAGAGTCAAAATACTTTAATGGTGAAAGACGTCTCCAAATATCTCCCACCAAAATCTAGATATCAAAATTAATTCACTCCTCTATTAGGCATGGAAAAATAACAAGAAATCATGAAGACCCGCACTCCCAAGAGTTTTACGAGAGAAAATTGAGGGAAAATCAGATTTAGACACTTAGTAGTCGTTGATACTTGATTTTTAATGTGGGTTGTCCATGTGGAAGATACAAAAACAAGTTCGAGGGATTCCTTTTACCTTTTCTGACCTTTTAGAAAAATGGAAAAATTTCAACTTTTTCCCGCACCTCCACTTCTGAAAATGGGCCTGACACGTGTCCTGAGGTGGGCCCCAAAAGAAACATGGAGAAATTCTACTAGTTGACTCTCTTTTGGAAAAATTTTTTTTTCCAAGTTTTCCCATAGCTCCGCTCTTGAGAAATACTTTTCTCATGTGTCCCAATGTAGGCCATAGTGGAACTACGCTTCCCCTTTTACTTTTAACTCTTTTTTTCTCAAAAGGAAAATTTTCCAATTTTCCTCTGTGGGTCTCGCACCTCTGCCATTGACCGGGAAAAAACATTGACTATTTCCTATCAAGCTTGCTAGCCATTTTGATATTTTAATGTTTATGAAGCAAAGAGGTGAAAATTTTAAGTTTCCTCTTATGGTTCGCTTCCACCCCTTTTGATTTTTCAAATTGCCGACAAATTCACCACGACGCACCTTAAGGCGGTCCCAAAAATTTGATACCTTGAATGAGCGTGGGCTCACCACATGTCCTACTTTGGTAAAAAAAAATTGAAGGCTTGAAGCTCTGTGGAGGGAACTACATGTCAAGCTCTGAGGTAGTCTTCCTTGGTCATTGAAAAGTCCAAGCAAATATGCAAAGTGAGCGGAGGCCTCCACATGTCATCCTCGCGCTTATTTTAAATGAAACCCAAAGGCTGGTTCCCAAACATGCATGGTTCCTCCACGTTTCTCCATGGTGCAATTTCAAAATCATCCCCAAGGAAGAGATCTTGAATGAGCGCAAGCTCTCCACATGTCCCTGTTCCACCAAATTGTTTCCATCTGTATAAAAATTTGTCTAAGTATGGGAAAGCACTGGAAGCCTCCACGTGTCCTCCCAACACTACTCCAAGGCAAAGCCCAAATGAAGATCTTCAAATGAGCATCATTCGTCCATGTGTCCTGGACTTCCCGAAAAACTTTTGAAATTTTTCCAAGTATGGGAAACCTAGTGGAAGCCTCCACGTGTCCTCTCGGTGCTACTCCAAGGCAAAGCCCAAAAGCGAGATCTTCAAACACGAGTTGTTTCTCCACGTGAACAAATTTTTAAATTAAGGCTTTTCAAGGAATTTTTGAAGTATTAAGCTGATCTACGTCCAACCAAGAGGTGCCACATTTCCCTATTGATCCAAAGATGTAAATCATGGGAGAAACACCTATTAAACCGTAAAATATAGAATCACGAGCATTTGAGCACTGAAAATGAAGTTTTCTTCAAAGAAAGAAGAATTTAGATTGTTGCATGGCTCAAACACGATCCTTAGCAACACATCAACTCATTTCTCCTATATTATTTAGGGAAAAATGGCAAGGAAAGTAGATCTTGACTATGGAAAATGGAGGAAATGGGAAAACACGAGTTTTGAAGGAACAAAGCATGAGAGACTCAAAATACAAAGCCTTTTAGAGGAATAAAAGAATGAGGAGATAATTAAGGATGCATACATGATCCTTGACCTAGGAGAAGACTAAAAATGTCAATAAGACCTACCAAGCATCATAAAGGGAAGGAGAAAATGACAGAGTTTGTGAATGAATAATCTTCAAGGGCACAAGTGGGCGAGACAATTCTAAGCACCAACACAAGGTGGAGACTATGGTCCGTGTGGAGGTAATATATGAGTGGACAATGAACGTGGGTAATATCGTTTTATTAGACTCATCAAAAAGAGGATCCAGTGATTCTAAGTTTATAAGAGGAGGCATCGGTGATGAATGAGACTTCTTTTATGGAATACAAAATGTAATATTGTTAATGACGTAGCTTAAGGGATGCGTAAAATTTATAAGGACTGAATCTAATGAGGGTTATGGGTTAGGAAGATAACTAATTTCATCATGTGTGGTAGTTTCATTTAAATCATATAAATATCTAGGGGAATCGGATGAAATGTGTGTAGCCTCATCTGAATCATAGGAAGATGTAGTGGAATCAGCTAGAACGTGTGTAGTCTCAATGTGGATGAAGAAACAATATGGCCTTATTTGAGGGCTTGGATTTCTAACTTCCTATCCATGGTGAAATTTTCATCAGAGGTGTAAAATGTTGACGATATGTGATCGAAACATGATTGGGTAAATAACTCAATTAATTCTAACTCATGGGAGTGAAAATGATAACTGATTAATAGTGCTTTGTCATCTAGTGAAAAGTATCCAAGGGATTCATTTTTTGATTGTTTGATGGTAGAAAGGTCAAAAATTGATAGTTTGTGAGTGAAATTTATAGCAAAGTGATTGAGAAACAACATACCTAGCTCTATGAAAGAGACAAAAGAATCTTGAGAAAGGGAATTATACCAATCCAAGGAAGGTCATGTTAGTGACATAGGGAAGGCTCTTCAAAGGAGATCTTGATCATGGATGATGAAATAAAATGAATGTCTAAAGGATAGTATGTGTTGTTGAGGGTCATCTTTGCCATGGAACAGGTAAATTCGGTGATTTCCAATGCAGAGGATAGGGCTTATATGGTAATGATGGATGGATGCATTCATTACAAACCTGATCATAAGTGAGGACTTTTTTGGATCCTTTGGGAGAATTTTATAAATTTTCTAATCTGTTTGAGATCTTATCTAGAATCATTTGTAAGATTAAATATAAGGGAATCGGCAAGAGGACGCGATTGATTTAACTAATGAAAATGTGAAGTAGTATAGTTTTGTAATAAATGGACTTTAAGCGAGAGATTGATGAGGGGTAGATTAAGAGGATATTTTTTATTAAGTGGGTTGTGATTAAGGGAAGTGCGGAGATGTGGCATTTTGTTTAGTATGTTGTTGTTCTTGGATAAGAGGAGGTGATTGGGCATGAATAGGGATATGTGTATAATTTTGAGATGTCTGAGACCTTGAAAGAGGTATTAAATTTGAAATAGATTGATAAGATGTCAGGTTGGGAAATATTAAAATTTTGCTAAGATTGTGATGAAGGAAAGGATGTGGAAGAGACTGCACGATGCAATGTGTTAGTGCTCAATTTAATCTTGTTCTTTTGTTCAAATACATCTTAATGCATGGTTTGAAGTTTTCTCTGTCTCCCTGTATTGATGTGTGAAAGATCTTTCCTTCATTTGGTTTTCATGATCAGTCCTTTCCTTTGGTTAAGGATCACATTGAGTCCAGATATTTTTTACCGCTTCTCTGTCCATGAGAAAGAATTTTTAATTTGGGGGTGAATTCGGGTTTTCCCCTTCCTTCTATTTTTCCACAATCATGTTTTCCTATAAATTTTTTTCCCAATATCCGTGGAAACATGGTCCTTTCTGATTGGATGTAGCCCGGTGGTGTTTTTGGTGAAATTTGCCACTTTTTCACATTTTGTAAAAATACCAAATTGGCCCCATGGCCTCGATAGCATCCAATTGGCTATTTAGCAAATATGAAGCGGAAGGGAAAAATTCTTAATTTTACCCTAAAGGAGGACATGTGGCGTTTTTCATGTTACAAGCGGGAAGGTGGGTTAGTGGAGCATTATGAAGGTTTTAACTCTTTGTACGAGGGATAAAATTTATGAAATAACCCGCAACTCCACTAGGGCCCACATCAAAAGATAGAAGCGAGGCAGGTAGGTCACCAAGGCATTTTGAAACTCTAAGGCTCGCTTTAACTCAAAGCATGGGTGCTCATCGAGGATTCACCTTTAGGTCCTACCTTAGCATTGCACCAAGAGACAAGTGGAGGCTTCCACTGGCTCCTATATATACTTAAATTTTTCAACCAAATTTATAAGGCCTGGGACGCATGGAGGGCCGATGCATGTTTGGGAACTTGCCCCTGTAATTTACTTTTAAAATAGTGTTGAATGGACACTATGATGTTTCTATTGTATCCTACCCATACTTAGAATTTTCCACACCGAAGAAACTTTCTCGGACCCTAGGCACATTGCACCTTCTGCTGGTCCTTAAACTCTTTCAACAAATTTGTCAAGCTGAGACACGTGGTGATCCCACACTTATTTAGGGTCTCTTCTTTTGGGCACCATATCAAAGTTACGCAAAGGAGAAACATGGAGGATTCCGTTGGCTTCTTTTTATATTGAGACTTTTTCAAAGGAAAAAAGGTAATTTACTTGGGCACGTGGAGAGTCTGCGCTCATTTGACATCCCACTTCTAAACTTCATATTTGAAGTTTTTCCAAGGAAACACATGGAGGGTTCTGTTGGCTCCTCTTTACACTTGTCCAACTCATAATTGTAGTGTAGGTAATGTGGGATAATCCATGTGGAAACTCAATTCTAAGAGGCATGAATGTAGGCACCCATGCGCAAGGGCACTCATTTCTCAAGGTGTATTCTTGAGGGTGAAAAGGATTTCCTATCAAATCCAGCTATACAGAGCCACCGGAAAATGATTAAAAGGGGATTTATCACATGAAATAATAAAAGAATGATTAGAAGGATTGTCAAAAGTTGAGGCATGGCATCCCAGTCATTAGTCGAGGGTATGAGAAACATGATCAATTCATGATTTTTCCACTTGGCAGCTTCGGGTGTAAATTTTTTAAACATCACTTTCTAGAGACAAATTGGTAACAAGAAAAGGATTCCTCGAATATTATTCTTTTTGGGGGGAAAATTTTGGATGAGTGAGTGAGTGAATTGTATAAATGTAATGAGGATACTCTTGCAAATGGTTGGGGTTTAATTCTTACAAGAAAATTTGAGAAAGCCCATCTTCCTAAGAGACCATCCGAGAAACCTGTTAATCTCTTGTGTTTTAGATTTGATCACATCAAGATGGTTGTGAGTGTACAACCATTGACAAGCTCTAAGACTATTCAAGAAACTTTCCCCTGCTGATAAATCTAATAGATCTCAAATTAATCTTTGTTGACCTTGAGAAAAAGTATGTATTCTTTAATTTCAAATTTTTTTCAAATGGTTTTGATGTTTCATTTGCAATATTGTGTTAAAATTCCTCCGAATCACATAGGATCCCATCCTGTTATCTTTTAGTGGCATTTCCAATTTAATTACGAGAAGATCCTTCATCCTGTAATGAGATAAACAATTTAAAATCACTTTACTATCATTTTGTTGATAAATATTGTCTATAATCCTTTGACCGTATCTTAGGCATGATGAACCAGTGTCTTTAATGTTTAAATGAGTTTATAACTCGATCCTTCATGTTGAATTCTCAAATATTGTGTGAAACCGCGTAGATATGGGGCTCCATTGATGCACACCTTCTGGTTTAAGGAATATTTTGGCTATTTTGAAGCATTTTGTTTGTTAGTCTTCTAATTTTTGTAAAGGTTATTAATGATATGGTGAAATCAACTTCATCTTTCTTAATCCCCACAAAAAAATTCAAATAACCATGAATCCTACCTGAAGTACCCCGGTTTGTTTTGTGTGTCCACAAATGAACAATTTCTACTTGTAAAATATACAAAAAGATATCCTCATTATTTAGTAACAAAATATACAAAATATACAAAAGGTACAAAAGGTTTTAAGTGTCTTTAGTAACCCAAACCTTGCTCAAAAAATATCCCCATTCTTTAGAAGTGACAACTCGTGAGAGTTAAATTGTGGCGTATTGATCATATTTTCTCAAGGTTCCCTTGAAAATTGTGCAAAGAAGGATCTCTTCATTTTATTTACCGAAAGAGGTTAAAAATGGGTCCTCTCACCCTGCTCTAAAGGCACAACCTAAAGTAGCGAGGATAGATCAAATCCTTTTATATGGTGTTATCCATTTCTCCAATGCTCGAGTGACAAAGAGCCAGTTGAATCCCTTCCCTGGCTACAAAATGACTTATGATTCGTCTATCTCTGAGTATCTTGTTAAATCTATGATGTTATTTAGCTTCCTAGGGAGAATACATTTGGATATAGACACCATTTTGGCACCATTTCTGGGGATTATTTAAGGTCAGGGACCTATTTTTGTGTAACAACACCATTCGGCACCAATTCCAAGGATTATTTGAGTACCGAGACTTATTTGTGTGGCAAAAAGACTTTTCTAGCACCGTTTTCAGGGACTATTTTAACAAAGGTGTACACATATTGACCCTAGTAATGTTTCTTATATGATCTAATTGTAAATACATGTTGTAAACATCATCCTTTGTTCGGATATCTGTAAGATTTATGAGAGTTACAAGTTTTGTGTGTAGTATTTCCAATTTCTAGTGGTTATTGCACTAAATTTATATCATTAGTGATAAATACTCGTAAAGGAAGGTCGATATGCTAAGATTTATAGGAGGTAAGTGTTGATATATATTTGACAAGTCCATTATAGTGAGTTTGCACAACTAATGTGAAAATCCTTAGTGGCGATTCCGTGTCTATTTGAATTTTGAACAGTGCGAGTGCTTTAACCTATATTAAGTGAAATCTATCACTAATCTTTGCAAAGATGGAAGGAAGAAGATATTTCTTCACTAAAGACCCTACTAGAAAGTTGTTTCTATAACTGGGAAAGATAAATTTATAACAAAAAAGAGTCCGGAAAATAGTTGGAGATCGAGAATCGAGAAAATAGTTATCCATTGTGGAAATTTCTCAACCTATGGTTTAGGATTATCATTCTTCTTTAAGTGATTCTAATCGTAATATTTATATAGAATTTAATTCTCCAATTGGAGAGGGGCCTTCATTTGTGTCGATAAGTGGGTTTCTCGATCTATCCTTGTATTTTCCAAAGTTGAAAGGTTTTTCCTTAAGATAGATTCTTTCAAGGAAATTCATTTTGAAAATTATACTCATGTGTTCCAAAGACCCCTTGTCCCTCATCATTATGTTTCTCTTGTAAGATCACCCCCTCAAAGAAAAATGGCCCGAGTCTCACCAAGACCTCCATTTATTGTGAATATTATTGGTCCTATAGATTTTAGAAGTATGGCTGGATATCCAAATGTAGTGCCACAAGATGTTAGAAATAGACTACCTAAATTTCAAGGGAATAATGTTATCTCTGACGATCAGCATTTAAAACTTTTTGTCAATATGATGGAATACTTTGAGATTGAATTTGAGGATGCATATATAAAATTGTTTATTCATAGTCTTGAGGAGGATGCACGTGATTGGTATAAATATTTTCCAAATAACTTAATAGATTCATGGACAGAAATGAAAAATGCTTTTAGATTGTAGTATGGGGATAAGACATATCCTGTTTCTTTTGTCTTAATTTGAAAATATTAAGAAGAATACTAATGAAGTTGTTCATGGATTCAATACTCGGTTCAATAAGACCCTCAATAGGCTACCCTGTAATCCAAAGGCCAAGTGATGTTTCTTGTATGCGATAAAATATTCGATGCTTTTGAAAAAAAAATTCCTATTATTTAATAGACAAAAAACTAGGAACTTTGAGGCGAGCCTTCACCATGGCTTTGCAAACTTAAAATAACATCAAGGCAGTTGGTAATCCTCTTAAGAGGGATGGTTTTAAGTTGATCAATATAGAGAATCCTCGGTCAAGTAATTTTATGGATCTAGAAGAGGTTGTAACAAATTTGGCCATAGTTGTTAAGGAAATATGTTACAAATTGGCCGAGTAGAGAAGGGGATTGGAAAAAGTTCCCAAGGTCAGCACAAGCCACAAGGTCAAGAAAGATTTGAAAATCATCCCAGAGGTGATCATAGATTAGATGACATGGGTAAAGGGCCCATGGGATCAGGAAATAGATAGCCCTAACCCTAGGAAAATAGATTGGTGCCTGATCCTTTAGTGACAGAGTTTCTACTGTGGAAGAAGCTCATGAAATTGAGTGGTGTGATAGTTGTTTCTGTCACATTCTCCATGTGATGTTGAAAAGGGAGTTGAGGAAGAAGATGATGATGATGAGACAAATGATGATGTATGCATGATGGATTGCTCTACAAGTTCACAGCAGGGAGCAACCTCAACTAAGCTGATAAGTTCTAGAACCGTTGAAAAATAATGGGGTTGCATCCACCTGGTATTGATTCTTCCTCCCATTAATGCTTTTGATTGATATGGTACAATATTTTGAGCTTCCTAATAATGATTTTGAGTACTTAAGGGAATTAATGATTAAAAATTATGATGGAGGAATTCCTTCAAAAGAGGACAGATAATTGTTAATGAATGCAAATTGCCAAAGAAAATAATATAATACCAGGACCAAAGTTGTTAAAGGCGGGCCTCAAGCCAAACCAAAACTTCCAGTGCTTACTAGTGTCTCTAAGGAAAACCCTAAAAAGATGCATCTAACAAAGGCTTTTTCACCCCAAATAAAAATTGTGTTCCTCCCATGCTCGGGGACTATGAAAAATCTCGTGCGATCGAGATGAATTTGTAAGCATTCCTCCTAATACTAGCTTACCCAAATATTGAGTCAAATCAAGATTTATTTTCCTATTGTTAAATTCCTTAGAATCCCCGAGCATAAAAATAGAGCATTCAAATATGTGGGACTTAAGTAAGAAAAGATCACCCAGGGGTAAAAATGTAAACAATGTAGAGGTTCCTATTGCCATTGCAAAATTAAGCATTAGAGGAATTGGGTGAACCACTTGAGGTTTATTTGGGAACTTCTCTCTGGTTGAGTCTCAACTAAATGTGGATCCATTTTTCACTACTCGATTATTAAGGATAGGTTGTTACATAACTACATGTTTGATTCGGGAGCCTCATATAATGTAATGCCTCTTGAGGTCATGAATGAGTTAAATGTCAAAGTAACAACATCTTATGGGAAATGTCCTCTTATGGATTTGAGAGAGGTGCTAGTAGTTGGAAGTGTCAAGGGTTTAGTAGTGTAATTGGAGGCTTATCCAGGAAAGTACTTAACTTTTAATGTAGTAATTACGGATTGTCCTATTAAGTGGGAAATGTTATTATCTAGAACATTGGCGGCTAGTATGAGTGGAAGTGTGCAAATGGACATGTCTTATGCCACTATAACAATTGAGGGAATCCTTTTGAAATTACATGGTGAAAGAAAAATGTTATATCTCATTTAAGACCCCAACAATGCTTCTTATGAATTATTGCATACGCACAATCGATGTTGATAACTTTGTGAGCTATGTTGTTTTCAAGGAATATGAAATTGATCAATGCAAATATCCCGAGTAGATTATTTTTCTTGGGAATTTGATATTTGATGTAGGCTCGAGAGATGTTAAAAAACTTGACCTATGCACAAAGGATAAGCATAAAAATAGTGGTCAAATAGCAATTTGGATGAAAAAGAGAAACAATCATATGACTAGTTGTTAAAGATGTATCGACTACTTAGCATGGTCATCTTTCAAATTGAAGGCACTTGAAAATTTTCCTTGATTGTTTTCTTTGGATCGGGGTGCACATCACCGTATAGTGTATAGTGTATAGTATTTTGGTCTCATTCTGCTTTTGTGTTTTTCTGTTTTGGTTTGTCCTGGTCCCTAGTGACCAATTTTTGTTGGTTTCTCAGTTCGTCTTGGGGATTGGTTGTTATCTTTCGGCTCTGTAAGCTTGTTCTCGACTCCATTTCCCAATGGATTTTTGGCACATGTTCTATTGTTCTTGTGGCTCTTGCAGGGAGTGCCCATCCCCAAGTCAGAGCTGATGTTGATGCTCAATTTAATCTCACCCTATTTATTCAAATATGTCTCATCCACATGGTTTGAATTTTTATCTATCTCCTTGTATTGATGAGTGAAAAATATTTGCTTCATTTGGTTGTCATGATCGGCGTTTTCCTTTGGTTGAGGATCACAATGATTCCATATATTGTTTACCACTTCTCTGTCCATGAGAAATAATTTGTAATTTGGGCATGAATTCAGGTTTTTCGCTTTCTTCTATTTTTCCATAGTCATGTTTTCCCTGTCAATTTTTGTCCCAATATCCGTGATCCTTTCGATTCGATGCGGCCGGGCGGGTCTTTTTGGTGAAATTTTCCACCTTTGTCACATTTTGTAAAAATACCAAATTGGCCCCGTGGCCCCAATAGCATCTAATTGACTATTCAGAAAATATGAAGTGGCAGGGAAAATGTATTACTTTGACCCCAAAGAAGGAAACATGGCAGTTTTTCATGTTACAAGCGGGAAGGTGGGTTTGCGGAACATTTTAAAGTTTTTTTCCTCTTTGTAAAAGGGAGAAAATTTATGAAATAACCCGCAACTCCACTAGGGTGTACGTCAAAAGATAGAAGTAGAGAGGTGGGTCGCGAGGCATTTTAAAACTCGAGTGCTTCAACTCAAAGCTTGTCCATGTGGAGGGCCAATGCTCGTATGAGGATCCACCTTTGGGTCCTACCTTAGCAGTTGCACCAAGGAGACATGTGGAGGCTTCCGATATCTCCTCTATATACTTAAAATGTTTCAAGAAAATTTCTATGGCTTGGGACACATGGATGGTCCGCGCTTGTTTGGGTACCTACCCCTATAATTTACTTTTGAAACAGCGCCGAAGGGACACTTGGAGGTTTCTGTTCGACCTTGCCCATGCTTAGAATTTTCCACGACCGAAGAAAATTTCTCAGACCCTAGGCACGTGGCACCTTCCATTAGTCCTTAAACTCTTTCAAAAAGAATTTCAGGGTGAGACACGTGGTGAGCCTACAATTTTTAGGGTCTCTGCTTTTGGGAACCATATATGAGTTAGGCGAAGGAGACACAGAGAGGATTTATTGACTCCTTTTTATATTGAGAATTTTTCAAAGGCAAAAAGGTAATTTTCTTGGGCTAAGGGCACGTGGAAATCCTGCGCTCATTTGAGGTCCCACTTCTAAACTTCATCTTTGAAGTTGCACCAAGGAAACACATGGAGGCTTCCATTGGCTCCTCTTTGGACTTGGCTGAATCGGAATCGTAGCGCGGTAATGTGGGATAATCTATTTGTGGAAAATCATTTCGAGAGGCATGAATGCAAGAATCCATGTGAGGGAACTCATTTCTCAAGGTGTATTCTTGAGGGTGAAAAGGATTTCTGTCAGATCTAGTTATATAGAGCCACCGGAAAATGATTAAAAAGGGATTTCTCACATGACAGAATAAAATAATGATTAGAAGGATTGTTAAAAGTTGAGGCATGGCATGCCAGTCATTAGTTGAGGGTCCGAGAAACATGATCATCTCATGATTTGTCCACTGTAAGCTTCAGTGTAAATTTGTTAAATGCCACTTTACGAGACAAATTGGTAACAACCAAAGGATTCCTCAAATATTCTTGTTTTTAGGGGGAAAATTTGGGATGATTGAGTGAATGAATTGTATAAATGCAAATAGGATACTCTTGAAAATGGTCGGGGTTTAATTCTTACGAGAAACTTTGAGAAATCCCATCTTCCCGAGATACCATCGAGAGAAACCTATTAATCTCTTATGTTTTAGATTAGATCGCGTCAAAGATGGTTGCAGTGTACAACCATTGACAAGCTTTGGAACTGCTGTTCACGAAACTTTTGCTTGATAATAAATCTAATAGATCTCTAATTAATCTTTGATGATCTTGGGAAAAATTATGTCTTCTTTTATTTCAGAATGTTTTCAAATAGTTTTGATGTTTCATTGCAATCTTGTGCTAAAATCCGTCACAATCACACAAGATCTCATTCATGTGAAAGTTTAGTTGCATTTGTAATTTCATTACGAGAAGATCCTTCATCTTGTAATGAAATAAACTATTTAAAATCAATTCACTGTCATTTTGTCGATAAATATTGTCTATAAGCCTTTGAGTGTATCTTAGGCATGAGGAACTAGGAGTCTTTAATGTTTAATTGATTCTTTATCTCAAGCCTTCATGTTTATTTCTAAAAGATTTTGTGAAATCGTGTAGATTTGGGGCTCCATTGATGCAAACCTTCTAGTTAAAGGAATATTTTGGCTATTCTCAAGCATTTTTTTGTTAGTCTTCCAATTGTTGTAAAGGTTCTCAAAGATCTGGTGAAATCAACTTCTTCTTGCTTAATCCCCACCAATAGTTTTCAAATAAAAATCAATCATACCCGAAGTACCCCTGTTTATGATTTTTGCCCACAAATGAACAAATTATATTGTAAAAATATACAGAAGCAAGAAAGTTTTAATTTTCTTTAGTAACTGAACTGTGCTCTTAAAAATGTCCCCATTCTTTAGAAGTTACAACTCGTGAGAGTTAAACTATCGTGTATTGATCATATTTTCTCAAGGTTCCCATGAAAATTGTGCAAAGACGAATCTCTTCATGTCCTTCACCGAAAAAGGTTACAAAATGGGTCCTCTCACCACTCGGTCGAAAGACACGACCTAAAGTAGTGATGATAGATCAAATCCTTTTATATGGTACTATCCATTTCGAAGAGCCCAAGCGACAAAGAGCCGACCAAATTCTTTCCCGGATACAAAACAAATTATGATTCATTTGTCTCGAGTATCTTGTTAAATCTATGATGATGCTCAGCTTCCTAGGGATAATCAATTTGGATACCAACACAATGCACTTGACATAGGCATAGAAGTAATAGTTTGGAGGAAAGAATAATGTGAAGGATATCCATAGGGTTGTTGAATGGTGTTGTTGCATGTTTTTAGGATCGGTTGACTTGTAGATAGTTCATAAGGGGAAGAAGATGTTGTTTATAGCTAAAGGGATGTGCTAGAGCTAAATGAGGTTGAGCAGGGTGTGATATGTTGATAAGTTTTATAAGAATTAGATCCTGGGTGAGGAATATTTTGAAAATTATTAGGATAAAAGGATGTTGAAGGATGTGAGGTTGATTATAAATATGATGTATTAATACTATAAGGATATGATAGTGAGTGATTTTGATCCATGGCAATGATATAAGAATAGAAAAAGCAAATCCCTAATAGATCTATAAATTTAATAGACAAACCAAGAAGAACATTGTTTTAATTATCTAAAATTAATTAAGAAAGGTGAAATTTGCAATATGGATAACGAAGGTCCTAGGAAATGGATTTCTATGGATATTTTTAGGAATATTTTGGATGGAGTGCTTGATATACATGAAGGTACATGTGTCCCAACTCTATACTATTTTCGATACGGCCATGTATATTGGGGCCTTCCTCCTCACTTCATAGTCCCGCTGCAATAAGGGAGTCAAGGGCTTCACCAAAATATAGCGACATGCATGAGGTTATACTCCGATAGAAAACTGAATTAGCTTCTCCTCTTGGTGATCAAATCCAAGGAGGCATCCACTTGGGTAGGGAATTTTGAATGCAGATTTTGATTTAATAGTGGTTTGGTTGTGTGTGAGGGAGGATATGTGAATGCAATGAATTTTCCTCCTAATTAGACTATGTGGAACAAGAAAGATGCAAATGTTTATTTTTAGATCACATAACAACATGCTTATTTCAATGAAGATAGATAACCAAGAATGTAAAATAGGACATAAAATGAAAGGTTTTAGGACATACCAAGAGAGCACTCCTAATATATATTATTTTTTATTTTTGTGGGTTTTAGAAATAAACTAAGCAATCTTGATGATGCAGTAAGTAAGCTCTCTTAGAAATAGTGACCTGCAAACATGTTAGAAGAAAAAGAAAATTAAAAGCAAGAATTGAAAAGTAGACTGTGAAGCAACAAAAATAAAAAATAATACACATCACAATCATTTGTGATCGGGTCAATGCAAGTGATCAACCTAATCGAAAATGATTAACACATGGGTAATCGTAAAAATAAAAGCTATTTTATTAATGAAATGAATCAAAGAAATAAGGAATAGGGTGTCCCACCAGACATGCCAAAATGTTTAGGATAAATATTACCAGTCTTCAACGTGTGTTTACAAGAAAAAATGATAAGACCTTCCAAAACCTCGATATGACAGGATTTTAAGATACCCATGGATAGGCAGTACACAAGATGGAATTAGTAAAGTATATGGTGGATCATGTCGACAAAGCCTAGTCCTTATAAGTCAATGGAATTCCTCAAAAGGATGTCAATCCGTGTTCAAGAAATTAATCTATTAATGATAAAATAAATGATAAAAAAATGAAATAAAAGAAATGATTTGATCTATTAAATAATGAATGATCGGTAAAATGATGTAAATGAAAACTAGTTACTGATTTTAATGATTGATAAGACCGAAATGTGATATTACTAGATTTGAGAAGGTTGTGGATCATGATTTTGGTGATGATAAAATTGTGGATCTGACAAAACACCACCCTCTAATGTTTTGACGATAACTTGAGAACCGTACCTCCATTTTGCAAACAAAAATTGCATCGAAAAGATGAATTCAATATATTTCCGGTTATAGACACCCAAAATTATGGCCGAGCAATTTAAATACTTAAATTGCACTAATTATCTCCTTTCTCACAAATTGACGACATATCATCAAAAGTTCTTATCTTCTCTCTTATTGTCATTAATTAATTACAATACACTAATTAGTTAAGTCACCTATCCAACTAACATCCTGATTAAGCACCTTTCGTTAATTATTCACCCCTTCTATCTAGACTAATTAATTATTATTAATTAATTGGCTTTCCCCTTCATTTAACCAATAAATCAATATTTAACTGATTTAATCCCCTTCTAATATCCTAAATCGTACTAATATTCCTCTAATTAGCTTCTATAAGCTTACATCTACCTATTAGTTAATCACTTTTGATTAATTAAAACACCTCCCCACTCCCATTACTTGCTAAGCATGAATTAAACCCTTCTAGAGTAAGGATACCTATTATAAAGCAACCTTATTCATTCCTAATCTTGTTTTACCTTTATCCCACATGCAAAGGGATGAAGTGTTTCCTTTATCCATTGGGCTATATAAGGAGCCCTCCTTCTACCTTTATACCTACACCTAAACTTCTTGACAAGACAAATGCAAATCATATAACAAAATAGACTAAAAGCTTTCCTTTGTTTTCTTGAGAGTTCATCATCTTGGAGAGTTAAGCCTTTTCCTAAGTGCTTAGGTCATATGGGAGGTGTCAAAAGGGTCTTATAGCCCAACTTTGACAAGCCCTCATTCCTAGGTTCTTGGAATACCAAAGACAACCATTTTTTATTACCATGGAGCCTACATAGGTCCATTCATTTATTTGTTGTTAGAGAATAGATGATTTGGACACTTAACATTGTTAGTTTCAAAGTTTTGAATATGATGAAATGTTAGTATCTAGCCTTGTTTAATTCTTATCTTGATGGTGCTTAGTATGTTGTTTAATTTTTGCTAATTAAGGCTATTTAGGTGTTAGTCTTTACTTGTATTAGCATTAGTTTAAAAAAACTCATGCACACATTTGGCACGCCCGGTGGGACCTAGTCCCTTGGAATTTTAGTTTAAATTTCATTATTTTTGGCTAACTTTTGATATGCACATGTAGTAATTAATGTCCATTTGCTTGAAATTTTTACTAATTTTATATGTGTAAGTTCTTGTTCATAGCCAACATTTTAATGGGTTGTTGTCATTTTTAAACTAACTTGCTTGAATTTGAAGTATTGTGATATTTCTTGTGTTTTTTGCCATATTTTGGTTGCAGGGGTGGTACAAGTACACTATCAAGAGCATAGGTACATTTTTGGTGGCACAGGTTCCTCTCGGGTGGCACAAGCACATTATCAGAACCAAATTCTCTATTTATCAACCCCGCATATACCAACTAACGCTTGTGCACATACCCTAGCCAGCGCATAGATGCAGACACATTTTTGTACTGTACCTTCACTGTAATTAAAAACATGTCAGATCAGTGCGTACACCCTAACCTGAGCGCACACGCTGTTTTGGTGGTGTAGACACATTTTTGGTGGTGCAAGCATTCTATCGAATTTGAGACTATTTTACAAAGTGGTGGTGCACACAATTTTCTAGTGGCACATAGGCTATTCTGGTAGCACAAGCACTCTGTGTGAAACTTAGCTTATTTTATCAAAGGTAGCACATACGCTCTTTTGGTGGGGCACAGCCTCTCAGGTGGTGTAGGTATGCGGTAAGCCGAGAAACACACCGAGTGGCACTCGTGACTTTTTGGTGGTGCACGGCCTCTTGGGTGGCATAGGTGCATTGTAAATTTGTTATCCCATAAAATTGGCAAGGGCAATTTTATAGATAACCATACCGAAATTTTGTTCCAATCCCTCGTCGGGGATTCCTTGCATTCGGAGCATTGCAAAAATCCCTTCTAGAAATCCAGTTTTTCGAACTTAGTCGTTTTTGGTCTTTTTGGTCGGACGCATATTATGACTATGTGACATCAAAAGTTCATGCGCCCCCTTTAAATCCTTTGGCACATGCTTTCTTGTGTCAACAGGTGTTTTGGTGCGCCTCACTATGTTGAGTCTTCCATGCATGCGCCAAGGCGCATGCGCCTTCCTGTCAACAGAACATTTGTTGCGCCACTTTTTGGTGCGCCAAGGGCGCACATATTCCTCTATCAACACCACTTTCGGTGCGCCAAGGGCACACATATTTTCGTGTTGGCAAGCCTTTTGGTGCGCCAAAGGGCGCACATTTTCTTGTGTCGACAGCTCTTTTGGTGCACCACTTAAAAAGTTGGTGGTGCATTTATTGTTATCTCGCCTATAAATAGGTGCATCTGTGTTGTCATTATCACCAACGCAAATCATGTGATTTTTCTCTGTACCTGTCAGTGCACCTGCCCTGTCGCTTTCGATCACGTCGTGGACCCGTTTTCACGCTTTTTCATTGTTTAAATCCGGGTAAGTGGCCTTCTTTCTTTTGTGCATTTTGTATTTGAGGTTTTTGGATGCTAGACTGGTTCAGTTTGGATTGGAAAGAATGAGAAATCATGTTTTTTCCCCCTTGCTACTCTCTTTTCCGTTCTTCCTCATGTTCTCCTCCCCTCTTTCCAGATCTGCTGGGAAGGGGACTCTGTCCTGTAAATGATTACTCAAGAATATTGGTATTAAGCCTCTTCATCACCCAAATGAACCTTGCAAAAGGAGCTTAACCATATGCAAACCCCTCAGAGAAAGATCATGGCTTAAAAAGGAAACTGTATTTTCCTTCTCCTTTGGTGCATTGGCGCACTATGCAACATCAAAACAGATTACACCATTGGCGCATCATCACCCCTATTACACAAACAGCAGTTGTGCCAATGGCACACATTCCTGTCTGCTACATCATGAAAAGTTGCGCCCTCATGGCGCACTTCCCTCGCTTGTTGCAAATGCTTCCCGTGCGCCCTCTTGGCGCACCAAACTTGAGTGCAACATTACAAAATCCTGCGCCCATTGGCGCACCCTATGTCAATGTAACACCAACTTTATATGCGCTAAGAACAAAGCTATAAACGGCGCAGGCGCGTCCCTCACTGCAATAACATCATGTCATGCAGACCCTTCATGCGCCGTGCCAGGTTCCCTTTGGCGCACAAAAATGTATGTTACACTAACCTTATATGTGCCTTTGGCACATACTTTGAAGTTCCATGCAACATGAAATATATGTGCACCCTTTGGCGCATCCTGTACCCGTGTAAGATGAAAATAATTTGCGCCCTTTACAAAATGCATCCACATAGCGTAGGGGCACTTGTGATTACAACAAAAAACAATGCACCCTACAGTGTCCATGCCCCATGTGCCTTTTGGTGCTGATTTATCTCCCGTAAAAGCCATTTGCTGTGCGCCTTACCTTTTGGCCCTATAACCTGCAGTATTCATGCGCCCTGCACCCTGAGGCCTTTAAATTGCTAACTCTTTCTTCTGTCAACATTTCAATGGAAAATCAAACAGCTGACACGGATTTCTTCAATTGGGTTTCACTTCTTATTCTTGTAGATCAGCAGGCGAGTTCGAAGAACATATGTCAACATCAAGCAGGAAACCTATCAAATCTAAAGGCAAGGCCAAGCTCACAGAAGAAGAAATGAAGTATAAGTATCAGAGGGTCAGAATGCCTGAATCCCAAGTGAGTGTGACCTGGACATCAGAGACTCAGAGCTGGGTCATATTGATATGGAGGAGTTCTGGGTCAGAACTCAGAAGGTCACAAGAAGTCCATGGATGGACAAGCTGACAGGCAGTGCCCTACACTTTGCTGGTGGGATCCCAGTAAGTGCCGTGAATAATGAATTTATGATGGTGGTTTCCCGGTGCTACAATAAAGACACAAGATGTGTCGTAAATGAGAAGGGCGAGGTCATAATCAACCTCACTACCCGCCACTTTGAAATAATGCTCGGCATCCCTCATCACCGGCACTTTGTGGCCGTCAGCCAAGAAGACTGCATTAAGGCCTGGGACGACAATGAAGATCAGTGCATGCAGCTGATGAACAAGGTATATTTGAAAAATAAAAAGGTGGTGACCCGTTGGCCACAAATCATTCACCGCAGTGATTTTTCAGAGGAGCTCAGTGACACAATCACGTTCCTGAGCAGGGTGTTTGGGCTTCCTGATGCCCACTATTTCCACAAATGGATGCTGCGGTATTTAGAAACAATGAACAAAAATATGCCCGATCAACGTTTTGAGTGGGCAGAAATCATAAGCAGCACGATATCAGAGCAGCTGCAACAATTTACCACAACTGGGAGGTTCTACATGAACTCCTATGTTGTTTATGTTGCAGCTTCAGAAAGGGACTATCCAGCTCTGATGCGGAGTGGGGTTTGGCCCCAAGTTAAAATCTATGAATATTATCTAGAGCTAAAGCTGGAAAATAGCATCCCTCAATTTACAAAGATCAATGATGCATTTTTCTATTTCATCATCTGCCTGTTGAGGCCGAATATGACTCACGGTCATACGACCAAGAGCATCATGGAAGCCACAGAGAAATGGGGGGCCCTGTTCACTCAATTCCCCACATTCACTTATCTAAGGGCAGCTAACTTCTTGGGGGAGCCAACTAGACTGCCAAGGTATGCTGGACCCAAGTTGATTCTGCTAGAGCTGTCAAGACACTTATCACCTACCATGAGAAATGCCTCAAGAGAAAGAAGGGTGGAACTCCTTTCCCCCTCACAGTGGGTAGGTATACATGTCTCACTCACCACAAGGTAAAAGACATGTTTACAAAGTGGAGCTATTGAATCAAACATGACTTCTTGGCAAGGCCCACCTTCAACTCAAGAAATTGTCTACCTAGGGCCTGTCGACACTAAAATTTTCCTCCATAATTTCTATTTCATTAATGTATGTATTAGGAATAGGATGTTGTTAAGTATAATTAGTAGTAGCGTCTGATAGAAGATAACGGCGCCGTCGATCTGTGTCGCCAATAATGTGGAGTACGGTAGCAGATCCAAAGTACAATAGGAATGTTGTAAAAGTAAATATTTGTCGTAAGTGGTCCCAGTAATGTTAAAATGTCAAAGTTTGGGTAATTAGAGAAGTAGGTCTACATGATTAGGAATTAGAAATATTATATTGGTAATAAGGACAAGGAGTGAGGTCATAAATATTTTGTGTATTTTATTTGTAAAAAGTCTAAAAATGTGGAAACCATGTAAAATTATAAGGTTTATCTTATCTTAACGAGATAAGCTTACATGTACAGATAAGATTTAAGGTATGGAATATGATTCGTCAGAGGATTTCTTATCCTATCTTAGAGATAAGATGGATAAGCCCGGAAGTTCTATAAATAGAGAGGCCACCCCCTCATTTAGCATAGAAGGAAGTAGTGAGAAATATTGTAGGAAGGGTGTGAAGGAAGCCATCGGTTTAAAGGTGTGTTGAAGAAGCCATTAAGAGTTGTAATTGTAAAGTTTCTCCCATAGTCTTGGTGAAAGTCAAGTGAAGTCAATAACACTTGAAGTACCTACTTGGTGAGATTGTAACAACTTCATGTTAATATTATAATTTACTTTGATATTTCAGATTTGTCATCATTTCGTCTTATCATAGTCGATGGTATTCTTGTGTTATGTTGTTGTTTTGTTTCCATATTACATCCACCAAACTAAAGGCTGTGCATTAGTAAATAATCATAGCATGAGGAGTTCTCGGTGAAGAATTATCATAGTGTCGGATTGGTGATGACATTTTGGTTCCATTGCCGGGACCATTCCTCGTTGGTGGATTTTCTGGAGAGATATTCCCACTTAGTCAAAAATCAATTAGAGGGTAACCTTGTTTTTACTGTGCATAGTAGTTACCATGGTAAAGTCATTTTTGCCATGAATAGTAGTTACCATGGTAAAGTCATTTTTGTTGGAATAGTATTTACCACAGTAAAGTCACTTTTTACCGTGAATAGTATTTACCGCAGTAACTTCACTTTTTACCGTGAATAGTATTTACCGCAGTAACTTCACTTTTTACCGTGAATAGTGTTTACCACAGTAAAGTCAGTTTTTACCGCAATAAGTCAAGTTTTACCATAGTTTACCGTGGTCATTTCTATTTTACTGTAGAAAGGTGTAAAGTCACTTTCTAGTATAGTGATTCCAATTATTTGTACACATAAGTCTTGTTGATTGTACTTGTGAGTTGGTATTTCACGGTGGTTACTTTTGAAAATGGGAAAGATTCTGTTTTTCAGCTCAATCTAATGAAGATGCTTCTTCTTTCATTCAAGAGTTTAAGCGATCTTGTATTTGTAATGGCCTTATAAGAAGGAACAATGGACTGAATTTTTCCTACCTTTTTGGATGGTTCAAAGCACTTAGGTGGTTTGAAACACTAGGTGATAATGTGAAAAATTCATGGGATTTATCAACTAAAAGTTTTCTTGAAGAATTTGGTGAACAACGAAATATGCAAATCTCATGATCGAGATCACAAAGCTATCCCAAGGAGAGAAGGAGAAGATAAGGGATTATCATGCTCATGTTCTAGAGCTAAGGAGGAAGCTCGATGCCCAGATCTAGAAGGAAGGATTAGCGGATGGGTTGATGAATGGCGTGGATAATCTCCTCTGTAAGAACTTCATTCTTGGGATGAAGCCAGAGATCAGACAACGAGTGAAGTATGACCGCCCAGCTACCATTGAACAAGCAAAGGAGATTGCAAGAAGGCAAGAAGAAAGCATGGAAGAGGAGCCCAAAGAAATTGTTGCTAAAGTAGAGCCTACACCAGCACCTTTGGTCCAGAATCCACAACCACTCTCGGTGAGCACAAATATTTCTCCTAGTACATCTACTGAGTATGAAGATCTGCTAAAAAGATGGGTCAATTAACTATTAATCTTCTTCAAGGAAAAGAATTTAGTTCTCAGGGAGGAGATAGAGGTCCAAAAAGAAATATTTCTGAAGTTGTTTGTTATGGTTGTTATAAAAAGGGTCATTATAAGTATAATTGTCCAGATAGAGCTTCTACATCTGGTAAAGGAGATAATGATAAAGGAAAAGCACCTGTGAATTCTTTTGATGTAGTAGATAAGAGCAGAAATAATGAAGTAGATGTGTTTGTAACAAAAAGAAAGAAAGAAAAAGATAATCAAGATGGAAATGATCCTAAGAAGATGAAAGAAGAAACTAGTAAGAAACATAGGAGAAGAAAGTTGGGTGTGCAGGATTTTCTGATTTCACAGGGGCAAGGACCATACTCCATCTTGGAAGATCTGTCCAAAAGGCCTGCAAATATTACATATGGTCAACTCTTGGCTATGTCTTCTGAGAAGAGGCGGGAGTTGCGAGGTGGACTCAATGCTCGAAGAAGGAAGGAGGTTGAGGTCCCTGTTTTGGAGGCAGAGGAAGATCCCTATGCTCCACAAGCTGAGGTATTATGTAATGGTATTTCAATTCATGATGTCTTAGTTGATGGAGGTGCTACAGTTAATGTAACGACCGAGTCTGTAATGAATATGTTGGGTTTAAAATTGATCACCCTTCAACACTTATGTTAAGGTCATTAAATAAGGGAAAAACTAAACCGAAGGTGTAGTTTCAAATGTGGCAATATCTCATTATGGGTGTTGTATGTGTGGTAGACTTTCAGGTGATGAAAAATGGTAGTGTTGCATACCCAATGCTCTTGGGAAGACCATGGCTAAGGAGAGTTCATGCAAGAAACTACTGGAATGAAGGCTTCATGAAACTTGGACGTGGTAGAGAGAGGGTGAAGATAAACGTGATCCCTCGGCATCATAAGGTAGAACCTATGGATTCAAGTGATGAAACTGATGATTGGACATCCTCTGATTACTCTAGTACCAGTGAAGTGGACACTGAAGATGAAGAAAGTGAGGTGGATGTTTCAATCATGGATATCCTTCCAGTCACACCAACTCATGACCCCATAAAATTATCTG
Source organism: Taxus wallichiana var. yunnanensis (assembly GCA_018340775.1). Taxonomy (NCBI): domain Eukaryota; kingdom Viridiplantae; phylum Streptophyta; class Pinopsida; order Cupressales; family Taxaceae; genus Taxus; species Taxus wallichiana. Next base: position 108,594,141 of record CM031236.1, read on the forward strand.
AAGAAGAAGTTGATGATCGTCTCCAACAAATAAAGATTGGTGATGCTGTGATGGAGAGTGAGAAGGAATCCTACCTCCAGCTCTTTCAAAGGTACATACACATATTCACTTTTGATTACAAGGAACTTCGTCAAGTAAGTTGGGTAGAACATTCTATTGAGCTGGTAGATGGTGCTAAGCCCATAAAGCAAATGCCATATAGAATGAATCCTAATTTTTCCAAGACTGTAAAATAAGAAATAGATAAGTTGCTTGATGTAGGATTCATATTTCTTTGTGGAGAATTCGAATGGGTTTCTCCCATTGTGATCTCAATAAAAAGAATGGGAAGCTACACATTTGTGTTGATTACGGGAAGTTCAATAAGGCAACAAAGAAGGATCATTACCCTCTTCCATTTTCGATCAGATCTTGGGCGAAGTAAGCGGCCAGAGTGCTATAGTTTCTTTGATGGATATAGCGGCTCTGACCAAGTTCGTATAGCAGAGAAAGATCAGGTTTGAAGACCACGTTCACCACTCCTTAGGGAACGTTTACTTATAGAGTTATGCCTTTTGGGTTGTGTAATGCTCCAAAACATTCCAGGTGTTTGATGAATAGGGTGTTCAAACCCTCCATTGGGACCTTCATCGAGTATTTCTCGGATGATTTTTGCATCTATGGGAGCAAGTTGGACCACTGCACCAAATGGAGATAGCATTTCAAAGGTTAGATGAAGCACAAGCCTCACTAAACCCTACAAAGTGTGTCTTTGGATATTCTAAAGGTGTTTTGTTAGGGCATGTTGTATCCAGAGATGGTATTGAGTGCGATCCTGATAAAGTTTCAAAAATCAAATATTTACCATTTCCTATGAATAGAAGTAAGTTGAGATCATTTTTAGGCCATGTGGGTTACTATAGAAGGTTCATCAAGAATTTCTCAAAGATTGCATGACCACTAACCCATTCTTGAAGAAGGATGTTACTTATGAACCAGAAATAAGGCGCATGAAGCTTTTGGACAATCAAGGAAGCCACGGTGTCTTCACTGTTTTGAAGAATCCAGTTGGAAGCCATTCATTGTGTACACGATGCCTCGATGCAGCACTAGGAAGTACTTTGAGCCAAAATGATGAAAATGGGAATGAACATCCAATTTACTTTGGAAGCATAAATGAGCAAAGATCTTTGAGGTAAATTATCTTGTAACTAAAAAAGAGGCTCTAGCTATCATTTTTATTGTGAAGAAGTTTAGAAATTACTTACTAGGGAAAAAAATTTCTAGTTGTAGAATGATCATTCCCACCGTGAGAGTTATGAAAAATGAAAGGATGGATGAAAGTGATTCAAGAAAAGAAAGGTTGGTACATCTTCATTTGCTAGAGGAAATGAGGGAAATAACAAAGGATACAAGCCATAAGAAGAAAATGAAGCAAAGGAATAATTTGATCAAAAGATCCATGGTCTCCATTTCATGTGAATGACTTGGTTCTAGTATATGATTCCGATACAAAAAAAGAAGACAGAGAAAATTTCTTCCAAAATGGATGGGGCCCTACAAAATAGCAGCTTGTGCATGAAAATGGTACGTCTGACCGGAGGAATTGATGGCACTCCCATTACGAAATGGGTCAACCACGACAAGTTGAAGATTTTCCAAGCACTGAATAGTCTACTTCGAGGACGGAGTAGAAGTTAGGAAGGGGAAGATGTCGACACTAAAATTTTCCTCCATAATTTCTATTTCATTAATATATGTATTAGGAATAGGATGTTGTTAAGTATAATTAGTAGTAGCGTCTAATAGAAGATAACGGCGCCATCAGTACGGTGTCGCCAATAATGTGGAGTACTGAATAAGTCAAAGTACAATAGGAATGTTGTAAAAAGTAAATATTTGTCGTAAGTGGTCCGGTAATGTTAAAATGTCAAAGTTTGGGTAATTAGAGAAGTAGGGTCTACATGATTAGGAATTAGAAATATTATATTGGTAATAAGGACAAGGAGTGAGGTCATAAATATTTTGTGTATTTTATTTGTAAAAAGTCTAAAAATGTGGAACCCATGTGAAATGATAAGGTTTATCTTATCTTAACAGATAAGCTTACATGTACGAGATAAGAGTTAAGGTATGGAATATGATTCGTCGAGTGGATTTCTTATCCTATCTTAGAGATAAGATGGATAAGCTGGAAGTTCTATAAATAGAGAGGCCACCCCCTCATTTAGCATAGAAGGAAGTAGTGAGAAATATTGTAGGAAGTGTGCGAAGGAATCCATCGGTTTATAGGTGTGTTGAAGAAGCCATTAAGAGGTGTAATCTGTAAAGTTTCTCCCATAGTCTTGGTGAAAGTCAAGTGAAGTCAATAACACTTGAAGTACCTCATGGGTGAGATTGTAACAATTTCATGTTAATATTATAATTTACTTTGATATTTCAGATTTGTCATCATTCCGTCTTATCATAGTCGATGGTATTCTTGTGTTATGTTGTTGTTTTGTTTCAGTTTACATCCACCAAACTAAAGGTCATGCATTAGTAAATAATCATAGCACGAGGAGTTCCCGGTGAAGAATTATCATAGTGCCGGATTGGTGATGATAGGCCAAGCTCGATCTGATCCATATCCCTCGGATCGAGGATATCTACATCGATATATATCATGAGGTGGAGCTCGGGAGGAAGGACCATTCTTTCCGCAGCTTGGAAACACCCCTACCGGGATGAGATCCCAAACCCCGAAGGAAGAATATTGTGAGACTTGTCTGCATTCCCGCTGGTAGAATAGCAATAAACCGTTTCACTTTGTTGACTCAAAGAGGGGCTATGCCCTGCACACTATTGGCCCATCTATCCATAAATCTACCCATTCGAAAGATTTTTGAACCAACAGTTTTTGGCGACTCCACTGGGGATCGAACAGATCTATCAGATCTATGATAGTGGTATGTTTAAAAATTGAAAAAATCAGAAAAATCACTATCTGTTTGCAAACTTTAACTTTTTGTCAAAAATCCAAAATTTTGCAAAAGTGATCCGAATTGAAAATTTTCTTCTGAGATCCATAGATCTGGCCTAGTTGGAGATCTTTAGTTCGCTGAGTTTTTATAAAAATCTGTATTTTTCCGTAGATCTGAGTTTTTGACTGTTTACCAAAAATTCAAACTCTTTGAAAAAGTCAAATTTAGATCTGAAAATCAGCTTACTAATCTTCACTATCATTTTATCCTCGTTGTTATTTGTCATTAAACCGCAATCGGTTTTCAGAAGAGGATAATTTTTAAATATTTAGAAAAGTACATGCTGCTGGTTTTTGTCAGAAAAACCAGAAAATCAGCAAGTACAGACCAAAAAGAAATTTTAAATCTGCTCCACAACATTGCAGATCTGGAAGGTATCTTGGCGGGTGAGCCATTTACGCGTAGCGGAGAGCTTGTGGAAAAGTCGATCCGACTTTCAACTTGCTTCAAGGCACAATTTCAGTATAACACCGGCGTGCTTTTCATCACTAAGTTCGGCTGATCGGTCAGCCAGAAGTGCCTCACCTCCACGGAAGAACCGGTTTTCACAAGGAGCCTCCACATCCCTTTGTAGCGCCTTGCTGCTCAGTGGAACTATGTTTCTAGCCCGTGTTCTTTTTCTAGCTGTCCAGATGGCGGTACCATGGGGAAATGCTATGGGTCCCCTAGCTTTACCACATCCAGTTCATGTGCTCCCACATGGAAACCGAAAGAATTTTCCTAAATTTGACAGAAGAGGGAACCAAAGCACGGATTCACACATATCTGCATTCATCATGTCATGTAGTATTCTAGATGTAACTCATGAAGATGTGTCGGTTTGCCTTTTTCTAGAAACTTTACAAGGGCCTGCAGCTGAATGGTTTCAGCATTTGCCAGCCGGATCTATTACCACCATAGCCACCTTGCAGGATGCTTTTGAAGACAGGTATAAGCCTTCAAGATGCATTTGCATTATTATCACAGATCACTCACTTGAAGAAGGAGGCCAATGAGACCATGCGTGATTTTATCACCAGGTTCAATGCATTAATCAACCGTGTCCCTGTTGCCATGCTTCCAACACCGGAAAATCAGAAGTGTTTCTTCGTGAATGCTATGAGCTCAAAAGTAAGTTTCTTTCTCTTACAAGAACAAGTAGCTACCTTGATTCTCGCCCAGGCCACTGCCATCCGAATTGAAGATAATTTGATAATATCTGGCGAATTGAAAAGGGAATCATCCAAGCCTAAATCTTCGGGCCCTTCTCCCACTACTTCGTCTGATCCGGCATTTCAAAAGATGGCGAACGACTTGCTTGCATTGAAGAAGCAGTTAGCCCAAGCTTCCCCCAGTTCCTCATACCGGGATATTCCATGGAGGAATTTCATTTCCAACAATGTTCCTCAAAGGCCGCACTTACCTACAACTGCTCCGCGGTTGGTGCTTGAGGCTCCTCCGGTCAACGCTTTAGCTGAAATTGAAGAAGAGGAACAAGATTACGAAGAACCTTCGTCTCAAGGCGAAGATGATCAAGACGTCGGTGAGCTGACTGGCGACTCTACTATCGGGTATATGGAATTTGAGGAGGAAGAATCTGATGAAGAGGAGGGTACACAAGGATATGCAAGTGGACAATCATATGCTATTTTTACCCACTCGCAAGGAAAAGAAGCAGAGGTCGCTGCCCATGTGCAGAAGGAGAAGGCCGTGTCAAACGCGCCTCCAACCATTGCTAAAAGAGGTAATCCTCTTCCTACTCAACTCCCTGTTAAGTCTTTTACAAGGAAATCTTTTCCCCCCATTTCTCCTCCAAATCAGCCTTCTTCTATTCCCATAAAGACCAGTAATCCTACCCTACCATCACGAAGTGAGGGACTCATTCCTTCACCAGCGCAACCCTTGGCCGCATTTGACATAATAAATCATGCTAAAAAGACCAAGATCGAAATGTCTGAAGCTGAGTATCTTCAGTCAAATCTCGAATAGCTTGTAAGATTGACCAAGTATATTCAAAGTCAAGCTGTCATAACTAATCAGGTTTCCCCAAAAGGAATCCTTGCCACTCCTCCTGCATCCCGAATAAATGTTGCCTCAACATCTGCATCAGGTAAGATAGAACCTTTCTATCTCTCCCTCCTAATCAATGGACACAAGTTAAGTAACTGCATAATTGATTCTCGAGCTTCGATAATGTCATGCCGGTGAAATTTTCCCATGCTTTGGGCCTCACCCTTACCAAGCCTTTTGGCAGATGTTATTCCTTTGAAACCAAGCAGGTGCCATTGATTGGTCAAATCAAGGACGCACAGCTTTGCATTTGCGGTGTTCCCGAAGAAAAGAGTAATGATGACCGTTCTTCGTTGCGACATTCCAAAGAGCCTACGGAATTTTGGCTTGGGAAGAAGTTTTTGTAGCGAGGTCGGTGGGGAGATTCATATGGACTGGTCTAAGGTTAGAATCCTGTCAAAGGTGTAATGCAGACTTTGGAGCCAGAATCACAAAAGAAGTACTTGGTTACTAACTCTGAAGACCCCAAAGCTCAAATTCTTTTTGAATCATCAGGAATGGGGAACTATTTCTTGTCTACCGAGTCTGACAAAATGGTTGTTCTCATCCAAGAAGAAGATCTTAATAAGATCTAGACTTTGCAGTTCGATGGCAGCTGCAACCAGTGGATGTGGCGCCGGAGCCGTGCTAATATCTCCCGAAGGGGAGATTATTCCTCTCTCTTTCAAGTTGCAGTTCTTCAATACAAATAACACTGCTGAGTATGAATCTCTGTTACTCGGCATGCAGGCCGCAAGAGAGAGAGGGATCAAAAATCTGAAAGTACAAGGTGATGCAGAGCTAGTCGTGAATCAAGTTAAGAGGATATATCAAGTGAAGAATGAGAGGCTCAGGCACTACTGTAATGTAGTGTGGGACAGCATCAAAGAATTTGACGCTTTTTCAATAGAGTCCATTCCAAGAGCTCAAAATGACATGGCTGATTCATTGGCCGTTTCAGCATCCCTCATGCTCCCTCACCCAGGTTTGAAAACAAACAAATACACCATTGAGGTGGTTTTCCGCCCAAGTGTGCCAGACAATTCTCAGCATTGGCAAGTATTCAATGATGACAATCAACTCATTGCCTTTCGAGAAAAGGCGAAAATTTCAAAGAATTACATTTTGAAGGATCCACTTCTATGTGCCACGAATCAGTCACCGATCAAGACGATGAATCCAAAGGGAATGACGGCATATGTCAGCTCAAAGGAAATAAAATTCCGAAGGGCTTGGTTTCTTTGGAACGGTTGTTCGACAGGCATGACCATTTTGTAAAAAAGAAAAGGCGAGATGATGTTGGATCCTCCCCAGAAACCGAACCGGTTAATTTAGGTTCGGAAGAACATCCGCAATTCGTGAACATTGGCAAATGTTGCACGCCTGAAGAGAAGCGAAGTTCATCAAACTGTTGAAGAAATACATGGACGTGTTGGCATGGTCCTATGCTGATCTAAAGTCTTTTAAGCCAAAGGACGTCCAACATGACATCCCGTTGAAAGAAGACATCAAAGCCTTTCGCCAGAAGCAGAGGCATTATAACCCTAAGATCTCAGGTACCATCCAGGCTGAAATTCAGAAAATGCTGGATGTGAGAATCATTTTTCCTATCCATCACAGTACTTGGGTGGCGAATATTGTGCCAGTGTGCAAGAAGAACGGAGAAATACGCATATGCGTAGATTTTCGAAATTTGAATCAGGCTTCCTTAAAAGACAACTACCCACTTCCTATAATGGATCAAGTTCTACAAGTAGTAACTGGATCAGAGATGTTGTCCATGCTTGATGGTTTTTCAGGCTACAATCAGATCGAAGTTTCACCTGAAGATCAATTTAAAACAACATTCACTACTCCCTGGGGCACATTTTCCTACAGCAGGATGCCTTTCGGCCTAACTAATGCTAGCACCACTTTTCAGTGGGCCATGGACCTTGCATTCAAGGGTATGATGGGGAAGGTCATCATGGTTTATCTGGATGACTTAACTATGTTCTCTAAACAACGAAATGATCATTGTGATCATTTGGAGCAAGTATTGGCCAGGTGCCGAGAACATGGGATTTCCCTGAACCTGAAAAAGTTTGTTTTTGGAGTCACGGAAGGAAAGTTGCTAGGGCATGTGGTTAGCAAAGAAGGAATGAAGATAGATACCGAAAGAGTTAAGGCTATTCAGAGCCTTACTTTGCCTACAAGCAAGACTGGCGTTCATTCTTTCTTTGGAAAGGTGAACTTTCTCAGGTGTTTTGTTCCCGACTTTGCTGAGAAGACTCGTCATATATTGGACATGATGAAGGGGTCACCAACTTTCCGTTGGAGCGAGGAAGGGAAGAGGTCGTTCGAGGAAATAAAAGCTTCCGTTGCTCACGCGCCAGTCCTGGTATGTCCTGATTTCTCCAAAGATTTCATCATGTATAGCTATGCATCTGAGCATACTGTATCTGCCATCTTGATGCAAAAGAATTCGGAGGATGTTGAATCCCGATTGCGTTCATGAGCTCTCCCCTCAAGCCTCACGAAATAAAAATGTCTCAATTGGAAAAGCATGCCTTCGCCATTGTCAAAGCAGTCAAAAACTTCAGGTATTACATTTTAAATTCCCATACGGTGGTGCTGGTCCCTGACACGGCAGTCAAATCAATTCTAACTCAACAGGAGTTAGGAAGCTTGCATGAGAAATTGGATTGCAAAGGTCCAGGAGTACGACCTAGATATAAAACCAACCAAGCTGGTAAGAGGCAAGGGCCTATGTCAGCTTATGGCTGAAAACAAAGATTCAAAAACCCCGAGGAAAAGGATGATTGTACCAATGAAGCACAAAGCCAGCTGGAGAAAGCCCATTCTCTCGCCTCTGGTCCTATTTGTTGCAACCAGTGATGAGTGGTATTCTGATATTGCTTTCTTCCTCACCTACGACGAATGTCCAGCTCACCTAACTACAAAGGAGAAATGCACTATAAATCTCAGAGCAGCCAAATATGTCATCTGGGATGATGGTTTATACAAACGCGGGATAGATGGTGTCTTCTTGCGATGTGTCGACAAGCCACAACAGGTAAAGTTACTTGAAAGTTTTCATAATTCAGCCTGTGGAGGCCATTTCTCCTCTTCCGTGACAGCACACAAAATCATCCGAGCCAGGTACTATTGGCCGACGCTCTTCCAAGATGCAGCCACCTGGGTAGCAAAATGTGAACCTTGCCAGCAGTTCGTCGGAGCCCAAGTTGGCTGCTTTTCCCCTCAGGCCGGTGGTTGTCGACGAACCATTCAGGCAGTGGGGAATTGATTTTATTGGTGCACTCAATCCCTAATTAAGTGCCGAACATAGTTATGTCCTAACAAAGAATGTGATTACTTCACCAAGTGGGTGGAAGCCATACCTGTCAAACATGCCACTTCCGAGGTTGTTTGCAGTTTTATCAAAGAAAATATCATTGTCAGGTTTGGCATTCCCAACAAGATTGTTGCTGATAATGCTTCTAACTTCTCCTCATGGGAAGTTATTAGTTTTTGCTATGAATATGGGATAACTTTGGCTCATGCCTCAGATTATTACCCTCAGGGAAATGGTCAGGCGGAATCCAGTAACAAAAACTTGGTGACCATCATACGAAAGCTAGTGGATGAGAATCAACGAATGTGGCACAAGTCCTTATACGACACTTTGTGGGCGGACCGCATTACTCCCAAGAGGTCTCTCGGCATGTCACCTTTTCAAGTGTTATATGGCACTGATGCCGAGCTTCCCATTTCCACTGAAATCCCTGCTCTGCGCTTGGCACGAGCAATTGAAGATGAAACTTTCCAAAATTCTCTTAAAAAGAGGATCATGTATCCGACAGAGCTCGAAGAAAAGAGAGTAAGAGTGATCGAAAAGATCACCGAACATCAGAATCAAGTCAAGAGATTATTCGATAAAAAAGCTAAGCAAAGAAATTTTCAGGTGGGAGACCTTGTCCTTCTATGGGACAAGCGAAGAGAGCCAAAAGGCATGCACAGAAAGTTTGATTCCCTGTGGAGAGGGCCTTTCAAGATCAAGCAGCTCAATGGAGAGAATAGTTTCTATCTCTCATATCTGGATGGAACCGAACTCCTGCTTCCCTACAGCAGGCAGCATCTAAAAATCTCCAGGAAGTAGAGCTTTCTCTCTTCTTTGTACAGTTTTCTTTAGTTGTGTGTTTGTTTTTGTCATGTGTTTGCTTTCTGTTTGTTGTGTGTTTCCCTTTCCAGTCACCGTTGTTTTGACTCTGTTGCCCAATGGATAGGCATAAGAGATCCGGGATTCTCTACCCCTCGGGTTTGCTCAAGGATAGTCCTCAGAAAGAGCCAGCTGTTATCTAGTAAAATTGGCAAGGGAAATTTTATAGATAACCATACAAAAATTTTGTTCCAATCCCTCGTCGGGGATTCCTTGTGTTCGGAGCGTTGCAAAATCCCTTCCCGGGAAATCTAGTTTTCCGAACTTAGCCGTTTTTGGTCTTTTTGGTTGGACACATATTATGACTATGCAACATCAAAAGTTCATGCGCCCCCTTTAAATCCTTTGGCGCATACTTTATTGTGTCAACAGCATTTTTGTGTGCCTCACTATGTTGAGTCTTCCATGCATGCGCCAATGCGCATGCGCCTTCCTGTCAACAGAAATGAGAAATCATGTTTTTCCCCTTGCTGCTCTATTTTCCATTCTTCCTCATGTTCTCCTCCCCTCTTTCCAGATCTCTGGGGAAGGGGACTCTATCTTGTAAATGATTACTCAAGAATATTGGTATTAAGCCTCTTCATCACCCAAATGAACCTCACAAAGGAGCTTAACCATATGCAAACCCCTCAGAGAAAGATCATGGCTTAAAAAGGAAACTGTATTTTCCTTCTCCTTTGGTGCATTGGTGCACTATGCAACATCAAGAATAGTTGTGCCATTGGTGCATCATCACTGTTACTTCTGTTACACAAAGAGCAGCCAACAATGGCGCACATTCCTGTCTCTGCTACATCATGAAAAGCTGCACCCTCATGGCGCACTTCCCTCGCTTGTTGCAAACGCTTCCCGTGCACCCTCTTGGTGCACCAAACTTGAGTGCAACATTACAAAATCCTGCGCCCATTGGCGCACCCTGCGTCAATGTAACACCAACTTTATATGCGCTAAGAACAAAGCTATAAATGGCGCAGGCGCGTCCCTCACTGCAATAACATCATGTCATGTAGACCCTTCATCATGCACTTTGCGCCAAGTTCCTTTGGCGCACAAAAAATGTATGTTACACTAACCTTATATGTGCCTTTGGCGCACTGAAGTTCCATGCAACATGAAAGATACGTGCGCCCTTTGGCGCATCCTGTACCCATGTAACATGAAAATAATCTGCGCCCTTTACAAAATGCATCCACATAGCGCAGGCGCACTTGTGATTACAACAACAAAGAATGCACCCTGCAGTTTCCATGCGCCATGCACCTTTTGGCGCTGATTTATCTCCTGCAACAGCCCTTTCCCGTGCGCCTTACCTTTTGGCCCTGTAACCTGCAGTATTCATGCACCCTGCGCCCTGAGGCCTTTAAATTGCTAACTCTTTCTTCTATCAACATTTCAATGGAAAATCAAATAGCTGACATGGATTTCTTCAATTGGGTTTCACTTCTTATTCTTGCAGATCAGCAACTGAGTTCAGAAGAACATATGTCAACATCAAGCAGAAACCTATCAAATCTAAAGGCAAGGCCAAGCTCACAGAAGAAGAAATGAAGTATAAGTATCGTGAGGGTCGAATGCCAATAATCCCAGTGCCGAGTGTAACCTGGACATCGAGACTCGGAGTCTGGTCATATTGATATAGAGGAGTTACAGGTCATAACTCGAGAAGGTCACAAGTAGTCCATGGATGGACAAGGTGTGACAGTGCGCCCTCGCACTTTGCTAGTGGAATCCCAGTAAGTGCCATGAATAACGAATTTATGATGGTGGTTGCCCGGTGCTACAATAAAGACACAAGATGTGTCGTAAATGAGAAGGGCGAGGTCATAATCAACCTCACTGCCCACCAATTTGAAATAATGCTCGGCATCCCTCATCACCGGCACTTTGTGGCCGTCAGCCAAGAAGATTGCATTAAGGCCTGGGACGACAATGAAGATCAGTGCATGTAGCTGATGAATGAGGTTTATTTGAAAAATAAAAAGGTGGTGACCCGTTGGCCACAAATCATTCACCACAGTGATTTTTCAGAGGAGCTCAGTGACACAATCACGTTCCTAAGTAGGGTGTTTGGGCTTCCTGACACCCACTATTTCCACAAATGGATGTTGCGGTATTTAGAAACAATGAACAAAAATATGCCCGATCAACATTTTGAGTGGGCAGAAATCATAAGCAGCACGATATCAGAGCAGCTGCAATAATTTACCACAATTGGGAGGTTCTACATGAACTCCTATGTTGTTTATGCTGCAGCTTCAGAAAGGGACTATCCAGCTCTGATGCGGAGTGGGGTTTGGCCCCAAGTTAAAATATATGAATATTATCCAGAGCTAAAGCTGGAAAATAGCATCCCTCAATTTACAAAGATCAATGATGCATTTTTCTATTTCATCATCTGCCTGTTGAGGCCGAATATGACTCACGGTCGTACGACCAAGAGCATCGTGGCAGCCACAGAGAAATGGGGGGCCCTGTTCACTCAATTCCCCACATTCACTTATCTAAGGGCAGCTAACTTCTTGGGGGAGCCAACTAGACTGCCAAGGTATGCTGGACCCAAGTTGATTCTGCTAGAGCTGTCAAGACAGCTTATCACCTACCATGAGAAATGCCTCAAGAGAAAGAAGGGTGGAACTCCTTTCCCCCTCACAGTGGGTAGGTATACATGTCTCACTCACCACAAGGTGAAAGACATGTTTACAGAGCTGGAGCTGCTGAATCTGAAACATGACTTCCCGGCAAGGCCCACCTTTGACCCGAGAAATTGTCTGCCTAGGGCCAAGCTCGATCCGATCCATATCCCTCAGATCGAGGATATCTACATCGATATATATCATGAGGTGGAGCTCAGGAGGAAGGACCATTCTCATTTGGCCTTAGTAGAAATCATCTAGTACGGGGTGGCCATCGTCCCCAAAGGCTACCAAACTACTGAGGAGGAAGTGGATCAAGTGTATCTTGACACAGGTGGGGATGATTGGCCTTTTGTGTTGATTGATAGAACCAAAGCACCTCAAACAATTGAGGAAAGGGTCAAGGAAACTCTACGTAGAACAGAGCATTGGTGCCGAATGAATGGGCTCATCTACCTAGGAGTCGATTTCACAACCGCTCCGTTGGGTAACGCACCTCCTCGATCAAAACAGTAGCCAAAAGGAAAGAGAAAAAGCAAAGAGGGTGAATCTAGATCCACTCAAGAGGAAGCTCCTGAAAGTCCTCCTTCTGCTGCACTTGAACAAGTTGTAACTCTGGCTTCTCCAGAGAAAGAAGCAGAAGAAGATGTTCCAATAGGCCCATCCACTTAGGATTTCGGCACTGCTGTAACAACTAAGGTCCCTTTTGTTCCTTCTTCTTCTCCTCCTTCCCCTCCTTGAGTGACCCAAGCGACCATTCCTTTGGTCGTGTCTTCTCCCCATTCTTCTACCGTTCCTCCTGCTTCTTCGTCCATCTTCTCTTCTCTTGCGGACCTATCCCCCTCCATTTCTTCCCTCATCTCTGAGCTCCCTTCCCTTCCTATGTCTTCCTCTCCTACAAAGATCTCTTACTCACGTGAGCACTTCCTCGGCATCCCTCTCGATGCCACCTCCAAGTGTCTCCACGTTTTTCCCTTCTACTACCGCAGCTACCCCTTTCTCTTGCTTTCGGCCCTTCTCCCATAAGTCCACTGGATCTCCCAAAGACTTAAGTTAGCGAAAAGGAAAGTTCCCATCACACCGATGGACTTCTCTCGTGATCCCATCAAAGGGGCAAAGCGCGTGAAGCCTATCACAAACTTCTCTCAGAGTGCTTCGGGAGAGAGGGTAATGGAGATCGCATACCCCAATCCTCTAAAGGATAAAAAGGATCTTTCCTTGATAGATTATACAATGACTCAAGTCATAATGGGGACATCTTCTGAAACCCTTCAGGGAGAGGCCCTATCTGCAGTTGATGCCCTCTGCAAGAAGCTTCAAGAAGCAAAAGAAGAAAAAGGTTGCTGAAAGAGCAAAATAGACATCTGCTCCAAGCCTTACAGAAGATGGGTAGTGCACCTCCCACAATGCGCCGAGACTCCTGAGCCTCTGAGCCAGGATAAAATTAATGAATATGCAAAGATCGGCAAGGTTTATGGCGGTTTCACTGGAGGAGTCAAATCCTCAAGGACAGTGAATGAGTGATCGCTAAGTTCACTGATTTGTATCTGAACATCAACAAGGTGAACAAAGAGCTCCAGGCGAAAGCGGGAGCCATATTAGAAGAGTTACACCATGCTAGGCTGCAGCATGAGACCTTTCAACAAATGTTCGACTGTTCAGTCGAAGATCTGGTCAAGTTCGGCATTTTCGGTAACCCCAGGGCCCTCAATAAAGTCCTTTCCACTCTAGATTACCAGATGGATCAACTAGAATTCGTCCTTGAAAAGATCGATAAGGTAAAAGAAGAAGCCCTGGACGCAATGCACCAAATGGAACAAATCATTCTCAACATGTCTCCAGGGTTGCTTACTCCTTCTTTTGCCTTAAGGAAGGTTAATGAAACCATTCAGATTTTCAAGGAGATCGTTTCGCAAGGGTCGGGACAGAGGTCACTTTTGACGCGGTAATCCATCAATAACTTTGCTTGGCATGTCACGGGACTTCATCGGGTTCCTAATAGAAGCAGAGAAAGAATATTCCAAACTCCCAGAGAAGCTCATAGATGAGTAGGAGACTTGTGAGGCGATCAGCGAGCGACACAAGGATCCTTCCCAGGATCAGCTAGAGCCCATGATCAGCAAGTTCATGGAATACCGTGCCCAATTCCACATCTCGTCACCCGAGCAGCAACAAAGCAGGATATCCCCTTTCAGCCGCGGGATGACGATGATGAATAAATTCTCTCTTCTTCTCTCTCTCCTTCGACTTTCTTTTTTGTGAATGTCTAAAGTATGTTGGCACAAATGATGACATCATCCATGTTGCACCATGGGATGATGTCATCCATCAAGTTGTCAAAAGTCAACATGACTTTGAGATATTTTGTAAATATTTTATGTAAATAGGTGGTTGGTTCCTTTTTGCCTTCCTTCTTCTCCTTCTTCTATAAATACTCAAATACTTGTTGTATTTTGTGTGGATATCTTTTAGATGAAAAATAGAAGTGAGGAGAAAAGACTTTGAGCTTTTGTAATGTGAAAGAAATATTAATACAATATTTAGACTTTGTGTTGAATACATGTGTTATTTGCATTGGATCTTTCTTATGTTAGATCTGTGTGTTCATTCTGTTAGATCTACTTTTGTTTTATTGTCATTTATTCATCAAGATTGCTTTATTCATTTATGCAAGTAGGTTTGGCTCACATGTTTTACTACCAATCCCATAACATAAACCCTCCGACCTTTCTGCTTTGGAATTTATTTCTTTTCTTTCTTCGGTCTGATCTTTCTTCATCCTCTCTTTCATTCCTTTCTTTCCGCAAAATGAAACACCCCTACTTTGGATGAGATCCCAAACCCCGAAGGCGCGAATATTGTGAGACTTACATAGATTCCTACTGTTAGAATAGCAATAAACCGCCGGTTTTTGACTCAAAGAGGGCTATGCCCTCGCACACTGCTTCGTTGGGCCATCTATCCATAAATCTACCCATTCGAATGATTTTCGAACCAACAAAATTAGAAAAAATACAAAGGCATATCCACCCTAACCCGTGCGTAGACGCCAAAATAGGGGCACAACTTTCATTTTGTTTTCTTGAAATTAATGTGTTGAGGTGCTAACATTATTGTAGGTTTTATCTAATCACATACTCATTTTTATAGGATGTTGTTATATTCTTTTACTTGATTATTTAAACTTTGCATGTTGACTTATAGGAATAAGATCACATATGCTCTTCCCTCACATCCCTTGGGGTGATCTTGGGAATCAAAAATGATTCTTAGGTCCTTTTTGATGCTTTGAGGTTGTTAGGAATATTTGAATTGGAATTGGTTAACTTGGTGTGTTTGAATTAAAGTGTTTTTCGATTTGATATCTTTTTGGGTTTGTGAAACATCACATATGCTCTTCTCTTGAGTCCTTAGATGATCTAGAGAATCAAAAATGGTGTTTATGCTTTTGATGGAAAACTACTAAAAATCGTCATACAAGACCAAAACACATGTTTGTCAAAGAAAGGAGGAATCAAAACAAAGTCAAAAATACTAATACATTTTTCATACAGGTTACCAAAAGGTGTTTAAGAAAACCAAACCTAATTAAACAAGATAAAAAGACCAACATATTCAAAACACTTTATTGCAAGTTTCGAAAAGGGTATGTACCTCTCCACCGAACTAGAACATAACCCTTTGGCATAACATCTTAAGCTACAATAATGGAGGTGGTTCCAGGGAAACCCAAAGTAGTCCACACAAGAGGAAAACCTTGTAGATGAAACGGGAAGTGTTCCGCACTACCTACTTAACTAGTGATTCCTTTGTGAGATAGCTTTACAAGTTTTCCCTATGCGACCCTTTTAAGTACATGATGGATGCATCTACTGCCAACTGTGCTTGAAGGGGGAAAAGCCGAGATACTCCCGGGATAGACGAGACTATTTGGGTAAATCACCCCACTCGTGGACAACTTTGTAACACCTAGGATGAGAGAACCACCTAGGAAAATATACTTTGGCTAGGATCCCACTTTGACCATTCTAAAATAGTGTTGAGTTGTGAGCCATCTTTTCATTATGAAACGTGTGATGCGTTACTTTCACTTAGTTTTTCACTTGCCTTAAGGTGAGGCGAAACTCTGCCGAAGTGAATCCAACATTTTGATCCCCATTTTTGTGTACTTCCTTCACATTCTTTTGACACTTTGTTGATCAAAAGAAGGGTGACTACCTCGTGTTACCAATCAATTGTTTCTACCACTTTTTGTTTATTTACACCCATCCATGTTTGTGGTCGGGTAAGTTAAACATCTAAAGCGTATGAGACGTATTCATATAATTAGTGGTCATTGTGATCTTGATACCCATGTCAAGATCGTCATTGTAGTTAGGCATGGTTCATCATCTTAGACTTCCTTAGAATGGTAACCTTGTTTGCATCGTATCACTACAATTTTGATATTTACTTCTTTTTTCTTGTAAAGTCGACCTAAATATCTATATTGTAAGGTTATGTTGCACACATTTTGACTATTCCTAGCTATAATTTGATATTTTTGTTTGATTCTATTATTACCTCGATTTTGAAGAGTGCTACGTGTTGTAAACTCGACCTAAATATCTATATTGTAAGGGTATGTTGCACACATTTTGACTATTCCTAGCTATAATATGAGCTTTTGGTTTGATTATATTATTACCTCAATTTTGAATAAAGTGCTACGTGTTACCACTTGTGCATGTTATATCAATAGAATCTTGATATTAATACCTTACTTTCTTGCAAATTTTGGTTAACATATCTTTGTGATATTGTTGTGTCACTCACAAATTATAGTAATCGGCACTTTTTGGGATATATGTCTTAATCTAATTTGAGCTCGCTTCTAGTATATCTTGTTAGGAGGTCACATTAAATTTTTGTATTTACTTACGTCTTGTTCATTCTCTTGAACTTGGCATAAGTGAGAACATATTTTTGATTATCTTGTAACACTAAACTATTTTTTGAGACGTAGTCTAGGAAGTACTTCATCCGAGGCTTAGATACCAAACATTTGTGTCACCGGTGATTTATCACTCTATCACATTGGTATTCTCACATTGTTATTCATTCATATTTTGAAATTTTATCTTGCATTTCACTTAGGTGTGGTCATAAATTTTTAAACACATTTATAATTTACCTTAGTCAAACTATCACAAATCATGGCTCCCAAAACATGATTAGGACTCAAGAAACAAACATACGATGAACAAAAAGTGAAAGCTTAGGAAGCCTCGAATAGAGAAGGGTCAAACCCTTTCATTAGATATGATCTAGGGCCTCTATTTTCTATGGAAAAAGAGAGAATATATGGTCAATCATAGTGGTAATGAATTGGAATCCACACATGCAGAATTTGACTTTGACCCCACTTTATTAGATGAGTTTCTTTTTAGAAATAAGGATAGAGTGTTCACATGGGTCTTAGAATTAGGGGCCAAAATGCCCACCGAAAGTAAAACAATCCCACCCGTGAATAACACTACCGAGGAAGAATGACCCTTTATCAACATGGAGGATATTTTGATGCATGGACATTCCTCTACCTCCAATGCATAACATAATAAGATAGTGGGACATAAAATACCCTTTATCAAAGTGCCATGTAAAAACACGATGAGACATGAGAAAGGTGAAAAACCTCCAAAACGAGGAAGAGGAGGAACCTTTAGAAGAATAAACCAAAATTCAACAACAAATTAGTACCCTAAGCCGATAATTAGCTTTGTTAACCACTCGTACAAAAGGAAGCAAGAAAAATGTTCAAAATTCAAGGCCTAAGGTTAAGATCAATGAATTCCATAGAGAAAATCAAGAAGAAGATGATACAGGGTATCGTCGATTATATATCCCCGCTTCTCCAACTAGAGAAAAAATTATCTCACAAGAGGTATAGTCTATGAAAGTAACACTTGCCAAACTTAAAAGAGAAATATAGGGAGCATTAAAAGTATCAATATGAAGAATTATGTCCCTATCCTTTTGACAATATTATGACCCTTCAACCCTTTCCTAAGAATTTTGATATGCCAAAATTTGACAAATATAAAGGGAAGGGAGATCCACATAATCATGTCAAAGATTTCTATATGGCATGTCAAGAGGTGTCCTATAGTGACAACCTGTCTCATAATAATTTTTCCCAAGAGTCTAGGAGGTCAAGCCTTGGAGTTGTTTACACATTTACCTTAGGCATCAATTTCACACTTGGCTAGAATTGGTAGAAAGGTTTGTGCATCAAGTCTCATACAACATAGAGAGTGATGTCACCATGGTGGATTTATGTGGCACCAAAAATGACCTAATGAGACTTTTTCCATCTTCTAACAATGGTGGAGAGGGATAGTTAGCAGTGCTTCCCTTGCATTTTCCCTAAAAATAGCTGGTTAGTATTTTTGTATCCAACCTAAATCTGGACATAGCCTTCCACCTTCAAATGCATTGTGTTGGCACGTTTGAGGAGGTCAATGAAAAAGGGGTTCGATGGAGAAATATCTCATTGCTAAAGGAACTCTCAAGTCACAATCTAGAGATAATCAAAATGCTAAATCCACGGAGAAGCTGAAGTTTTTTAACAAAAACAAAAATGTGGTGGGAGACAGATCACCGATTCCAAACATGTACAAATGGTCCAAACTCGGTCAACATTTTAAACGAACCAAAGGACCAATTCAACCATCACCAAAATGAAGAATGTTCACCTCTCTTAATGAACCTTTTTCGGTTATACTAAAGCAATTATATGTGGCCCACATGATGACATATTCTCATGACACAACCATTTGATGACAATGCTCTAAAACCTTCATGTGAAATGCATCATGTCAAAGGACATAAGATAGAAAAATGTCTATGACTTCGTCATTATGTCCAAGACCTCATCGATAATGGGGAGATAGAGGTGGATAACCCGGGTAAAAAGCAAACACCCAACAAGAAAATGGGGATATATAAAGGGCCATTCCCCAATCATGATAAATCATAAAAGTTAAAGTTGGATCAGTGAGAGTCATCCCAAGGTTATAAAGCAGCGATTTACTTATACACCAAAAATATAACAATCATTATGATTCACTTATTAGATGTATTCACTCTCTTAATGACCATGTCAACACCATCTGAATCAAGGGGGAAGGATTACACCACGGTAACAAGGCGTGCCTACCTCATGATTCTAGAACTATCATCACCAATCCGCACTATGATAATTCTTCACCGGAACTCCTCGTGCTATGATTATTTACTAATGCACAACCTTTAGTTTGGTGGATGTAACTGAAACAAAACAACAACATAACACAATAATACCATCGACTATGATAAGACAGTAATGATGACAAATTTGAAATATCAAAGTAAATTATAATATTAACATGAAATTGTTACAATCTCACCCATGAGGTACTTCAAGTGTTATTGACTTCACTTGACTTTCACCAAGACTATGGGAGAAACTTTACAATTACACCTCTTAATGGCTTCTTCAACACACCTTTAAACCGATGGCTTCCTTCGCACACTTCTTACAATATTTCTCACTACTTCCTTCTATGCTAAATGAGGGGGCCTCTCTATTTATAGAACTTCCAGGCTTATCCATCTTATCTCTAAGATAGGATAAGAAATCCACTCGACGAATCATATTCCATACCTTAACTCTTATCTCGTACATGTAAGCTTATCTCATTAAGATAAGATAAACCTTATCATTTTACATGTGTTCCACATTTTTAGACTTTTTACAAATAAAATACACAAAATATTTATGACCTCACTCCTTGTCCTTATTACCAATATAATATTTCTAATTCCTAATCATGTAGACCCTACTTCTCTAATTACCCAAACTTTGACATTTTAACATTACCGGACCACTTACGACAAATATTTACTTTTACAACATTCCTATTGTACTTTGACTGCTACCATACTCCACATTATTGGTGACACTGCATCGACGGCACCATTATATTCTATCGACGCTACTACTAATTATACTTAACAACATCCTATTCCTAATAAATACATTAATGAAATAGAAATTATGGAGGAAAAATTTAGTGTCGACATCTTCCCCTTCTAGCTTCTACTCCGTCCTCGAGTAGACTATTCTGTGCTTGGAAAATATTCAACTTTTCGTGGTTGACCCATTTCGTAATGGGAGTGCCATCCAATTCCTCCAAATCAGTACGTACCATTTTCATGCACAGCTGCTTTTTGTAGGGCCCCATCCATTTTGGAACAAATTTTCTCTGTCTTCTTTTTTTGTATCTAGAATCATATACTAGAACCAAGTCATTCACATGAAATGGAGACCACCGGATCTTTTGATCAAAGTATTCCTTTTGTTTCATTTTCTTCTTATGGCTTGTATTCTTTGCTATTTCCCTCATTTTCTCTAGCAAATTAAGATGTACCAACCTTTCTTTTATCGAATCACTTTCATCCATCCTTTCATTTTTCATAACTCTCACAAAGGGAATATCAAACTCAATAGGAAGAACTAGATCAATGTCATAGGCCAACCGAAATGGGGAGTATCCTGTTGCTAACTTTGATGTTGCCCTATATGCCCAAAATACTGCATGGATCCTTTTATCCCATTTATGTACCGCAAGGCTACATCTTTTGCTAGAATTTGACACAACACAAAATTTGTTCATTCCACCTGTCCATTTGTGTTTGGCTTGTATGTTGTTGCCTTCCTGTGCTTAATAGAAAACTTATTGACTAGGGCTTCTACCACCTCATTAATGAAGTGGCTTCCTTGATCATTACAATTTCTAATGGGCAACCAAATCGGTGACAATGCGTTCATACATGAACCTTGCCACTTCATCCATGGAAGTTGTTTTCAATGGCCTAGCTTCAACCCACTTGGTTAAATAATCATGGCAACTACAATATACTTATTTTGGCGTGATGTAGTTGGAAGTGGACCTACAATGTCTATTCCCACTTTTCAAAGGGACCAAGTGGAAGAATAGGGCATAATGGAGCTGATGAAGTCTTATGGTTACCATGCGTTTGACAAATATCACATGTCTTACAATAATTATAACAATCTTTAAAAAGAGTGGGCCAGTGATAACCTGCATCCAAGATCCTTCTTGCTGTAAGTTGTCCGGAGAAGTGCCCTCCACATGTACCATTGTGGAATTCTTCTAGCAGCCCTTCCCTTGATCACGTCCAATCGCCCTCTCAGACGTCCATCGTGTCCTATTCGAAATAATACTCCATGCATAATAGATTATGGATGACCGGCTTGAGTAATCTTTCTCTTAGTCTTTGCATTGGCACCATCAGAAACTTGAATTCATTCGAGATAATTCCAAATATCTATGTATTCACTAGGGATTGTGTCAAGGGATAACAATGTTGCATCGGGGAAATCGTCATCATCACAAGATGATCCTAAACCATCATAGGCTCGAGAGAGTGTATCTGCATTGACATGCTTCTTTCCTGGCCTATCTATAATATCAAATTCAAATTCTTGTAGCAAAATTATCCAACTTGTTATCCTCCCTGATGGGTTAGGCTTATTTACAATATATTTTAGAGCCTGATGATTTGTTACAACTAGAAATTTTTGCCCTAGCAAGTAATTTCTAAACTTCTTCACAGCAAAAATGATAGTCAGAGCCTCTTTTTTAGTTACAGTATAATTTACCTCAGCACTACTCATTTGTCTGCTCCCAAAGTAAATTGGATGTTCATTCCCATTTTCATCCTTTTGGCTCAAAGTACTTCCTAGTGCTGCATCTGAGGCATCAGTGTACACAATGAATGGCTTTCTCCAATCTGGATTCTTCAAAATAGGTGAAGACACCAGGGCTTCCTTCAATTGTCCAAAAGCTTCATGCGCCTTATTTCCTGGTTCATAAGTAACATCCTTCTTCAAGAACTGGGTTAGTGGTGTGTAATCTTTGAGAAATTCTTGATGAACCTTCTATAGTAACCCACATGGCCTAAAAATGATCTCAACTTACTTCTATTCATAGGAAATGGTAAATCTTTGATTTTTGAAACTTTATTAGGATCAGTACCAATACCATCTCTGGATACAACATGCCCTAACAAAATGCCTTTAGAACATCCAAAGACACACTTTGTAGGGTTTAGTGAGGCTTGTGCTTCATCTAACCTTTGAAATTCTATCTCCATTTGGTGCAGGTGGTCCAACTTTCTCCCATAGATGCAAAAATCATCCGTAAATACTCGATGAAGGTCCCAATGTAGGGTTCGAACACCCTATTCATCAAACGCTGGAATGTTGCTGGAGCATTACACAACCCAAAAGGCATAAATCTATAAGCAAACGTTCCCCAAGGAGTGGTGAACGTGGTCTTCAGCTGATCTTTCTCTGCTATACGAACTTGGTTGTAGCTACTATATCCATCAGCAAAACTATAGCACTCCTGGCCAGCTACTTCATCCAAGATCTGATCTGAAAATGGAAGAGGGTAATGATCCTTCTTTGTTGCCTTATTGAGCTTCCTGTAATCAACACAAATGCGTAGCTTCCCATTCTTTTTTATTGAGATCACAATGGGAGAAACCCATTATGAATTCTCCACAGCAAATATGAATCCTGCATCAAGCAACTTATCTATTTCTTCTTTTATAGTCTTGGAAAAATTAGGATTCATTCTATATGGCATTTTCTTTATGGGCTTAGCACCATCTACCAGCTCAATAGAATGTTCTACCCAACTTACTTGATGAAGTTCCTTGTAATCAAAAGTGAATATGTGTATGTACCTTCAAAAGAGTTGGAGGTAGGATTCCTTCTCACTCTCCATCACAACATCACCAATCTTTATTTGTTGGAGACAATCATCAACTTATTCTTCAGATAATTTTATGGGGTCATGAGTTGGTGTGACTGGAAGGATATCCATGACTGAAACATCCACCTCACTTTCTTCATCTTCGAAGTCCACTTCACCGGTACTAGAGTAATCGAGGATGTCCAATCATCAGCCATCACTTGAATCCACAGTTCTACCTTATGATGCCGAGGATCACGTTTATCTTCACCCTCTCTCTACCACGTCCAAGTGTCATGAAGCCTTCATTCCAGTAGTTTCTTGCATGAACTTCCTTAGCCATGGTCTTCCCAAGAAGATTGGGTACACAATGCAGTACCATTTTTCATCACCTGAAAGTCTACCACACATACAACACCCATAATGTATATATTGCCACATTTGAAACTACACCTTCGGTTTAGTTTTTCCTTATTTAATGTCCTTAACATAAGTGTTAAAGGGCGATCAATTTTAAACCCAACATATTCATTAGAGACTCGGTCATTACATTAATCAGAAGCACCTCCATCAACTAAGACATCATGAATTGAAATACCATTACATAATACCTCAGCCTTGTGGAGCATAGGGATCTGCCTCTGCTCCCAAAAACAGGGACCTCAACATCCTTCCTTCTTCGAGCATTGAGTCCACCTTGCAACTCCCGCCTCTTCTCGAAGACATAGCCAAGAGTTGACCATATGTAATATTTTCGTGCCTTTTGGACAGATCTTCCAAGATGGAGTATGGTCCTTGCCCCGTGAAATCGTAAAATCCTACACACCCAACTTTCTTCTCCTATGTTTCTTACTAGTTTCTTCTTTCATTTTTTAGGATCATTTCCATCTTGATTATCTTTTTTTTTCTTTCTTTTTTTGTTACAAACACATCTACTTCATTATTTCTGCTCTTATCTACTACATCAAAAGAATTCACAGTGCTTTTCCTTTATCATTATCTCCTTTACCAGATATATAGAAGCTCTATCTCGACAATTATACTTATAATGACCCTTTTTATAACAACCATAACAAACAACTTCAAAAATATTTCTTTTGGACCTCTATCTCCTCCCTAAGAACTAAATTCTTTTCCTCAAGAAGATTAATAGTTAACTCGACCCATCTTTTTAGCAGATCTTCATACTCAAGTAGATGTACTAGGAGAAATATTTGTGCTCCCGGAGTGGTTGTGGATTCAGGACCAAAGGTACTGGTGTAGGCTCTACTTTAGCAACAATTTCTTTGGGCTCCTCTTCCATGCTTTCTTCTTACATTCTTGCAATCTCCTTTGCTTGTTCAATGGTAGTAGGCAAGGCGGTCATACTTCACTCATTGTCTTGATCTCTGGCTTCATCCCAAGAATGAAGTGCTTACAGAGGAGATTATCCATGCCATTCATCAACCCATCCGCTAATCCTTCCTTCCGGATCTGGGCATCGAGCTTCCTCCTTAGCTCTAGAACACGAGCATGATAATCCCTTATCTTCTCCTTCTCTCCTTGGGATAGCTTTGTGATCTCGTCATGAGATTTGCATATTTCATTGTTCACCAAATTCTTCAAGAAAACTTTTAGTTAATAAATCCCATGAATTTTTCACATTATCACCTAGTGTTTCAAACCACCTAATTGCTGAACCATCCAAAAAGGTAGGAAAAAATTCAGTCCATTGTTCCCTTCTTATAAGGCCATTACAAATACAAGATCGCTTAAATTCTTGAATGAAAGAAGAAGCATCTTCATTAGATTGAGCTGAAAAACAGGAATCTTTCCCATTTTCAAAAGTAACCACCGTGAAATACCAACTCACAAGTACAATCAACAAGACTTATGTGTACAAATAATTGGAATCACTATACTAGAAAGTGACTTTACACCTTTCTACAGTAAAATATAAATGACCACGGTAAACTATGGTAAAACTTGACTTGCATGTAAAACTCGAAATTATTATCATGTAAATACTATTCACGGTAAAAGTGAAGTTATTGCGGTAAATACTATTCACGGTAAAAAGTGAAGTTACTGCGGTAAATACTATTCACGGTAAAAAGTGACTTTACTACGGTAAATACTATTCCTAGCAAAAATGACTTTACCATGGTAACTACTATTCATGGCAAAAATGACTTTACCATGGTAACTACTATGCACAGTAAAAACAAGGTTACCCTCTAATTGATTTTTGACTAAGTGGGAATATCTCTCCAGAAAATCCACCAACGAGGAATGGTCCCGACAACGGAACCAAAATGTCATCACCAATCCGACACTATGATAATTCTTCACCGGGAACTCCTCGTGCTATGATTATTTACTAATGCACAGCCTTTAGTTTGGTGGATGTAATCTGGAAACAAAACAACAACATAACACAAGAATACCATCGACTATGATAAGACGGAATGATGACAAATCTGAAATATCAAAGTAAATTATAATATTAACATGAAATTGTTACAATCTCACCCATGAGGTACTTCAAGTTTTATTGACTTCACTTGACTTTCACCAAGACTATGGGAGAAACTTTACAATTACACCTCTTAATGGCTTCTTCAACACACCTTTAAACCGATGGATTCCTTCGCACACTTCCTACAATATTTCTCACTACTTCCTTCTATGCTAAATGACGGGGTGGCCTCTCTATTTATAGAACTTCCAGTGCTTATCCATCTTATCTCTAAGATAGGATAAGAAATCCACTGACGAATCATATTCCATACCTTAACTCTTATCTCGTACATGTAAGCTTATCTCGTTAAGATAAGATAAACCTTATCATTTTACATGGGTTCCACATTTTTAGACTTTTTACAAATAAAATACACAAAATATTTATGACCTCACTCCTTGTCCTTATTACCAATATAATATTTCTAATTCCTAATCATGTAGACCCTACTTCTCTAATTACCCAAACTTTGACATTTTAACATTACCGGACCACTTACGACAAATATTTACTTTTACAACATTCCTATTGTACTTTGACTGTTACCGTACTCCACATTATTGGCGACACCGTACTGACGGCGTTGTTATCTTCTATCAGACGCTACTACTAATTATACTTAACAACATCCTATTCCTAATACATACATTAATGAAATATAAATTATGGAGGAAAATTTTAGTGTCGACAGAACCTTCGCCATCAACCCCACAAAGTGGTAAATAAAACCTCTTAAAGCAACTTAAGAAGATGTCTGCTAAGATTTCGATCTTAGATCTTCTTATGACATCCAATGTACACAAATACATTCTTTACCAAACTCTTCAGGGGTAGGTAGTTCCATTAGAGGTAGATCCTACACATCTTCAAGCTGCAGATAGCAAACATTGTACAAAATGAACATATATTGCCTTCAATCATAGGAGATCCTTACTGAAAATCCAACACATTATCTTCCTTTGTATATTGGAGGTAGTTGTTACTGCAAGAAGATGAAACGGTGCTTGTGGATAATGGATCAAGGTTGAACATTTGCACACTCAAGTGGTTAAACAATAAGACATACCGAGGTGGATCTTGAGTCAAATATTATCACTATCACCACTTACGACAATGTGGAAAGGGAGTCAACGAGTACAATCATGTTTCCCATAGAGGTGGGTCCCACTTGCCATCAAACAAATTTTCATGTCTTGGACTTGGAACTTCCATATAATATGGTTCTAGGATGACCATGGATTCATGCCATGTAGGCCATGTCATCGACGTTTCATTAGTGCATTAAATTAAAGCATGAGGGACACACCATTACAATACAAGGAGATTCATATCCCTTCGCTCATTATAGAGCTCTCAATAGTTTTGCACATAAGGGCACATATGCATGTCCCTCCACCGATATAGTTATCCCTCTCCAATCTAAGCCATGGAATCTTGGATAGATTTGGATTCTCTCAGTTCTTGTACCCATGGTGCATCAACATCAACCTCTCCTTTTGATTCATGGGAGATGAAAATCCTTGAATATGGCTACGAAGAATATAATGTGCAACAAGCCCTCTTGGTTTCAGACCTCTCATTGTCACCCAAGACTAGAGGTCGACCCAACTATCACTTCAGAAGACCTAGAAATGAACACACTATTGGGTCATTCTTACTTGGAGGCTTGTTGGCTGAAGAAAAATTGTTAGATCCACCTACAACTTGGGTCCCAGAGGATACTTAACCAACCTATTATCAAACCCCTGAATATGAGAAATCTAGAAAATGATGTACTCCATGGGCTACAAGGGCCTAGGATGTGGAAGAAATGAACAAGGATAGAGAGAACCAGTGCCTCTTCCACATTTTAAAATAAAAATATACGGCATTGGGATTCACCCTTATGGAGCACACCCCAATGATCAAGACGCTACTTGTTCTGAATGTGAGGATAGCTCTAACTATCTAGATAGCGATATGATTCCCATTGTAGCCAATATGAGGATCTTACCTCCACAAACCTATTCATGAACAACGTTGTCCTAACCATAACCCCTATGGAACCAACCCTTGACCTTGTTTACCCTTCCCTTGTTGAATGGGACCAACAACATCACATGTCACTAGATTTATTTGAGAATGATGAAGCTATCACAGTTCATGGGCATATGGGATACAATTCCCATTGGAGACCACAAAAGGGCTTCTATATTGACTTGGATACCTACGCTTACTTCAGCGAGGAGGCTGAGCTTCATGGTCAGCAAAACTTAAGAAAAAGTGAGGGAAAAGTTCCAACATAAAGCCTCGGAAAAATCAAAGTCCAAGTCACATAGTGAAAACCTCTTTGAGGCACTAGCCGACAAACAAATTAAAAAATCAAAGGACAATAAAGTGACCATGCCAAGGATGAAAATCTCATGGAGACATCCTTGGATGAAGATCTCAACCTTCCTCCCGATCCTACGTGTATGGAGGACTTGTCAAAATTACTAGTCGAGGAAACCATTGATGTGAATATTGGTATAGAAGAGGACCCAAAATAGTAAAATTGGGAGCATCACTCTCGGCAGAGAACATAAGACATTCACTATGCTGCTACGAGAGTTTATAGACATGTTTACATGGTCCTACAAAGACATGCCAGGCTTAGATCCAACTTTAGTCATGCACAACCTAGTTGTGCATGCAGATGCTAAGCCTATTAAATAGAAGCTCAGAAAGATGCACCCAAGGGTAGCCTTATTGGTTAAAGAAGAATTAGAAAGATTTCTTGTGGCAGGATTCATCCGCCTATTGATTATTCTTGAATGGATATCTAACATCGTCCCTATCCAGAAAAATCCTGTCGGGATCAGAATCTACATGGATTTTAGAGACATTAATAAGGCTTTCCCTAAGGATGATTTTCCACCAAATATTGACATGATTGTGGATTCAATAAAGAGGATACGATGCTATCTCTCATGGATGGATTTTCAGGATACAACCAAATCAAGATAGCTAAGAAGATCAGCACAAAATGGCTTTCACGACTCCTTGGGGTACCTTCTACTATCAGGTGATGCCATTTGGCCTTAAAAATGTAGGAGCTACTTATCAGTGGGAAATGACAGTAATTTTCATGATATGATTCATGATATCATGGAGGACTATGTGGATGACATCCTCGAAAGTCTAAGACAAGAGAAGATCACCCTATCATTTTGTGGTATCTTTGAGTGCCTACGAGAGTATAAGGTCAAGCTGAACCCAAAGAAGTGTGTATTCAATGTTATCAGGAAAACTATTGGGCTTCATTGTATCAAGAAGAGGAATTGAGGTAGACCCTGCTAAAGTGTCTGCTATTACTGAAATGCCTCCACCTAAGAATATTAAGCAACTACGCACAACTTACAGGGGAAAATCCAGGCTATTCACCACTTCATCTCCCAGCTTGCAGATAAGTGCCACTCATTCACCCACTTGCTTAAAAAGGATGTCACCTTCATCTGGGGACCAGAGCAACAACAAGCCTTTGCTTTGCTTAAACAATACTTGGCCAATCCACCTATCCTCATGCCTCCAACTCTGGGAGCCACTCTTGCTTTATATCTCTACTACGTAATTTGCTATTGGTGTGCATTGCTCACCCAATACAACCTTGGTCACAAAGAAAAAGTGGTGTATTATCTCAATCACACTCTCATCGCTTATGAGCTCAACTATCCCCAAATTGAAAAAGCTTTCTTGGCTATTGTTTTTACTTTTCAAAAACTTCACCATTATCTATTGAATACCAAAACCAAGCTGATATCCAAAGTTGACCCACTCAAGTACTTGTTATCTAAACCAGCCCTCACATAGTAGAATGGCTAATTGGATCATTCTACTAAGTGAGTTTGACATAGAATTTGTACATCAGAAGTCGGTTAAAGGACAAGTACTCACTGACTAACTAGCAGAAGCACCTTTGCAAGGCACTAAACCTTTAAATCTGATCTTCCAGATGCCTCATTATTATACATTGAAGAATCTATCATGTGGAAGATACATTTTGATGGGTCCTTTACTTTTCATGGTTCAGGTGTGGGGGTAGTCCTCATTACTCCTTCTGGCGACCCTATACCACAGATTTTCACCTGGGTTTTCCTTACACAAACAATATCATAGAGTATGAGGCACTTATCATAGGGATGAAGCTCGCTATCAAGTGGAACATTCATCATGTCAAGGTTGTGGGTGATTCTCAGTTAATTATTAAGCAGGTTAATGATGAATACAAGGTTAAGGATGAAAGCTCATACCTTACAAAAAGTTGGTAGAAACTCTAAAGGAGTACTTCATGTGCATTACATTTGAAAAAATTCCACGAGTGCAAAATAGATCGATAGATGCTATGGTGATAGTGGGTTCTATGCTTCATATTCCACTAGGGAATAATGACATGCCATTCTTTGTAGAAAACTTACGCCAGCCTACGTATGACATGCCAAGAATCTTGTCTAGCTTGTGATGTTGTTGGTCCCAATTCCCCATGGTATGAGCCCATCTTTACCTATCTCAAGGACAACATGTTCCCTCCCGATATCTCCCATTCTAAGAAACAAATCCTGATTCACCAAATAGCCCATTACACCCTTTTAGGAGGTACGCTTTATCATCATGGCTATGATGGGAATCTGTTACGTTGTCTTGATATGATGGAGTCGATCCAAGCGATCAAAGAAGTACATGAAGGGGTGTGTGGAGCACATACAAATGGAATGGTTTTGGCCAAGAAATTGTTAAGAGTAGGCTACTATTGGCCTACCATGGAAACCGATTGTTGTAATTATGTCAGAAGTGTGTACTTTTCCAGAAGTATGGAAACTTCATCCATGCTCCATCGCAACCATTGCAACCTATCACTACCCCATGGCCATTTTCTAAATGGGGACTTGACTTGATAGGGAAACTTACCCCTACCTCATCTGATGGTCATACCCACATCATCATGGCTACTGAATACTTTACAAAGTGGGTGGAAGTTGTCCCCTTAACCTATGTAACAGGAGCTCAGATTTCCAAATTTATCATGAATCATATCATTTGTCGATATGGCATTCCTGTAGCCATTGTTATGGATAATGGAAATTCATTTAAGAATAAAATGGTGAAAGGTCTTTGTCAGTGGTTCCAAATCAGGTTAAAATGGTCTACACCATATTACCCCCAAGGTAATGGATAAGTGAAGCCACAAACAAGACTTTGGTGAGAATAATGGAGAAGATGGTCAGTAAAACAGTCATAATTGGCACTTGCAAATCCACCCAGCTCTTTGGGCTTACAGAACCTCCATTCACACTCCTACAGGGTGTGACACCATATTCTCTAGTATTTGGGATATAATCCATCATCCCATTAGAAATTGAACTTCCTTCCCTAAGAATCTCTTAGGGACTATTTGGATAAAGATGAGGATTACCGGGTGCTAGACTTGGCTGAATTAGAGCTCCTAGATGAGAAGTGCATTCACGCTCTTAATCACCTCAAAGTGTATCAAAATAGAGTCTCCAGAAACTACAACAAGAGAATCATACCTCACCAGTTTGAGGTTGGTGATTTAGTCATGAAGGAGAATCAGTTCAACACAAGAGTGGAATGAGAAAAGAAAGGAAAGTTCAACCACATTGGTTAGGACCCTATGTTATAGTAGCCAAGTATGGCATGGCACAGGGCATACAAACTTGCTCACCCCAATGGTGATGAGCTCCGTGAGCCCATGAATGCCATGCATCTTAAGTGGTTCTATGCTTAAACATGGCACAAAAATCAAAAAGCAAAAAAAAAAAAAAAATGGTAAAATGATCAAAAATACAAAAAAAAAAAAAAAAAAAAGAAAAAAAAAAGAAAAATAGGTCATCCACAAGTGAAAACCACACAATTGTGGCACTTTGGATAGGTCCTTGGGTGAAAACCGGTTTCGGCACCTTGGGAGGATTCGTTGTTCACAAGCATCTTGCATCTGGAGGGTACTTTTACTTGGCCTAGCCCTAGTTCTACCTTCAGATTCCCTTGTGAGCCCAATCTTGTCAAGCCTTGATCCGGCTTTGTCTTCTTTTATTCATCTATGAGGGGCATGGTCTTTCACTATTCCCCATCTTACGCTGGGGGAAATTCAATGACTTCACCTTCTTGTTCATACGCGTGGCCTCTTCCCTTATATATTCCCATCTAACACTTTGGGGGCATCCACGCTTTCTTGGTTACCTATGCATAACTCTGGAAAACCATTAGAAAACAACACAAAAACAATAGAAAATTGTTTCTCGAAAACAACACAAAAAAATAGAAAATTGTTTCTCAAAAACAAAAAAAATAGAAAATTGTTTCAAAAAAAAAAAAAACAATAGAAAATTGTTTCAAAAAAAAAAACAATAGAAAATTGTTTCAAAAAAAAAAAAATAGAAAATTGTTTCAAAAACCAAAAAAAAATTGTTTCAAAAATAAAAAACAATAGAAAATTGTTGCATGAAAAAAAAACAACATCTTACAAAAACATTTACTTACATTTACTTGCATTGTCTTGTTTCTTGCTTTTCTTGTTTGCTTGTATAGTTGCTTCATGTTTGTGCTTTTGTGTTGTTTTTGTTGCTTGGGCATACTTTGTTAGAATTCATCTTTTCTTGCTTAGATTAGATTTATTCTTGCTTGTGCATATTGAGGTATGTTTTTGCATGCTAGTGAATCATGGTGCATTATTATGTTAATTCATTGTGTTCTTTGTTAGCATTTGATTGTGTTTATTGCATGTGCATTGTTTTGTTATCACATCATCACATTACCATCATATCATCACATCTAACATCATCTATACATCATATATCAAGAAAAAGCTAAGTATACATCATACATGAATGCTAAGCTAATCATCACATATCGTATCATCAAATGGGGGCAAGAGGGATCAAAATATCAAAATCTATCCCCCCACACCCTTATCATCATATCATCCCATCCACTAAGTATGGCACACATCACATAAAAAAAACACATTTGATATATTCTACAAGATCAATCATCTAGAAATCAAAACACATGTGATACATCAACAAGATCATGATACATATACATGTCAAATCAAATCAGAATGCATCATAAACACAACTATCTATCCATGAGAAATAATAAACAAATGTCCATCTCATATACACATATGTCCTATGTCAAAAATGTCCAAATCATACATGTGTGGTATATCTATATCAAAAATGGATATACATCATGACAGTACATCAAAAAATCCTTCATCTAAGGCATGTATAAAAAATGCCATACATCAAAAATAAAATCCTTCATCAGAGGCATGTGTCAAAACTACTATACATAAAAAATGCCTTCATCTAAGGCATACAAAGGTGATACATCTATAATAAAATAAAATCCTTCATCTGAGGCATACAAAAGAATGGTACATGTATCAAGGAAGAATAGCCTTCATCAAGAGGCATATGTGAAAGTACAAAACATCAGGGCTGACTCGAGCCCTCTGAGGGAGTAGCTGGCCTATCCCATGGAGGTAGCATGGCATGAGCATCATCTCTCTCTCTGGTCATGGCTGCTCCACTAGGCCTGAGGCCTCTCCGATCTGGTGCCCCTACTCGACTGCTAACTATAAGAAGGTGCTCACCACTCAGCCAGAACCACCTCAAAATATAAGGACCTGTAATAGGAGGCCCTGCCCTCTATTGTGGCTAGATCTCTATGAGTCCAGGTAGTCACCGTTGTACCCTCTGTGTCGGTAGGATGCTATCTCTCTTTGAAGCTCAAGCTCCCTTCGCTTGGCTAGCCCACTACACACTCTTCCCTGAGCCTATCTCACTCTAATATCATAGGCTGTAACTGGGCCTGTGTCTCTGCTAGTATAAACCTATCACCTGGGCCATCTGGGAGGCCATCTATCAAATCTACTAGAAGTGCATATTACACAACACTATCACCTCCTGGGCTAGCCTGGGCCCAAGCCTGATCTCACTCTGATAATAAAGTCACAATCTAGGTCCGAGCCTGATCTCTCACTTGCCTTGTCACTGTCACACACCAGCCTCGGCCTCATCTCTCTCTGCTCTAGCCTCATCTCTCTCGGCTAGGGCCTATTGTAACTACTGCTACAAGGTGGTTGTCTATGCCACTAGTTATGCCACTAAGGCTGGTCCCTGTGGTGCTCTAGATGACTAGCCCTGCTCTAGGACCCTAGCTCTCGGAATCTATGTTGGTACCTATCCTGGACCTGTGGCCTCGGTCCCTGTGCCTATGGGGCACCCTGCTCATCATGTGGTAATCCATCAAATGGATCCTCTAGATCAAGACCTCTCTCTCTCTCTCTCTCTCTCTCACTGAACCATGCCAAATCTCTATGGCGGTCGAGCACCTGCTGCCCAGCCTCCTCCAGGATAGTAAGACACCGAGGTAAGACAGTGGCATACCAAGTCAAATAATCTATTGTGGTACCTAGGTCCTTGACCTGTCATGTGCTGGGTCCCATGCCTGTGGGACCACCTATGAAAAACTCACCTGGCTCAGGCCACTAGGTATGCGAGGCCCCATAGTATGCCTCTCTGAGTCTCTACGGGCATACCATATATCAAGTGGGTTATGGAACCCCTATACTATGCCAAGCTGCCACTGCACATCTTAACTCTATACAACTCTATGATGTAGCTGTGACTGCCAAGGATAAAGTGCTCTACTAAGCACACACTAAGAGCTCTATGGCATCCTCTGCCACTTGGATATGTCTATAAGGTCTCCATATAATGTCTATCTCTCGAAAGCTCATCAAACTCTCACCGGTATCTATATAAGCTACCTAGGTGGCCTCTACATCACCACCTACTGATACCCACACCATGTAAGATGGCTCCTCTTGGGTCTCGAACATGCAAAGTGCCCATAGGGTGTCCGATCACAATGTGGTCCCATGACCAAATCTATAACAATGAGGCTAGCCCCATGGTCTTCTGACCATGGTAGGTGATCAAATGTAAATCCCAATATAAGTGGGCCAGTATGCACTACCCCCAACAATATCACTCACCACTAAAAATGCCATGAACTAATGGTAATAACCCTCTCTGGGAAAGGATGTCCCCATCTTATCAGTGAGAAAAAACCCACTGATAAGTGACATGATGTATAGGGGCCCCGATGCAATGTCGGGTCAGAAATACACTCATGCAAAGCAATGGTCATACCATCATGCGGTATGTCATCTATGTCAAAAAGTCACTGCAAGTTGCTCTAATCTACCCTATATCAGAGTTGTACTCAATCAAAGTACCCATGATCGGCACATGAGAGAATCCACCATACATCCTCTAGGGTCACAGTCATCTCCCCAGTAGGTAGTCTAAAACACTGGCTCTCGCTATGCCATCGCTTGGCTAGCGCAGTAAGTAAACCATGGTCCAAGGTGATGATGGCATCCGAGACACGGGGCCTAGCCCCACCACCTCGAGAAGTATGGACATAGCCCATCGGTCTCACCGATGCATGCTCCCCTCTAACTCAACTATCCAGGAGTGGATGCTCCCATGTCTACAACACTATCAAAATCATCTCTACAAAATATCAATCCACTCATCAGTTACTAACATTTCTTCTAAAAATCTATCTATCATTTTAGGGTTAACCCAAAAATCCTAAATTTTCTTCTAAGTGTCATCTTTTTGGCATTTTTCCTATCTATCCTCCACCATCCTAGGATGCACTTACACGCACCCTTTTTTGGTGTGTGCACTCCTCCTTTTGGCATGTGCACATGCATGCACATGTGATTGTCTTCGGGTGCTTGCCCATCATTCGTGCACTTGTGCACGCACCCTTTTTGGTGTGTGCCACTCATTCGGTGCACTTGCACCATCATTTGTGTGCATGTGTGCACTTGCACGCATGTGTCCCCAGTGTGTGTGCCCCTTTTTTTGTGTGTGTGTGCACTCCCTTTCTAGTGTGTGTGCATGCACACACATGTGTGTAAGTGTGTGTGTGCATGTGCATGTGGTGTGTGAATGTGTGTGTGTGTGCATGTGCACGTGTGTTTTTTGTGCATGTGCCCCCCAAAGAGATGCCTACGCCCCCGACTTAACACACTGCGCCTACGCACTGCATGCATGCACACATGCCTGACCTCCTAGCCCTAATTACTAATTTTAGGCATTAATGACAAAATTTGACAAGAAAGGTTTGAATACTCATGAAGGCCATCATCGACATGCCACTTTGGTACCCTCGGACCGTGTCTCTCTCCCTCAATCAATCCCGTGTGATCACCATCATCCTCATCACTGTCAGAGCCTCACAGTAAAATCTCAATAGTGCTCGGTTAAAATGAATTGGTCATGCGTGATTTACCCCCCCCTGTGGGGTATATAAACTTGTTTTTCACCACCGTGAAGGCCTGGAGGCTCGTTTTGACCACCATTTTCTCCTCTGTTCACCGTGGAATAATTATTTTTATTAAATAATTATTTTTCTCTTATTTTCACCATATTGGGGCATTTTTTTGTTGTCCAATACCCCTTTCTTCCCCTAGGGAAATTTTATTGCTCCTAGGTGATTTTTCTTCTTATTCACACTCTCGTAAATAATTATTTTTCAAAAATAATTATTTTATTAATTTTTCCACTAAACAAGGACATTATTTGTCACTTGTTTCTTCTTTCTTCCACCTAGGGCACTTTTGTTGCACCTAGGCCCTTCATTCTATTTTCTTCTATTTTCTTCTACTGTCCACCACATTTTAGAAAATAAAAAAAAAAATATATATATATATATCATAAAAAATCCAAAAATCAAAAAAAAATTTTTTTCACAAAATCCTAAAAAGTAAAAAAACCTACAAAAATGGTAACTTGCTTATTATGGCTGAAACTTGTGTCTTGCAGCATGGTATTTTCTCCATATCCTACTAGTTTGTTTCACATCTTCCCCGATTAATATGACTCACGGATCACCAGATTCACAACCATTCACAAAGCTAGTTGCTTGCTTCTTCATCTGTACTCTGGGGCATGTTTGTTGCCTGGTGCTATTTCGTTGCACACACACTTTTTACTTGGACCTCATGTCCATTATCATTTCCCCTTGCATATATCCTTTCTCGGGGCATCATTTTTAACCCTTTTCATCAATCACGAACATGTGGATCTCTTCAGCTTGATAACAAAACATTTGTACAACTATCTTGACCATTGTTGGGTTGGATATGTGCATTCGTACTTGTTTTCCCTATTAAATGAGCTTGTTTCCTTCTCGTATTGCATTGCATTGTTGTATGTTGCATGGAGTTGGTATTTTCAGCAATGGACAATTGTTCATAGTATGGATTTTCATGTCATTCTACCTTTTCGTATGCTTATATTTTTCATAAGGACCGATGACGTAGCTCTTATGGTAATATGATGACATCAAAATTGTTCCAATAAACAACGGCTAGAGGCTAAGCTCTTCTCTCCACTCCTCCATATTTCTTCTACATCACTTTCCTCTCACCCCTAATCTTCCATCTTACCGGGCATCCTACCCCTTCCCATTCTTCTATCTATCTCTCACCTTTTTTTCGATCGTCGATCGTCTTCCTTCATCACCCCATCGACACTCGAGGGGGCATCTCTCCTCCTACTAATTTTTCTTCTATCCCTTCAAAATTTCTTCCATCTACTATCTTTGAAGTGGCATCACTTACGCCACCCCAAAGAGGGGAAAATGTAGACACCCATAATTACGCCCGAGCAATTTAAATACTTAAATTGCTAATTATCTCCTTTCTCACAAATTGATGACATATCGTCAAAAGCACTCATCTTCTCTCCTATCATCATTAATTAATTACACTACGCTAATTAATTAAGTCACCTATCCAACTAACATCCTAATTAATGACCTTCCATTAATTAATCACCCCTTCTATCTAGACTAATTAATTATTATTAATTAATTAGCTTTCCTTCATTTAACCAATAAATCAATATTTAATTGATTTAATCCCCTTCTAATAGCCTAAATCATACTAATATTCCTCTAATTAGCTTCTATAAGCTTACATCTACCTATTAGTTAATCACCTTTGATTAATTAAAACACCCCCAACTCCCATGACTTGCTAAGCATAAATTAAACCCTTCTAAAGTAAGGTTACCTTTTATAAAGCAACCTTATCCATTCCTAATCATGTTTTACCTTTATCCCACATGCAAAGGGATGAAGTGTTTCCTTTATCCATTGGGCTATATAAGGAGCCCTCCTTCTACCTTTATACCTACACCTAAACTTCTTGAGAAGACAAATGCAAAGCATATAGCAAAATAGACTAAAAGCTTTCCTTTGTTTTCTTGAGAGTTCATCATCTTGAGAGTTAAGCCTTTTCCTAAGTGCTTAGGTCATATGGGAGGTGTCAAAAGGGTCTTGTAGCCCAACTTTGACAAGCCCTCATTCCTAGGTTCTTGGAATACCAAAGACAACCATTTTTTATTGCCATGGAGCCTACATAGGTCCATTCATTTATTTTTTGTTAGAGAATAGAGGATTTAGATACTTAACATTGTTAGTTTCAAAGTTTTGAATATGATGAATGTTAGTATCTAACCTTGTTTAATTCTTATCTTGATGGTGCTTAGTATGTTGTTTAATTTTTGCTAATACATCAACTTTTCATCCCCTCTCAAATGGAGGCCTAGAGCCCATATTTATAGAGTTTATGGGGGAGAATCACCGATGATCTAGGGAATCTCTCATGATTGTAGCCAGCCTCGAGTTAGTAGAAGACAAGGATGATTTTCTTGTTATTTCTATCTTAGTTATGGGGGATTTGGAAGGATCACGACATGATAAGTTAAATATGTTGAGTGTGATGGTGTATAGGTGGATAAAAGGTAGTTAAAATGGTATGAGAATTATTAGGTACGTAAGATTTAGCTCAATTATGTTTAGGATGTGATATATTTAGTTTTTAAATATGGAATATTTAGGGAATCATATCTAGATAAGATAGAGAGGTTGAGTGGGATGTTTAGATGTGGATGGGGGTAGTTAGGATAGAGTAGGGATAAATTAGAAGGTTTCCCAATTTAATTAGTTATAACTAGTGAGGTAGGGGAAGGTGGTTATGGGGATTAAACTACAATTAGATATGGTCGTATTTTTAGAAGGTTGCTAATTTAATTAGTTATAACTAGTGAACTAAGATATAATGAGGTGTGAGGGTGAGTGGATTTACTTAATTATTTAATTAATTTTGATATGGGTAATGTAACTTTAGGGAATGTGAGATTATTAATTAATTAAAGGGGTATGGGATAAATGACTTAGGTCTAAGGGCATTGTTAAAATAGTGTGACGAAAAGCTTAAATTGATTAATTAAATCGAGGGTATAAATATATAACCTAGGATGATGAGTATGGAAGTAATATGTCAATTAATGATGTATGTGGATTTACGCAAGGTAAGGTGATGATGTTGATGTTGATATGAATATAAGAGTTACAATGATGATAATGAAGGTAGACTAGAAGACACCGACATTTCAATTAGTAGTGCTAATTTTACGTGTCTACATCAAGAGAGGATTAATACTTCAAACTTGAAGTTTTTTATAAACAACTTGTGAAATTATAAGATGTTAGTGAATTTACTAATAAATATTAGATAAGCATCTATTTATTTTAAATACAACGTGACGTTGGGTGATTTCATGTCCCATTACTAAATCCTCGAATAACTTCCTTACAATAAATACTCGGGCATCATATATTGTGAGGTATGATGGGACTTGAATATTTTCACCCTATTAGGGTTTAATTCTTTATAATTGACTATGTTTGAAATGTACTTATTCATGTTTGCATGTATTTTTATCTATTATAAGTATTACGTATGGTACAACAATGATACATTGAAATTAATAGAATCATGGATTATATGTTTGCTAACTCCTCATTATAGTTGTGGAAAATATGTTTTGACATGTAAAAACACAGAGATGATAATTACATTAAGTAATAAGTGAATGAAAAACTTCATTTTGAGTATGTCATGAGATTAGGACTTGATCTCTTAAATTTTGACTAAAAATAGAAATCACATTAATTCTAAAGAAAGTATAGGAATCATGAGAATATAAAAGAATTGCAAGGAAATAACATGACTCTTGAGATAAGTGTATGATTTTAAAGGAAAGTACATGATTCCTAGGTTTCAAACTTAGATCTTTGAAGACTTAATGGATTTTATAGATGATGAAGTAGAGTTATTCATTTCAACACATAGTAATGCAACTTAATGGTGCCATTTTGTAGGATAGCTATTAAAACGTATTTTTGAGCTAGGATGTTGTGAGAGTTCTTTTATATGTTTCAATGGAAATTTTGGATTGCTTTCTTACTTTAATGATCCAAAAATTGCATGTGACAATAGAAATACTTGTGAGATATCTAAAGTAATAGGTCCTAGGAAAATCCCACAATCTCTTAGTATAGGGAAATATTAACCTTTGACTCCCTTTAGCATCCCTTTGCTTGAATTTAGGATGTTAAAAAGATTTTATTTTTAGTTCATGTGTATTATTAGATATTACAAAGACAAATTCATTAAAAATAATTCCCCATAATAAAACCATATGTTTAAAATTTGATGCTATGGCACAAAAAAATGGGACAAATAGAAAACGAATCCCCTCATAGGGAATAACACTCACAAACTCTATTTTGATAAATGATTAAAGGAAGGATCCCACGAATAAAATCTTTCCATTAATATTACCTATGTTAAAAAGATAGCTTCAGATGACCCCGATAAGTTCTTATTTGAGTTTAAAGTCATGTGTGAAACTTATGACTATACCAAAAAAAAACAAAGAGATAAAATTATTCCACTCAACCCTCAAACATTTATATAAGTGTTGGTTTACGAAATTCCCCATTACTCCATTCATAAATGCAATAAAATTGAAACAAATTTTATAGACAAATATAAATATTATTGCAAGTTTTGAAACTAGAAATTACTCTTCAAAACAACACAAAAGGAAGATGAAATCCTTTACTATTATCTTGATAGATACCTCTTTATTCATAAGCGGTTTGAAATGGACTAGGCTAAGAACTGATCTAATATATATTCTAAAGAGGAATGGATGACGAGTATAGGGATTCTTTATAATTAAAGGGTAAATGATATGTGAATAAATTTGGACATCGATATATTTCTTATCCGTATAGAAACTACTTGACGACTACATCATGATTTCAAAAAAAACAAATGAAAACTAATAGTGAAGTTATCCAATTTATGGAAGAGTTTGATAACCTTAAAAAAATATTGTACTATATTTAAACACTTATTTTGATAGTATGTAAAAAAATTCAAAGGATTCATATCCTTCATTAATCTAATTCCCTAGGTGTAGAGATAAACATGCACTATATGATTTTCCTCTCGATAATACTATCTACACCACTCCATTATTTATTGCAACTTTCTCGTAATATATTAAACTTAATGTAATGAAGGGAAAAAATAATAAAATAGAAATTAATTGTGTGAGTAAAAGAAAAATTATTATTATTTCTCTCATGAACATTTTACTCCTAGGAATCAATGGCCCACAAACCAATGCACTTCACCTTGACCTATTCCATAACTTTTGGGTTAATACATCCTTCAATAATGGGAAAATCCACAATAGGCATACTAATATAAATAATTATGGATGTCTCAATAGTATCTTTAATAATGGACATTCGAAAAAACCTATAGAAAAGAAGATTATCATCAACCAAACCAAGGTCAAATATACAATCCAAACCTGCAAAACCAATAATATGTCCTTATGTTTGACCTTCCCATCATTATCAACCATCCCAATTGGATCATATGAATCAAAAAAAATTCTTCATCTACATATGGTCAATTCAAATAATGTGAGATAAGGAAACCTATATATACCATGGAATTAGAAACATTTTCCAACATAAATTCATATAGTAAATTTAAATGTATAACTTTAATCGGAATGAATATTCCACATCCTCCTTCACTAGTCATCGAGGAAATATTGAAAGAAAAAGAATATTCAGAAGATACAAATCCTAAAATACCTTATAAAAAAGAAAAATATACCAAAAATCTTATTTACCAACTATATCGTTACTAGAAATATTGAGAGGAAAATAAAAAAATTAACATCGTCATAAGATTTATGAATATGAGCATATAAAAGAACTAAAATGTCTTATTATTTGAATTCTTCTTAAACAACCAATCAAATACATTCATGATATTAATATGATTATTAGATAACTATGCATTAAAACTATTGGGGAAAAATATCCTAGTACTATCTAGGTAAATGCGAATTTTGCTAAAATTTTA
Organism: Taxus wallichiana var. yunnanensis; assembly: GCA_018340775.1. NCBI lineage: Eukaryota > Viridiplantae > Streptophyta > Pinopsida > Cupressales > Taxaceae > Taxus > Taxus wallichiana. The sequence goes on from CM031236.1 coordinate 108,635,676, forward strand.
GTAGGGAAGATTCTCCTATCAAGTATGGAGATGTAGGAAGTCTGGCGATTAATTTGTATATTGGGATTATAAATATAGCTAATGTTCTTGTGGATCTAGGATATTCTATCAATATCAGAACTAAAAATACACTGTTAATTATTTAATTAATCAATACAGCCCCAATTTCCATAATCTTACAAATGTAATATGATACCATTGCAAAGGAAAATGGAATTGTTAGTGCAAAATCACAGCAACCCCAAATGTCCTGAGTCTGAAATGGGGCATCTAGTGTGATTGCACAACACTGGACTATCTCTCAAGCTGTGGGACTTGTAAAACTTGAGATGGACCTCTAGAGAAGGTTGGTTCCTTCTTCCTAAACTACCTGCCACAAGCTACTCTAGTGCAGGAAAAACTAATCTATCCTAATCTAACCATTCCAAGGAGACTAGGAGAGAGAGAGAGAGAGAGAGAGAGAGAGAGAGGGTGAAAGAGATCCTACACTAAGTGGTGATACACCAGAAAAGGAAGTGGCGAGATACTCTACTGAGGGAGGATGAAACAGGGGAAAAAGGAGATGAGGGAGGTCAGATAGAAGTGACACAAACCCAGATCCAAATCTGCCATCAAAACTCCATGAAGCATGACATCTTACACCTGCAAGTACGAGATACATGCCTAAGAAACAATAAAAAAATGGAGAGGCATAGAGAAATAACAAAACATTATAAAGGGTCGCAGAACACCACAAAAACATGATTTTATTGCTTCATGAGGTGTGTGGACCATTACATGGGTGTTCAAAGGCACAAATACACTTGATAGGCATAGGGGAAGGCTTACAACTCAATTGTAGTTGGGAAACAAAGTTTACAAAATTCCCCACATCCCAAAATGTATCTCCCTTCTAAAAGGAGAAGTGTTTAGAATATATATACATCAAGGTGAGAGAGAAAGAAGAAAACTCAAACTCTACTCTAAAAGATCAACCACCAACCATTAATGCCCCTGTAAATCCAGGACTACAATCATCAATTTTGGTTGCCCATTTCTATTTGGCATGTTGAAGAAGGAAGAAATGTGGATCAAATCAAATATGAGTGGTTGAAGCAATCAAATCTTACATTTATGGCACGAAAGAATTTTTCCTAATTTTCATCAATCAAATCCTGCTAAAAATGATTTTTATGCTTCAATGGCATAAAGGAGGTCAATATATTTTCAATGGTACAATTTTTTTTTGAATTTCAAGTCTCGGGTCGAAAGATATGCCTATTTGAATATTTGAATCGAATCTGTACAAAAATGGCGAAAAACTAGTTTTGCAAAACGGATCCATGGGCCGAAATTCACTTTGTGCCTTTTGCACAAAAATTACAAAAGTGCAAAAAAACTCCCCACAGCCCCACAAGCCCACAATTCACTTTTACACAAAATCCCCTACAAGCTTCTCATTTTGTATTCAGCGAACAAACTTCCTCGGGCATGTCGGCCCGCACTTACGAATGACGCATTTATGAAATTGGCAAAAGATGTAAAAATCCTATGGCCTTGCAACTTTACATTTCCCAAAATTCATCTTTGGGCCCAGTGGTCCACATTTCCCACTTGGGCAAAAAGTTTTCCCCAGGCCCACCGGCCCACTTTTGGCAAAAAAATCCTTCCAAATCCCGCCTCCCGCATGTAATTTAGGCTTGACACGTGGCTTCTTTGGGCATCGGAAAAGGTGTAGCTTATTTTTATCCTTTACGCATTTTCAAAAAAAAGTCCTAAAAATTCAAACTGCCTCCAGTGACTCACCTTCTCATTTTGACTTGAAACATGGCCACGTGTAGAGCTGCCACGAGTTTGGGGACCGCTTTTGGATTTTACTTTTGAAGTTACGCTGAAGAGACACGTGGCTACTTTAGTGGCTTTGCTTCTGTTTACTTTTTGTTTTCATTAAGTCCCATTTGTTTAGTGGGGCCATATATTTGGCCCGAGGCATGTGGAGGCTCAGCACTTGATTGGGATTGTCCTTCTATATTCTACCTTTGAAGTTGCACCAAGTCAACACGTGGAGCATTCCATTGACTTTCTTATACTTAGCTGATTATACGACTAGTTCAACATTCTCGCTCTAACCATGTGGCAGTTGGCACTAGTCTAGTGTCCTTCTTTTGGCCGCACCTTTTGAATTTTCATCACTTAGACATGTGGACCCTTCCACTAAGACACTGCTTTTAGACTTTTCAACGGCCGATTCTACCTTTTGACTTTTTATTTTTTGCTCCTGGGACACGTGGAATCTTTGCACTTGTTTAGGTGACCTCCTTTGGCTTCGGCCCTTGAAGGTCCGCCGCCACTAAGAGACATGGAGGCTTCCACCATTCTTCTCATACTTAGTTGATTTAAACTAGTGGCTCTATCCCCTTTTTGACTTTTTGACACGTGGAGAGCTGGCGCAAGTTTTGAGCCTCTGCTCTTGATCCTTCCTTTGAAATTTTGCCGAGATGACATGTGGCTCCTTCTATGACTTTTCTATCCTTAACCAATTTGGGGCTGGTTATGTCCCACTTCTACCCATAGACACGTGGAAGCTCCATGTTCACTTCAAAGCCCTCTTTGGACCCACCTTGGTGTTGCGCTGAGTTGACACATGGAGGCTTCCGCTGCCCTGAGACTTTTCAATTGTTGATTGTCTCCCTTTCGGACTTGGGACATGTGGAAGCTTCATGCTCATTTATGGACTGTCCCTTGTGTATCACTTCTCAAGTTATGTTTATTAGATGTACGGAGGCTTAGTGCACACTTGGGAGCTTCCTTTTTATGTGCCTTTAGAATTGCACTTGAGCTAACACATGGTGCCTTCCATGAGTCTTTTGTTCGGCCTAGAATTGACTCGTATATGGCTAATTCAAAAAAATTGAGCCCTTTTGACTTTTTATTTTCCTGTGAGCCTTTGGTTTCTTTGACGTTGTTTGATTCCATTTTCAAGGTTGCTACTCCATTGTAGAGTCTTATCTATCCCTCATATTTTGATTTGAATGTGAGCTCGTACGACAGATCCAACCCTTATGTTTTCTTACGTACAGGACCTTGCGTTTGACCAATTTTACCGAGGGGAAAAATTGGGATAACAATTTGGTGACTCATGGGGACATCTACTTACTAAATGAAGAGACCAAATTCCTTGAAGCATCCATTGGGCATGGATTCAAGAGTTAGATCCTGCATGCTGATCTTATCCCTAAAACTCGTGAGCCCGACCACTTGCACTTGGTGACCCCGAGCTTGTCCCTTTGTCTGCATTCTCAATTTTCATTATAAAATCTTAGCAATGAGGTTGTTAGAGTAGAAAATCATCTTGATTTGAGGCCTCCATCTGTCACTTAAAATGGACTATGCATGAGCAAAAAAACAATATACACACACTATGTACAAAACTAAAAATCATACATGCTCCAAGTGGAACATGTAGAGTGTGCAAAAGCACTTGTTCTACTAAAAGCAAAATCTACTCCTACTCCTACACTAACCCTAACAAAGAAAATGTTAAACAAAGTCTTCCATAAGTAGGGAGAAATAGATTCTTTTCCTCACAATTGGCACTATATAAATGATTTGTCATTGCATATGGCTATTATTATGAGTGGAAGGTATACTTGTGAATTTTTTCTTCACTCCCTCCATCAGGGTATCAACTGGAAAGAAAACAAATACCTCTTCATTCTACTGCTCACTTGGTTCCAAGAGGTATTTTTGTTGATCCTTGGCACTTTGAGGTTCTCCCTCATGCTTAGAAGCAAGCATGACTAGTTGTGGCTTCTCCCTTAGCTCCAATGAAGCCAAGTATATGATTGGACAAGGTTAGTCCTTTGAATTTTCCCACTGCTCGATATTTATCTCCAAAAATGGAGTCTTCTTACAAATCTTCTTAGATGGATGATGTAATAAGGATAATAGCCTCATACTCCTTCCCTTCCTCTGCAGCAGATGTGGCTTTTGGAAGATCAAAATCTTCAAAATTTGATTCAAGAGGCATGTTGCAAATTGTAGGTTGTGCTTGCACATTCTATTCCATGGAAGCAAGTTCTTGTAGTTGAAGGATGAATGATGGGGGGGGGATATTACAATTTTAACTAGCTCCTCCTTATCAAACCATTCTTTCAAGTTTGATAGGAAATCAAACTCTTTGTTGTCCTATCGTAGCAAGGTCTCTCCCTCTAGCATGGTGATCTTAAAATATTTTATTATTTTCACCATATGAAACTTCATCTTCAAACATGAATTAAGTGAGTTCAAACTCTTCCTAAAAATCAAAATCTTGGAGAGGTGTAATGGGAGAGGGGTCTGTAATCTCTTGTGCAACCGGCTCATGATTCAGTGCCTCTGAATTTGTCTTGGTCACCTCCATATGCTCCTCTTCAACTAGACTCGGAGATGATTGTTCTTCTTCCTTCATGGATTCATCAATCAAATCAGTCCCTTCAAACGAAAGAAAAAAATCTTTAATAATGCTTCCTTCATTAAGTGGCTTTAACTCTGATTTGATCTCTTCCAGTTTCTCCTCTTCAATAGGACATGGAGCTGATTGTTCTTCTTCCTTCTTGACTGATTTTGTAGCTTGGATTAAATCAGCATCCTCTTTAGACAAAGTGCCATTATGGACACTACATTCAGAGGAAATAGATTGCTGACCTCCTCCTTCTTGTTCTTGTTCTTCTCCCACTACAAAATCAGCCTTAACCACCATTGGCTCTTCAACCTTGACCTCCTCTGTTGGCTTAACCATCAAGGGGATATTTGTAATCTAGAATATGTCAGCCCAAATCTTCATATTTTCTATCATTTCTTCTTTTAAGGTTCCTTTTTTTGTTGTTCTCCTTGACTGGATTCTTGAGTCTCTTCCCAACATGGACTTGGAAAAGGAGGAGTGGTAGGTTGGGATTCAACCAATTTTTCTATTGTTTTTGGTGGAGAGGGAAGTGGAACTTCTTGTTTGTTTGGAGGGAATGACTACTTGGGAGGGAAAAGGGAAGAGGAGTTGAGATGAGATGGAAGACTAGGAGATGGAGAAGGGAAATCAACACTTGGGGCAACAAGTGAGGGGCTTGACTCTTGACCATGTTGAAATGATAGAGTTTGAGAAAGAGAAAATGAAGGAAAAGGAGCTAGTGACTAACTTACCCATTGAAAAGGTTTCTCGCACTTTTCTAGTATGCCTCAATATCCTCAATCCACTGTGGTGAGGCATCATTTCAACCATGAAGTCAACCTTGTCTGAGGGTCAGTAATGTCTTGGCATAGGGCCGACCCATGGACAAGGTGCCCTATAGCCAATTCTGAATGATTTCATCTAAGTTTTGGCCCTTGATTGTACCATGTGTGCCTCCAAAGGCTGGATCTCCTCCTGCAAATCAGCATCCTCCATGTAGTTGTTACCATTATATGTGTCCCCTTGTTCTTGATAAGCTTCATGGCCAAACTGGTTTTGACCCTGCTCATATGGGTAAGCATAATGGTTTTGGATCTGATCATAATGTTGATCTAGAGGAGTTAGAAAATACATTAGAGGTAGACTGCACTATTGTAGGTGTGAATTCCATGAGGGGAATGAATTCATGATTGCACAACTTCATGAATGGTAGAATATGAAAGATATGGAAAGAAAAAATGGGTGAAAATGGATGGGAGAAGGTCTGCAACTTCAGATATGGGTTGTTGACCAGATGGAGTCACCAAATGTGCTTTGCATGTGCCTCAAAAGGATGAATCTTAATAGGAACACACCAAATTGATAAGATGGAGTGGTAAGGTGCTTCGAGACATGTCCCATCAGGCGTGCCAAAACTATTAGTGAAAAATCACAAAGACACCCCTAAATATCCTCGGTCTAAAATGGGGCATCTGTGTGATTGCATGACATTAGACCATCTCTCAAGTTGTGGGACTTTCAAAACTTGAGATGGACCTATTATCTCAAGTTTTCCCATGAAAAAAATTAATCAAACACAACCCTATGTAGGAAGAAATCTATGGGATGATCCGTTGTATGAGCCCACATTTCAAATCCAACAAACAGGTTGTAGATGGGATCTAAAATGGAGGAGCAGGGTCGAGGAAGGAGTAAACAGTGTCAAAGAAAACTCAGAGGCTCAAAGGAGAGAAACGAAGAAAGACTTAAAGGTTTTGGGCTTCACAAATGATTCAGAGCGAGCCAAAATTGGCTAAGTATGGAAGAATCAGTAGAAGTTGCCAAGTGTCTCAATGGCGCATCTCCAAAAAGTAAATCCAAAAGTGGAGACTCAAACAAGTGCCAAGCCTCCATGTGTCTAAAGCCCCAAAAGTTCCACCACCATTGAAAAATATTTGACTCAAATGAAGGTGCCAAGTGTCAACTCAGCACAACTTCAAAGATAAATCCCAAAGTGGAGACTCAAACAAGCATATAGGTTCCACATGTCTTAGGTACGAAAAGGGATAGAGTTAGGGGTTGAATAGTCAAGGAATAGGCAAGCCGAGTGGAATGAACCAACTTTCATCATGACACTACTTCAAAAGTAAAATTTGGAGCGGGCTTCCAAACAAGCGTGAAGCCTCCACGTGTCCAGGGTCAGACTTATGGCCCCGCCAAGCAAAATGACTTAGCCAAAAACAAAAGGAAACTAAGCAAGCCGTGGAAGGCACCATGTGTCTCTTTGACACACCTCCAAATATTAAATCAAAATCAGTCCCCAAACTAGCGTCATCTCCACATGTGGCCATGCTTTGAAAAGTCAAAGCAGGAAGGTGGGTTGTCGGAGGAAGTTTGAACTTTTGCCCCGAGAAGGCATAAAGTGAAAAATGAGTCACACCTCCACTGATGCCCAAGGAGCCATGTGTCAAGCCTCAATTTCATGCGAGATAGGTCAGCTTGGGAGAGAATTTTTACCAAATGGAAAATGCAGGGTGGGCGTGAAGATGATTTTTTTGGTAGAATGAATTGCGGGGCTTCGCAGAAATTTTTGCATTTTGTATTTTTGGTGCCAAAAGGCACAAAGTGAGTTTTTGGCCCCTATACCCATTTTACTAACTGGTTTTCACCATTTTTGTATAGACCTGACTCAAATATGAAAATGAACATCTGTTTCAATCTATTACATGAAATCTAACAAATTTGGCACCATTTGAAAGGTATCGACATTATCGCACGCATGGAAACCTGAAACTTTAATTTTGAGGAGGTTGGGTGTGTGAAAATTAGGGAAAATATTAACATTATTAATATGTAATCTGATTGTCCCCAAAAACCAGATCAGATTTGATTTGATCCATCGTTCCCCCTTCTTCAACATACTTTGAGCATGACATAGAGCGGTAGACTCGACATATTGTGGGCAGATTCACAGGGGCATTAATGGCTGGTAGTTGAGCTTCAAATCAAGTTTCCCACCTCGTTTCTTCTTCCCTCTTCACTACATCTATAAAATAAGGAGTTGGGCTCATTGTAAAGGGTTGGACATTTCTATTTTCACCCTCCCTTCTCCTTTGGTTTGTAGACGAGTTCATGGAGTCCAAACCTCCCATTCAAGTTGTAATACAAAGTTTTTCCTCCTGGCTAACTGTAATGTATTGTATCAAATATGGAGTAATAATATATGTCTATAGATTATTCTCAATCCTCTCATTTTATTATTATTATCTTCTCGATCTTTCATTACGCTTTCATTATCTATGCATGGTAGTTGTATTGCATTTCTATGGTCTGTGTTAAAGTTACAAAATGAGTGTTTAACATTCCTTTGGTGCATCACCTTATTAGCTTAGGTTTATTTCTTTCACATCTTCTCAACCCTGTCCCCTTGGTAAGATAGAGTAGGTTTAGAGTATATCCTCTGTAACTTATTTATGTGCACCTGAACAGAGGAATAGGAACCGACCTTCATCCAGAGAGATCTCTCAATTAATAAGTCCCACATTTTAAGAGACGCTCCATGTTATGCTCAAAACCGAGAGTCTCAAACCAATAGGTTGTAGAAATTCAGGGGTGCTTTCACTAACAAGACCTCCGAGAGAGGTTGGTTTTGTCATCACCAATCCGGCACTATGATAATTCTTCACCTGGGAACTCCTCGTGCTATGATTATTTACTAATGCACAACCTTTAGTTTGGTGGATGTAATCTGGAAACAAAACAACAACATAACACAATAATACCATCGACTATGATAAGACGAAATGATGACAAATCTGAAATATCAAAGTAAATGATAATATTAACATGAAATTGTTACAATCTCACCCATGAGGTACTTCAAGTGTTATTGACTTCACTTGCCTTACACCAAGACTATGGGAGAAACTTTACAATTACACCTCTTAATGGCTTCTTCAACACACCTTTAAACTGATGGCTTCCTTCGCACACTTCCTACAATATTTCTCACTACTTCCTTCTATGCTAAATGAGGGGGGTAGCCTCTCTATTTATAGAACTTCCAGGCTTATCCATCTTATCTCTAAGATAGGATAAGAAATCCACTCTGACGAATCATATTCCATACCTTAACTCTTATATGTACATGTAAGCTTATCTTCTAAGATAAGATAAACCTTATCATTTTACATGGGTTCCAATTTTTAGACTTTTTACAAATAAAATACACAAAATATTTATGACCTCACCCTTTTCCTTATTACCAATATAATATTTCTAATTCCTAATCACGTAGACCCTACTTCTCTAATTACCCAAAATTTGACATTTTAACATTACCGACCACTTACGACAAATATTTACTTTTTACAACATTCCTATTGTACTTTGACTATTACCGTACTCCACATTATTGGCAGCACCGCATCGATGGTGCCGTTATCTTCTATCGACGCTACTACTACTACTTAATTACATTAATTAAATAGAAATTACGGAGGAAAATTTTAGTGTCAACATCTTCCCCTTCCTAGCTTCTACTCCGTCCTCGAGAGTAGACTATTCTCGTGCTTGGAAAATCTTCAACTTGTCATGGTTGACCTATTTCATAATGGGAGTGCCATCCAATTCCTCCAATCGATACGTACCATTTCTATGCACAACTTTCTATTTTGTAGGGCCCCATCCATTTTGGAAGAAATTTTCTCTGTTTTTTTTTTTGTATCTGAATCATATACTAGAACCAAGTCATTCACATGAAATGGAGACCACCGGATCTTTTGATCAAAGTATTCCTTCTCGCTTCATTTTCTTCTTATGGCTTGTATCCTTTGCTATTTCCTCATTTCCTCCAGCAAATGAAGATGTACCAACCTTTCTTTTACTTGAATCACTTTCATCCATCCTTTCATTTTTCATAACTCTCACAAAGGGGAATATCAAACTCAATAGGAAGAACTCGGATCAATGCCATAGGCCAACTGAAATGGGGAGTATCCTGTTGTTGACTTTGATGTTACCCTATATGCCCACAATGTTGCATGAATCCTTTTATCCCACTTATGCACTGCAAGGCTACATCTTTGCTAGAATTTGACACAACACAAAATTTGTTCGTTCCACCTATCCATTTGTGCTTGGCTTATATGTTGTTGCCTTCCTGTGCTTAATAGAAAACTTATTGACTAGGGCTTCTACCACCTCATTAATGAAGTGGCTTCCTTGATCTGTTACAATTTCTAATGGGCAACCAAATCTCGTGACAATGCGTTCATACATGAACCTTACCACTTCATCCATGGAAGTTGTTTTCAATGGCCTAGCTTCAACCCACTTGGTTAAATAATCTGGCAAACTACAATATACTTATTTTGGTGTGATATAGTTGGAAGTGGACCTACAATGTCTATTCCCCACTTTTCAAAGGGACCAAGGGAAGAATAGGACATAATGGAGCTGATGAAGTCTTACTTACCATATGTTTGACAAATATCACATGTCTTACAATAATTATAACAATCTTTAAAAAGAGTGGGCTAGTGATAACCTGCATCCAAGATCCTTCTTGCTGTAAGTTATCCAGAGAAGTGTCCTCCACATGTACCATTGTGGAATTCTTCTAGCAGCTTCCTTCCTTGATCACGTCTAACTCGCCTCTCAGACTCGTCCATCGTGTCCTATTCGAAATAATACTCCATGCAGAATAGAATATGGACGACTGGCTTGAGTAATCTTTCTCTTAGTCTTTGCATTGGCACCATCAGGAAACTTGAATTCATTCAAATAATTCCAAATATCTATGTATTCACTAGGGATTGTGTCAAGGGATAACAATGCTGCATCGGGGAAATCATTATCATCACAAGATGATCCTAAACCATCATAGGCTTAGAGAGTGCATCTACATTGACATGCTTCTTTCCTGGCCTATCTATAATATCAAATTAAAATTCTTGTAGAAAAATTATCCATCTTTCTATCCTCCCTGATGGGTTAGGCTTATTTACAATATATTTTAGAGCCTGATGATCTGTTACAACTAGAAATTTTTTCCCTAGCAAGTAATTTCTAAACTTCTTTACAGCAAAAATGATAGCCAGAGCCTCTTTTTCTGCCATGATAATTTACCTCAAAGATTGCTCATTTGTCTCGCTCCCCAAAGTAAATTGGATGTTCATTCCCATTTCCAACCTTTTGGCTCAAAGTACTTCATAGTGCTGCATTTGAGGCATCAGTGTACACAATGAATGGCTTGCTCCAATCTGGATTCTTCAAAACAGTGAAGATACCAGGGATTCCTTCGCTTGTCTAAAAGCTTCATGCGCCTTATTTCCCGGTTCATAAGTAACATCCTTCTTCAAGAACTCAAGTTAGTGGTCATGCAATCTTTGAGAAATTCTTGATGAACCTTCTATAGTAACCCACATGGCCTAAAAATGATCTCAACTTACTTATATTCATAGGAAATGGTAAATCTTTGATTTTTGAAACTTTATCAGGATCAATACCAATACCATCTTTGGATACAACATGCCCTAACAAAACACCTTTAGAACATCCAAAGACACACTTTGTAGGGTTTAGTGAGGCTTGTGCTTCATCTAACCTTTGAAATGTTGTCTCCATTTGGTGCAGGTGGTCCAACTTGCTCCCATAGATGCAAAATCATCCAGAAATACTCTGATGAAGGTCCCAATGTAGGGTTCGAACACCCTATTCATCAAACGCTGGAATGTTGCTGGAGCATTACACAACCCAAAAGGCATAAATCTATAAGCAAACGTTCCCCAAGGAGTGGTGAACGTGGTCTTCAGCTAATCTTTCTCTGCTATACGAACTTGGTTGTAGCCGCTATATCCATCAAAGAAAACTATAGCACTCTGCCACCTACTTTGTCAAGATCTGATCTGAAAATGGAAGAGGGTAATGATCCTTCTTTGTTGCCTTATTGAGCTTCCTATAATCAACACAAATGCGTAGCTTCCCATTCTTTTTATTGAGATCATAATGGGAGAAACCCATTCTAATTCTCCACAAAGAAATATGAATCCCGCATCAAGCAACTTATCTATTTCTTCTTTTACCTTGTCTTGGAAAAATTAGGATTCATTCTATATGGCATTTGCTTTATGGGCTTAGCACCATCTACCAGCTCAATACAATGTTCTACCCAACTTACTTGACGGAGTTCCTTATAATCAAAAGTGAATAGGTGTATGTACCTTTGAAAGAGTTGGAGGTAGGATTCCTTCTCACTCTCCATCACAAAGATCACCAATCTTTATTTGTTGGAGACGATCATCAACTTCTTCTTCAGATAATTTTATGGGGTCATGAGTTGGTGTGACTGGAAGGATATCCATGACTAAAACATCCACCTCACTTTCTTCATCTTCAGTGTCCACTTCACTGGTACTAGAGTAATCAGAGGATGTCCAATCATCAGTTTCATCACTTGAATCCACAGTTTTTGCATTATGATGTCGAGGGATCACATTTATCTTCACCCTCTCTCTACCACGTCCAAGTGTCATGAAACCTTCATTCCAGTAGTTTCTTGCATGAACTCTCCTTAGCCATGGTCTTCCCAGCAGCATTGGGTACGCAACAGTACCATTTTTCATCACCTGAAAGTCTACCACACATACAACACCCATAACAGATATTGCCACATTTGAAACTACACCTTCTGGTTTAGTTTTTCCTTATTTAATGACCTTAACATAAGTGTTGAAGGGCGATCAATTTTTAAACCCAACATATTCATTACAGACTCGGTCATTACATTAACTGCAACACCTCCATCAACTAAGACATCATGAATTGAAATACCATTACATAATACCTCAGCTTGTGGAGCATAGGGATCCGCCTCTGCCTCCAAAACAGGGACCTCAACCTCCTTTCTTCGTCGAGCATTGAGTCCACTTCGCAACTCCCGCCTCTTCTCAGAAGACATAGCCAAGAGTTGACCATATGTAATATTTGCGTGCCTTTTGGATAGATCTTCCAAGATGGAGTATGGACCTTGCCCCCGTGAAATCGAAAATCTGCACACCCAACTTTCTTCTCCTATGTTTCTTACTATTTTCTTCTTTCATCTTCTTAGGATCATTTCCATCTTGATTATCTTTTTCTTTCTTTCTTTTTTGTTACAAACACATCTACTTCATTATTTCTACTCTTATCTACTACATCAAAAGAATTCACAGGTGCTTTTCCTTTATCATTATCTCCTTTACCAATGTAGAAGCTCTATCTCGACAATTATACTTATAATGACCCTTTTATAACAACCATAACAAACAACTTCAAATATTTATTTTTGGACCTCTATCTCCTCCCCGAGAACTAAATTCCTTGAAGAAGATTAATAGTTAACTCGACCCATCTTTTTGAGAAGATCTTCATACTCAGTAGATGTACTAGTAGAAATATTTGTGCTCACCAGGAGTGGTTGTGGATTCTGGACCAAAGGTGCTGGTGTAGGCTCTACTTTAGCAACAATTTCTTTGGGCTCCTCTTCCATGCTTTCTTCTTGCCTTCTTGCAATCTCCTTTGCTTGTTCAATGGTAGCTGGGTGGTCATACTTCACTCGTTTTCTGATCTCTGGCTTCATCTCAAGAATGAAGTGCTTACAGAGGAGATTATCCACGCCATTCATCAACCCATCCGCTAGTCCTTCCTTCCGGATCTAGGCATCGAGCTTCCTCCTTAGCTCTAGAACACGAGCATGATAATCCCTTATCTTCTCCTTCTCTCCTTGGGATAGCTTTGTGATCTTGATCATGAGATTTGCATATTTCTGTTGTTCACCAAATTCTTCAAGAAAACTTTTAGTTAATAAATCCCATGAATTTTTCACATTATCACCTAGTGTTTCAAACCACCTAAGTGTTGAACCATCCAAAAAGGTAGGAAAAAATTCAGTCCATTGTTCCCTTCTTATAAGGCCATTACAAATACAAGATCGCTTAAACTCTTGAATGAAAGAAGAAGCATCTTCATTAGATTGAGCTGAAAAAACAGGAATCTTTCCCATTTTCAAAAGTAACCACCATGAAATACCAACCCAAAAGACTTATGTGCACAAATAATTTGAATCACTATACTAGAAAGTGACTTTACACCTTTCTACAGTAAAATAGAAATGACCACGGTAAACTATGGTAAAACTTGACTTATCTTGTGGTAAACTGACTTTACTTGTGGTAAACACTATTCACGGTAAAAAGTGAAGTTACTGCGGTAAATACTATTCACGGTAAAAAATGACTTTACTCGCCGTAAATACTATTCCCAAGAAAAAATGACTTTACCATGGTAATTACTATTCATGGCAAAAATGAGTTTACCATGGTAACTACTATGCACATGATAAGAAAAACAAGGTTACCCTCTAATTGATTTTTGACTAAGTGGGAATATCTCTCCGTAAAATCCACCAACGAGGAATGATCCTAAAGAACGGAACCAAAATGTCATCACCAATCTGCACTATGATAATTCTTCACCAGAACTCCTCGTCTTATGATTATTTACTAATGCACACCTTTAGTTTGGTGGATGTAATCTGGAAATAAAACAACAACATAACACAAGAATACCATCGACTATGATAAGACGGAATGATGACAAATCTGAAATATCAAAGTAAATGATAATATTAATAGGAAATTGTTACAATCTCACCCATGAGGTACTTCAAGTGTTATTGACTTCACTTGCCTTACACCAAGACTATGGGAGAAACTTTACAATTACACCTCTTAATGGCTTCTTCAACACACCTTTAAACTGATGGCTTCCTTCGCACACTTCCTACAATATTTCTCACTACTTCCTTCTATGCTAAATGAGGGGGGTAGCCTCTCTATTTATAGAACTTCCAGGCTTATCCATCTTATCTCTAAGATAGGATAAGAAATCCACTCTGACGAATCATATTCCATACCTTAACTCTTATCTGTACATGTAAGCTTATCTTCTAAGATAAGATAAACCTTATCATTTTACATGGGTTCCACATTTTTAGACTTTTTACAAATAAAATACACAAAATATTTATGACCTCACTCCTTTTCCTTATTACCAATATAATATTTCTAATTCCTAATCACGTAGACCCTACTTCTATAATTACCCAAACTTTGACATTTTAACATTACCGGACCACTTACGACAAATATTTACTTTTTACAACATTCCTATTGTAATTTGACTGTTACCATACTCCACATTATTGGCGGCACTGTACTGATGGCACCGTTATCTTCTATCAGATGCTACTACTAATTACATTAATGAAATAGAAATTACGGAGGAAAATTTTAGTGTCAATGATTCCTTCTTCCAAAACTACTTGCCATAAGCTACTCTAGTGCGGAAAAACTAATCTATCCTAATCTAACCAAATATCCAAGGAGACATGGAGTGAGAGAGAGGGTGAAAGAGAGCCTACACTAAGCGATGATACACCAAAAAGTAAGTTTCCAGATAATCTACTGAGGAGAAAGAAATAGGGAAAAAAGGAGATGATGGAGGTCAGACAGAAGTGACACAGACCCAGATCCAAATCCTTCATCGAAACTCCACGATGCATGACATCTTAGACTTTTAAATGTCGATACATGCATAGGAAACAAATACGAAATGGAGAGCCCTAGAAAAACAAAAAAACATGAGAACGGGTTGAATAACACAACAAAAACATGATTGTATTGCTTCTATGAGGTGCACGGACCATTACATGGGTACTAAGAGGCACAAATATACTTTCTAGATATAGGAGAAGGATTATAACTCAAATGGAGTCAGGAATTTTTTTTTATAGAGTTTTCCCCACATCCCGAGAATGTCTCTCCCTTCTCAAATGAGAAGTGTTTACAATATATAGACATCGAGGTGAAAGAGAAAGAAGAAAACTCAAACTCGCTATGAAAGATCAGCCACCAACCATTAATTCCCCTTGTAAATCCACCTACAATTTGTCAATTCTAGTTTCCTATGTCTATTTGATGTGATGAAGAAGGAAAAAAGGTGGATCAAATCAATTTCGAGTGGTTAAAGCAATCGGATCCTACATTAATGTCCTGAAAGAATTTTTCCTAATTTTCACCCATCAAAGCCTCGCTAAAAATGATGTTTTATGCTTCAATGGTGTAAAGGAGATCGAGATCTCTCCAACGGTACAAAATTTGTTGAATTTTTAGCATTGGGTCGAAAGATATGTCTATTTGAATATTTAAATCGAATCCAGTACAAAAATGGTGAAAAACCGGTTTTGCAAAATAGATCCATGAGCCCAAAATCACTTTACGCCTTCGCACAAAAATTAAAAATGTGCAAAAAAACTCCTGTAGCCCCACAAACCCACGATTAAATTTTTCTGAAAATACCCCACAAGCTTCTCATTTTTATTGGGCGAACAAACTTCCTCGGGCATGTGGGCCCACACTTACAAATGGTGCTTCTATGAAAGTGGCAAAAGATGTTAAAAATACTGTGGCCCCATGCAACTTTACATTTCCCAAAATTCATCTTCGGGCCCAACGGCCCACATTTTCCACTTGGGAAAAAATTCTTCCCAGCCCGCCGGACCACTTTTGGCAAAAATCCTTGAAAGCCTGCCTCCTGCATGTAATTTAGGCTTGACACGTGGCTTCTCTAGGCATCGGGGAAGTGTGGCTTATTTTTATACTTTACGTCTTTTCAAAACAAAAGCCCAAAAATTCAAACTACCTCTGGTGTGCGCACCTTCCCGCTTTGACTTGAAACATGGCCATGTGTAGAGCTGCCATGCGTTTGGGGACTACTTTTGGATTTTGCTTTTAAACTTACACGAAAGAGACACATGGCTCCTTCAGCAGATTTTCTCTGTTTACTTTTGTGTTTTAGCTAAGCCCCTTTTGTTCGGTGGGGCCATATATCTAACCTAAGGCATGTGGAGGCTCGGCGCTTTTTAGGACTGTCCTTCATGATTCTACCTTTGAAGTTGCACTGAGTCGAAACATGGAGCATTCCATTGACTTTCTTATACTTATCTGATTGTACGACCGGTTCAACTTTTGGGCTCTAACCATGTGGCAGGTTGGCACTAGTCTAGGGTCCTTCTTTGGGACACAAATTTTGAATTTATGTCATTGAGGCACATGGCACCTTTCACTGGCTCTACCCGTTTTAGAATTTTCAATGGTCGATTCTGCCTTTTGACTTCATATTTTTGGTCCTGGGACACATGGAAGTTCCGTGCTCATTTGGGGGACCGCCTTTGGCTTCAACCCTTGAAGGTGCACCGCTAACACACATGGAGGCTTCTGCCAGTCTTCTCATACTTAGTCGATTTAAACGGGCGGCTTTGTCCCCTTTTTGAATTTTGGACACATGGAGGGCTGATGCAAGTTTGGAGCCTCTAATCTTGATCCTTCCTTTGAAATTGTGCCGAAATGACATGTGGCTCCATCCGCATGGATTTTCTATACTTAACTGATTTAGGGCTAGTTCTATACCCTTTCCACCCATAGACACATGGAAGCTTTGCGCTCACTTAGAAGCTCGCTCTCTGGACCCATCCTTAGTGTTACACCAAGTCGACAGATGGAGGCTTCAACTTCCCCGAGACTTTTCAACTGTTGATTATCTCCCTTTCAAACTTGGGACACGTGGAAGCTTTGTGCTTATTTAGGTATTGTCCCTTGGGTCTCACTTCTAAAGTTACTCGATTAAATGCATGGAGACTTAACGCACACTTGGGATCTACCTTTTTGATTCACCTTTTGGAATTATGCTGAGCTGACACATGGTGCCTTCCACGAGTTTGTTGTTCGGCCCCAAGTTGACTCATATGTAGCTAAGTCCCAAAACTTTGAGCCTTTTTGACTTTTTCTTCGCTTTGTGAGCCTTTGGTTTCTATCACGCTATTTGATTCCATTGTCAAGCTTGTTCCTCCATTATAGAGTCTTGTTTGTCCCTCAGATTTGGATTTGAATGTGAGCTCACAGGACAAAGCCGACCCTTAGGTTTTCTTTTGTACAGGGTCATGTTTGACCAATTTTTCCGAGAGGGAAAAATTGGGATAACAAGAATTAGAGATTATGTTGTAGTGAATTTACAAGCCTAAGAATACCCTGTAAACTTCTTTATATTAAAACCACATAATAAAAATAGAGGTTATTCTTTGTTTTTATTCATCTGCTATCTTGTAACAATTGTAAATCCCAATAGATTATATTTACGAAGAAACGACTATTTCAAATGGAGTACATATAAAAACAATTTCTTTTTACCCACATGTCAGGTCTTTCTTTCTAAAAAAATATCTAATTTTGGATGATCTTGATGAAACTAATTAAGGGGGAATAATTTCTACTTTAGCAGTCATCACAATCTAGATGCACGCAAATTAGTTGAATAAAAATCGGGAGGAAGAAGATAATACAAAACGATTGACTATGTCATTCTATCTTTTCTTACCATGCATTTGAAGGTGGAAATGAGAGTGATGACATAATAGTTTTCATAGATTAAAACCACATGTATGTCCATAAAATTCATTCTTGAGTGAATACCTCTCGTTAATGTGAAACTATCTACTCACCATCTCGTGTTTAAATTCAATCATGTAAACGATTTAACATTAATGGCTAGTTGATGAAAGAAGATGAGGAAATAATAATTTTAATATTGAACTCAAATTTGAAATCCTTTAGCTAGGAATACAAATGAGATATTCATGGCGATATATGTATGCACCATATATAAGTGGATAATTTCAAAGTAGTGAGACAATTGTAAAGGAAAATAAACCAAACATTCAAAGATATTGTTAAAACTAAGAGAAGTTATTGCAAGTACTATTTATAAGTAAATATTAGATACTCAATGTGTGTTTTCTTTATTTAATGTGCATAAGAACAATGGAAAATGGAGAGTTTACATAGACTATAGAAAAATAAATAAATGCATATTGAAATATTAATTTTTAAAATTTTCTATTAATTAAGTTCTAGATAATTGGTAGGAAAAGAATACTTTTCCATTTTGGATGGATGTAGTAGATACAACTAGATACAAGGGTAACTTGAGAATCATAATAACACTACATTTACTCTCTTGGGAAATTTTCCATATTTATTCCTATCCTTTAGAGAATGTAATGCACCAACAACCTTTCAAAGATAAATGTTATATACATTTGCTAATTTAATAAATGAACGTGTTAAAATTTATATGGATGATTTTACTATATACAAAGGATATTTGAAGAATCATTGAATAATCTATAAAATGTTTTGAATAGGTGTCAAAATAACTCATTTTTTTATCAATTATGAAAATTTATTTTTATGGTAGAACAACGTATATTCTTAGAGCATCACACTTCAAAAAAATCAAGTACACCCTACAAAAATTAAGGTGATCAAACAAATTCTACTATCTTTCATTTAAAAAGACGTAAGAAGTCATTTTATAGGAGATTTATGGAATATTTAGATAAAATGACATCTCTTATATAGTTTCCTTACTTACTAAAGACTATGAATTTCTCTCATCTTATGATTATCAGCAACTTTTTGAGGCGATTAATTAAATACTAACTACATATCCTTTATTGAGAGGACCTAGCTAAGTAGTTATGAAATCACACACTTTCTACTTACACCATCTCCTCTAAGTATGTCATTATATGCATGATTCTTAAAGTGATAAGACTAGACATTAACAACACTTCTTGTACTCTTTCATAAAGTTTTTCATCCCCTCACTCCTATTATTTTATATTCTAAAATGATAACTTTACTTTTGGATACTAGATGACATGTGACCCAACTCTTTATTGACCATTATATCTCCCGAGTATCCTTGACACTACGTCGATTAGGGACATGAGTGCTCAAGATGTTTTTGTCCCCTTTGGGTGCATCTGTCCTTTTCCCTCCTTTTTCTCGATGTTCATGTGCAACAATATTTGGTACCTTTTCTAATATCTTTCCTTTTTCTTTTTGTTAGATATTATTTTAATTAATGAAAAAAATGAAATAAGGAAATGATATACATATATAGAAATACACGATATATATATATTACTTAGTATCATTAGGGGATAGGAAATTGAGGCTAATGCATACTATCTACTACTGCAAAGGATCAACATTCAAGGACTGCATTTGGGATGCATTCTTCATGTGAAAATAACTCATTTTATACCAAATATGAAAATTTCTTAATTATGGTAGAACATGGTATACTCTTGGTGAATCACACTTCTAAATAATGAATCAAAGTATACCCTAGAAAATTTTAGGTGATCCAACAAACTCTAACAAATTTTACTCAAAAAATGGTAAGAAGTAGTTTCATGGGAGATTCATGTAATATTTATATAAAATTATGTCTCTTATATTAAATTTACTTACAAAATAATTAAATGTTTCTAGACTTATGATTTTTAACATTCTTTAGATGTCATCAATTAAATAATGACTTAATCTCCTATTTTGAGAGGAGATTATTGTGTAGTGACAAGATCATACACTTTCTACTTATATAGTCTCCTCTAATAATATTTTTATATGCATGATTCCTAAAGTGATAAGACTAGAAATTAACAACTCTTGTTTTAATCTTTCATTAATTTTATCTTTCCCACACTCCTATTATTTTCTTTTATGAAATGATCACTTTATGTTTTAACCCTAGATGAAACATGACCCAAGTTTGTATTGACTTTTATATCTCTTGAGCATACCTAAAACTACTTCCCATTAGCATGGGAGTTCCTGAGACACTACTATCCCCTTTGGGCATGTATGTCATTTTCCCTCCTTTTCCTAATTTTCAAATGGAACTTTATTTTCTACATTTTATAATCTCTTTATTTTTATTTTGGGTCGGATTTTGTTATTTTTAATGATGAAATTAAAAAAAAGGTAATGATACATATACATGACCTACTTACTATTATTAGGGGCTGTAAAATTAGGGCTAATGTTGTCTAATACTTGGCAAGGATCAACATTAAAAGAGTACATATGGGATTCATTATTCACTACATAGGAGGGGATAGTTTTGAATTCTATCTCACACATTGATTTTGGGGTAAAAATAATTGTATCTTGTTAGCTTGGTATTATTGGCACAATGATAATCTAGCTTCAATGGACATCTTTCAAATAACACACAAAAAAACTACATAGATTTTGAAATGTAGTGTAACGCTTGGTGACTATAAAATTGGGGTGACTAATGAGGTCATTCCAACTTGAGAATGTGTATTATTTGTTTTATTTAATGTTTTCTTGAGCTTTGTACAAGTAGATAGGGTTTATTTTCTAGTTATATGTGCAACGTAAAAATACTACATTGAGTTGAATGTGAGAAACAATGAAGGGAAGAAGATAATTTCACATCCTAAAAGGATAAGAAGTGGATATTCTACCTAGACACTAGCTCCTAGTTAAGACACCAAGAAATCCGGGTGGTCCCATCCTCATTTAGATGGTCATGTTGTAAGAGGTTTTAGATCTCATTTTTAGACAAAGCATACACACTCACTATCCAACCTTTTCCAGTCAATTTTGAGAACAAACATAGCCTAGATCTACTAATACAAGATAATTCAATATCATCTATTATCTTGCACACTTTTTTATATTTTACATGATATATCTTGTTTTTTTAGTCTTGTATTATTTTTATCTCAAAGATTCGATAAAGATTTAAATATTTGTAATTTTTTTTGTGAACCCGATCCTAACACACCCATTATTGGATATTTTTATCTTATATCATGGTTATAACCTCTCATGATTTTACCAAAGTGAAAATATTAATGATCCAAATATATACCTTACTGATAATCTTGATAATATGTATTTATTTATCATTTTTTGTCATCAATAATCCCGGTGGATCTCTACCTATTCTCTTCTAGGTACCATTGTTATCCCCACTCTAACTACCATATTTTCTATTCCATTCTCCATTCTCCCTTTCATCAATGCGGGAGATTCCACTAACCATATTCCTATTTTTGTATCTAACATGCACATTTCTTCTCTTCTCATTTCCTATATCAAACCTAGCACTTCTTTAGGAACAAATTCCTTAGTGTCTTTGTATCATGATTTGCAAGATTAAATTTATCAATTGCGAAGAGGAAACTTCTTCTTCTCTATATCTTGATTCCTTTTTCTTCATATTCCTCTTGCACGTGAAGTTTATTATTATCCACTTACTCTGAAATTTTCCTCACTAAATTTTCCTCTTTTCGATGGCCATGGAGATCCCAAATATTATCTTTGATCATTTCAAGTTACATGCTTGGATTATTCCCATGATGACACACTCTTGACCAATTATTTTCCTAGGATTTTACATGACTATACCATATGATGGTTTTACGATTTAGCTTTGCATTCCCTTCAATATTTTATTCCACTTCCAAATATTTTTTTAGCTCACTTTTCTATAAATATTGTTTGTAAGATATCATATATGCAAATGGAAAAAAAGGAAAGGAACCGATGAGAATCTTAGTGACTATGCATTGCACTAAAAACCAATCTTTCTAAAATGAAAATTATCTTAGATAAAATTGAATTACAAGATATTTCTATCCAAATCCTATTACCTTGTTTGAAAAAATGCATACTCTTTTAATATTTTCACTCTTTTGATAAACTACGACATACTTTTAAGAGTTGTGTGAGATCAAGTTATGTTATTTGGGAAAACTTAAATACGGTGCTAGTGTTTCTAATGCCTATACAAAAAGTTCCAAAGAAAATCATCCTTCCAGGCTAAGACTAGTGATCCTAATCTTATTGTCAACATTATATATGAACCTAAAAGCTAAAATTACATCTTACATACCACAATTTTTTAAGCCAATGTCATAACCACCACATATGTCATATCTCAAATCCTTCAAATTATTGTGATTTATCTTTCACCTCCTATTGAGATAGATCCTAATAGGCCTCATGGAAAAATATTTGATGAACATGCACATTTTTATCATCAAATATGCAATGGACATTCCATTGATAAGTTCTTTAGGATTAGATATATCATTCAATATATGATTAATAATCCGAGAGACTAAATTTTCTAAATCTATTATTTCTATTTCTAAATTTACTAATTTTAAGGGAAAGATTAAACTAATCAATGATCCACTACCTAAGCTTAAAAGTTAGCTCCTAAATATTCTTCAAATAATTCTTATAATGTGTTCCTCCTCCTTCATCTTCAGATCATCCTCTCAAATTTCATGTGGTACTACTAATATACCTTCACCTATAATTTATTTCATTGATGTTGATTTTCAAGCTTCTTTTGCATCACATAGATTTTAAATTGATGGTTTTATTACTTCTCATATTATGAACAATGTTAAGGTGCATCGTACTTATTAGCACAATGAATTTTTATTATATATATTGCAAGCTATTATTTTACCATTTATCTCGGATGGCCCATAGATTAGATACATCTCATGTGCATGTTTTCATCACCATGAGTGGAGGACCTCTCAATATTTGTATTCCTTTAACTATTAGATCTAACTTGCACATTTTTACATAGTCTTAGGACTCCCATGGCTTAGGCTTGCCGAAGTCGTTTCATTCATGGTTCGCTTATGTCTTAAGTTTGCATATGAGATTCACGTCACCACTATTCAATGCATCCCACCATGGAATCCTTCATATTTTCTCCTCATACTACAATATTTTACACTATTTCTATCACAATTGGATCTACTCTTACATATTTTGATGATGGCGTGATTCGTAGTGTCAAATACTCCTATAGAATATAGAGTTGTTACTATCCCCAATACTATTGTTATAAATACATGTAGATATCCTCCACATGTGACTTATACTTCTCGGTCATGATGGATGTATCGATATGATATTCTACCTCATAGGAATAGGTCTTCACCTAGGACACATAGTAGCCATGTTGCATATAGGCCTATTTCGTGGTCACTATCTCCACGTGTATTTTAATGTGAATATAGATTCTTTGATCATGATAACATGTATACCTCCTTAAAACTAGAAGATAGTAATCCCTCACCCCTATCCTTATTGGATATACCCCATATAATTTACACTTGGGGTTTGTTGTTGAAAGAATTTTCACAATGGAGAACTACTAAGTTTTCACCTAAAATATCAAATTATGTCCCTCCTCTTGGTAAGTGGGTGGCTCCCATTTATTGAATCTAGAAAAATAAATCATTGGTTGGCATGAAGTTGCGAACCACATAGGAATATTCCACTAGAACCATGGAAAATTTGTTCCACTTGGTGTAAGGAAAGAATTTTTTTAGTGAAAGGATGTATACGGGAGTAAGAATATAGTCAAGGGTTAACTTTATGAATACGAACTTACATATTTTCAAAACATTAATGAAAGTAAATATACACTCAATTAGAGTAATTCAACCTTGTAAAAATATAATACTAAAAACTAGAGAAAGAAAACTCATGTTGATTTATTCATCAAAGGAATAAATTACTTTATTCTTTTACAAGATCATCATGCTTACAAATTTGAGTATGTAATAAATAGAGGAAGTATATATACATAGGAAATAAAATAAAATAATATTTTCCTTGTATTTAGTATTATAAAAGTTATCCACGAGCAACTCATAATTGCCAACCCATTTTGAATTGAGAAGCCATTCCAATTTATAGCATTACAAGATAAATATTTTCATCTCCCCACACATGACTTTTCACCTTCCCTCATCAAAATGACCCTACATTTTCCTAGGAAAAAAAAGTTGTGCATTTTTATCATTTATTGAAAATAAATATTAAAATCTTATACTAAAGGTCACTTAAGTGAATAATACAAAATAGTGAAAGGTACCTACTTAGTGAATAATTAGAATATACAGAGAGAAAAAAGAGGAAAGAAGAAGAGGAGAGATGATCACTTTGGTGAAGACGAAGCCTTTGCTAATGAAGAACTAAATTCTAGATAACCTTGGAGGAATACTCCTAGACAAATTTCTTCACCCTTTAATTATTTAATAAAATAGGCCTCCGAGTTTCCATTTTATTCACAAATGGAATGTGAAAAAAACTCAAAGCATTGATCTAGGTTTTAGGAGCGTTGTTGATCATCTTACATTGGTTAAAAAATCAAAAAACCCTTCACAATATTTTAAACTAAAATTCTAATATCTATTAGACAATCCAAAGTATCCTCGTTAAATTAGAATATATATCTCACCTCTTTTTTTACCAACTCTTGGAAGGATTTTGTGAGATATTAAAATTACATTTTTCATTCTTTGGAGGTGACCCAAGCTTCTACACACTATTGTTGATACCTACTAAAATATATGATGTGTTCTCTTGAGAAGAATTAAATTCATAAATAACATTATTGAATATTTCCTACCGAGAACTCATCATGCAAGACCAAATAGGAGATAACTTATCAGTCGTGAAATTAAACACATTTTCACTAATTAAGGAATGATAATGTAGATTTCCCATTTTGGAAACTAATATAAACACATCATCCCAATGGGTTTTATTTTTATCAATCTCCTCCTTGGTCATTGTCACCTTAGAATATTTGGAGAGGGAAAATTTTATAAATGATATAATCTCTAGATACAGTGTCTTTGCTTTATCAAGAATCTTTTCAACCAACCTATTATTATCCATTATATACATTGTGTAACCTTGATATTTGTTGATTATTTTAGGGTCAAAACTATTAATAGGAGTGACGGATTCTACAAGCGGTATTGGTACAACACTCGCATCATGAAATGATTTCACACAAGTAGTGAGAGTTTTCACATGATCCTCTAAGTCCTCCATTGTTTGTTTACAATCTTTATTCTTAGAAATCTTGTGGGCATCAAATTCCTTGATTATGAGTGCATCACCTTCATGTGTAGCTTAATCCAAAGAAATACTTTTGATTTTGTAATCATCCCTATTAATTTTTTCAATAGGTTTCACAAATTTTTTTGGGAAACCTCTACATATTGGGAACCAGATGAATTGCTAAAATATGTGAGGTTAATAGTTCCTTCTTTCCTCGCTTAGTTTTAATGATTTTTTAGATAGCCTCAAAATTAGGTGGCATGGCATGTTGTATGATCCTTGACTCGCATCTAAGAAACTGTTGAATCCAAGGAAAGTATATATCAGAGTGGGATCAATATCAAACATGGGTGTAATTTTAGGTGCATGATAGGGAATGAAATCTTGTACATGGTTGGATGACTCAGGTAACAAAGAATATACACTTGGAAGCCAACGAATGAATAGAGATTTTTAAGGATAAATTTCACCTTTTTTTTCAGGTTCTATGGTATCTTAAATGATATTGGCTTTATTACATAACTTCTTGGTTCATGAATATTTAATGTTCTCGTATTCCAAAAATTTCTCTTCAAGGGTTCTTCGAAATGAGTGGAGCTCATGGTGTTCTGGTATGTTTTCAGAGAGTAACTCTTAAATACTTGTCTAGATAGAGTTAGGAGGCCACCTTACTTAATGAAAGAAAATATTTTCCTCTTGAACCATTCCCTTAATCTATGAAGTATTATTGCAGTCATTTCCTTGATATCACCTGATTCTATGGTATTCCATGGGATAAGAGGAAAGGGTGAATATTTAACTACTTGATATTTGGGCTCAAACATGTCTAGTCAATCATCTTTTATTCCCTCACTTAATAAATAAAAATTAAGATATCTCGTCTGGTCAAATATCATCCGCATACAGTCCATTTTTCTCACTTCTACATCATCAAGGTAATTATCCTAATAGTGTTCAATATGAGGTGTATGGTGCAATTCTAGAAAGGTGAAATTTTAAGAATTTCTCCTAATATCAAATGCAGGCTTAGATGTGTAGGAGTAGAGACCGAGTTAAGCGAAAGAGGATTCAATATTTGATGCATATACGACACTCTAAAATGATTAAATCCCAAATATATGGCTAATTACACACCCTTATTTTTATTATTTCTACTCCATGAATGTATATAAGCTATTTACATACATAATTCAAAAAACATTATTTTATCACTCCAGTACTTGGGTAACCGATGAGGAAAAAGATCTTAACATGAGATCTTGATGTTGGTGAAGGTAGATAATTGGATAAAATGGATCCCATAATTTTTAATCAGCATACCTTCTTAATAATGTATCCTTAGGTATTGATTTTTCTCGAGGAGTCTATTTATGAACATGGTAAATGCATAATTCACCCTAGAAAAATTATCATTGTTTTCTATGTATGTAATTTATGGATACTTATCATAGGCATGTGATTTTGAGAGATACATTGAGAGAACCATACATTCACCACTAGACCTCTCACCCCACACACTTTCTCTTTGTACGAGATTTCCCAAAAACTTGACATTGGCTTGAGCTTCAACCCAAAATCTCACCATTGGCATGAGATCTCCAAAAAAACTCATTCTTACCATGAGATCACCGAAAAAAATCACTCTCCATAGCATTTTAGGACATTTTTCTATTGTTTGCGCTCATGCACATCAGGTGTAAACTTTCCTTTAAACAATTTTACATACGTTTAAATACTAATGAAATTTTTTCTCTTATTTATTATATACATGACTTTGACTACATTCTCACTCTTCTTTTGCAAGTCCATCCATAATGCACAAAGAATCATCCTACAAAATAAATACAATCAAGTTAACAAGTACAATGTAATGCATACACTTCACCCCTAGGGTCACTCTTCTTTCCTTGTATCCACATTACACCTCACATTATTCTACACTTCATTTGTCTACATAGCACTCATTTCACCACATGCTCTACAAGATTATAAGGTATTCATCTCTTATCTACTTGATGTTATCGAGTATTCACTCAAAAACACAGAGTGGGGAAAATATAGACATAAAACCACACACTTGGGTACATTTATAGGTCCTAAAAGCATAATGACATTAATATGATTCCTAAGTAACAAAACTAGTGGTTGACAACTATATTTGTCCTCTTCGATTTGTTTCTTGTTTTATTTATGGTCTTACACACCCTAAATCCTAGTGAAAAATTTATGATTTATCTTTCATGATGTAAACATCAACGTCCATCAATGACAACAAAGCCTAGGCATTACTCTCCCCTATGGGCACCCCGACCCTTTTCTACCTTACTCTCTCTATCGTGTTGGGTATTTTTAATCTTTTGTACTTATTTTTCACTTTTAGGTTGTCCTACTAGTTGTCTATTATGAAAATGAAACAAGGGAATTATGTAAATGCATAGTTATGTGTTTAATATGAGTGGCCAAGAAATAAAAGTTAACTATCATCACCTAATTTTTCATTCAAAATTAACCTAGATAACTTAAAGTGTTTATCTAGCATTCATTCTAGGGATAAGAGATGACAAGAACTCTGGATACACTACATAGGAATGATAAATTCATTATATTCCATACACACATGGTATACATTTCTACATTATATATCTATCCCACTTTGTTAAGTAGAGCTTATAGAATATCATCCTAGAAAAAAATTACACACACTCACAAGAAGTACATGGAGTCTTAGATATAGTGTAATGCCCACCCATAAGCTCACTCTCAGGGTGACCGTTAGGGTCATTCTAACTACCCACTTTGAATAATCATTTTTAGGTTTGATGAGGTTTTTCGGATTATCCATGTGAAATTTTCTTTTGCCAGTTACAGGTACCCTAAACATGATCATTTGTTGGACTATCATATGATTAACAAAGAACAATAGTGAAGAGCTTGCGACACACCCGAAAGTAGATCCTATGCTCTTATGCGATTAATATCACTCAAAAGTGATCTCTATCCCCCATAAGCCCTTGACCTATCCCGAGTACTGTGTGTGGCCTCATCCCTACATTTTAGAATTTACAATGAGAAATTATGACACTCTTACTAGCTTGTTAAATACTTTCCTAGTTCACATTAGTCCAAGACTACGTAGAAATCAGCTAAGTCTTCTCTCCTTCTTCTTTTATGAGGGTTTCATATTTTAAATATTAGTTACCTTTGTCATTCTGCTATTTCAGCATTTATACTTGAGTGACTCTGCAATTGTTATATTTAACTCAAATTATATTAAATCAATAAGTAGAAATAACTTCCAATGGTATCAAACATGTCATACAATAAAGTTACTTCAATTATATCACTACAAATGACTAAGCAATTATTGAATGAGACCTAAGTATCGGGACTACATTAAAAAAATTCATTGCATAATAGAAAATAAAATAGAAGAGGTATTTCTAAATATTGTAAGCAAACATGATATGGTACAATTGAACTAGGTGAAATTCAAAAGAAATTAATAGAGATAATATATTATACTCCTACATTTCTAGAATCTATGAATACACATTTGCATGTACAATTATTTATTTTAAATTATAAACATCTTGATATGAAAAACAACATGTAGTATTCATAGGAATAAAGGTCCCAAAACTAAAGTTTTTACTTATTGGTAAATGCCTTTTTGAAGGGGACCATACCTTGGATAACAAAGAGGGTCAAAATCCAGATGATAAATGAAGACCACTCTAAAGAGAAAATTCCTAGCATCCAAAAGGGAAATGAAGCAAAAGATAGAGGACCATTTGCTGAAAATAAGCTCAAAAATAGTAAGACAATAGCTAAAAAAGCTGCACATAATGGAAGTTCATAGGAAACTACCGAAAGCATAAAATCACCGGAAGAATAGTTCGGGCGGTCGGGAACCAAGAAAATGAAGAAAATCCTAAACTAGATCAGCAAGAAATAATAGTTGAGAGACTACAAATAGAATTTCCTACCATTAATCTAGGATACTACGGGATGAATGGTGTGAGGAATTTTCTTTTTAACATTATTCCATCCATCACCTCCCTCATATGAAGTTATAATGTCCACCTTACCTAGAGACTCAAGAAAAATTTAGATTACATTATCATTACCATTCATCATATGGGGAATCACTACCTTAGTAGCACCATTAACAGTGGATCCCTCATGTACTACCATTTCATTCAATTTATTGTCTTTCTCCTTGAGATCATATGGCAATGATTCCACCATTAGCACCACAAAATTTACATCTTCATTTTCACTTAACACACCCTTCCTCGAATTTTTGAGAGGTACCAATATAGCAAACCCACTTCCTTTTATACCATTATTAAATTTGGGATTTGGCATCTCCAAAGACGATGCTTGGTTATATAATAAAGCCGCCATCAAATCTACTAATTTTTCTATTAGTTACTTTTGTGGCGACATTAATTTTCCTTGACCTTTCAAATTCGAATTGGGTGGGCTTCTCCTATTATTAATGATTCCTCTAATGTTAGTGTTACCTCCTTATATTCCACGTCAACTATTAAAAGTGGTGTTGTCATTCCAACCATGTTTTTGTAGTGAGGTTTATAAAATCACTCTCTATTGTGTTTTTGTTGTAGTCTCTCCCCACGATGACTAGGGACTTTGAATCAACAGACTGGATCTTCCTTCCACTACCCTATGAAGCTGAATGTATTTCATGATTCAAATCAACCACCAGTCGATGCTTGAAGGGTATATTGCCGGAATTTCCTCTCTCCATACCGAGACGAGTTGGTTGTTGGGTATAATTTTTATTTTTGCATTTGTTACCTCGATACCCCACACTCCCGCACTGCCCGTTACAAAAATATGATCAATCCTCGTATATGATTTTTACTTCCCAAACCCATCTCTTGTCCCCAAGTTGATGACCTCAAGAGGAGAACATATAGATGTGATGTTGATTCACATCCTTGTTATAATGAATTTGTTCCTACAATTTTTGATGTGGTGCAAAGCAATCAAATCCCTTATTTCCTAAGTGATGCCGGTAAACACATTCACCTCCAAGAACTCTAGGGACAATCCTGGGGGACTTATCTAGATAGGGCATCCTATTGGAATGTGCGTTATTTAGCCCGATTTCCATCTAACTATAGAGAGAGTGGTTCTCCCATAGAACCAAGGTCCTCCTGCATCACTTGAACAAGATTTTCTTTAAGAGAGAAGACAAACAAAAATATTCTATCTCACAAGGAAAAGGTGTTGAGTTGTCCCCTAATCTTCCACTTCTTCCTAGTCTTGCTCATGACTTGGTCAATAATCAATCGTATTTCAGCAAATTCTCCCATCGGTGCAAATCTCAATCTTCCTGTGCTCTTTAGACCACTTGAATATGATACCTTTAGTCATGGGGCCTATTGTTTCCACATAGGATCAAGATTTTGTAAATCCTTCTTTGGCTGGTTTTTGAATAGTTTTTATGCCGATGTGTTCCTATGTTTTCTCCTACCTCCCTTCTGTAGTCTGACACCGATTTCTCACCTTGTCCTTGTTTGGCCTCTTTTAAGTGCTTGTGTCCATGATTGTATGTTTCTCCTTAATCAACTGCGTAATTTTGGTGCAAAAATAAATTCCACATGGGTTGTAATTAAAATATAATTTTTCTTATACATCCATCACCTTGTGGAGAAGGTCATCCTCAAAGTTAAAGGAAGGGATATTAATTTTTGGCTTCAAATAAGGACCTCCTGTGGCATGCCAACTATTTTGGGCTACATGGAAACATCCACATCAAAAAAATTGTCACTTTACGCAAAAAACAAAACCCCTAATCCCAACACATATTTTCATCCAATATTTTTTGATTTAAACACTTCTAGCGATAATTTTCTCATTTACATAATTCGATATCCCAAAGATGCAACTCGAAAATTAAAGATAAGATTGAAACTTATCCCTATTATAGAGCATTTTTCATTCTTTTTTTGTCTTAGTTGAAGATAGAGATATTATTAACCGTAAATATTGGGATTAGGGGAGCATGGTCTAATGTTCAATCTATGGTACCCTATTTTTGACCCATTGAAAGACTCTTTTACATATCCTCCTTTATGGGTTATACTCCTCGGTATTCCTTTTGAATTCTGGCATGTCATTTGTCTTGAAGTCATAAAAATCAGTTAGAGTTAATGTTAAATTAGATTTGTGCATTATCCAACATTGTCATACTATTTTTTTCAAATCTAGGTTGACATTGACCTTTCTCAATACCTTCCTCAAAATATTAATCAGAAATCAAGGCTGAACCGAGGATACGACGGGTTGGTAAGAAAGGTTTACCATTTCATTTTCATAGATGCTATAAAATCGGACACTTCATTTCTTACTGTGGTAATTGTGAGGATGAAGGCATTAAACCATATTGTTGGAAATACACTCAACATAAACATCTCACTAGTTGCACACATTCAACATGTAGAAAATATGCAGTCTTATACAACAAACAACATAAAATAAATAATAAAAACAATTAAATAACTTGCATAAACATAAGAATATTCAAACCAAAACTATTATGCATAATCTTCATTAATTAACTCATAATCAGAGCTTCGGATCAAATTACATTGAAGTCTATGTTTGCAACACTTCTCTAATTCTGCATGTGTAGATTTCACACTTCTGTGTGTGCATACAAAGCAATTACAGTTGCTTTTATTTAAATAGAATAACTCACCCACTAATAGCTCTTCAACTGAGCATTATAAATTTAAACTCATGCTTTAAAACAACTGCATTTTGTGCATGAATTAAAACAGATTTATTTGAATTAAATATAATCCTAAAAATAGGATAAAGACTGAGTTAATTAAAGAAAACTAAAACAAAAATAAATCTATTTTTATTATTCCTAAAAAGCTACGGTTGGAATTCCATGCATATTTCCAACACTCCCCTTAGTTTCAAACTTGTAGCATTCACTCTTCTAGAGCTTCGTTTTCTTTTTTAGATCTTCCATGCACATGATCACAAACTCCCAAACAATATCTCAAATATTTAAAAACTTCTTTTTCCAAATATTTTGTAAAAATGTTTGCAAAATGATCTTGAATCTGTAAAATTCAAGATGAATTTCCTTGGTTTTTACCATATCCTTGATGAAATGATACCTCGTATCAATATGCTTACTCCTCTTATGAAAAACATGATTTTTGGACAACACTATGGCTGATTTGTTGTCACAAAAATATGTGTAGCTTCCTCTTGTTTATGTTATAAATATGTCAATACTCTTCTCATCCAAACATCTTGACATGTTCCTCTTGTTGATGCTACATACTCTACTTCATTGAACATAATGTGACAATGGGTTACTTATTTAATGCCCATGAAACCAATCTTGTTCCAAAGTGAAAATTATAGCCAGATGTGCTTTTCCAATCATCTATACCTCTAGCACTGTCACTACCTATATAACCAATTAATTTGAACTCATCTGAACTTGAATAAATAATTCCATGATTCCTTGTTCCACGTACATACCTCAAAAATATTTTTCCAGATTGCCAATGTGAATCTTTTAGATATTCCATAAAACTTGATATGAGGCTCACACCATACATGATATCGGGCCTTATGGCCATTAAATACATAAGACTTCCAACCAAATTTTTAAACAATGTTTGATCAACAAATGATCCTTCATCCTCTTTTCTCAACTTCAAACCTACTGCAACTAGTGTTGGCACTAGCTTACAATTCAACATGTTAAACCTTTTCAAAACATCATTTGCATACTTTTCTTGTGAGATAAAAACTTCACCTTTTGATTGTTCAACTTGAATGCCCACAAAATAATGCATAAGACCAAGATCTATCATCTCAAAAGTTCTTCTTCATGGCTGATTGGAATGACTCTGTAGATAGATTTCTTGTAATGATCAAATTATCTACGTATAATTTTTTTTTAAAAGTTTACCTTTCTCATTTATCTTGGTGTATAAGGTAGGCTCATTGCTTCTCCTACTGAAACCATTCTCAATTAAATAAGATTCTATTCTCATTGTACCAAGCTCTATGTGTTTTTTTGAGATGATTTACATAAACTTCATCTTCAAGGAATTTTTGGTGCTCAAATTAGTCTCACCCCATTTGTCATTAAAATCCCTCAGTTTGTGGCCTCTGTCACAATTTTTTATCTCCTTGTGTTGGTGCTTGAAGACTTTTCCTCCATTTGGTTGCCATGATCAATCCCTTCCTTGGTCAAAGATCACTTAAAGATCCAAAAAAAAATTTCATTTCTCTGCCTCCATGTGAAGGCATCTCGTAAATTGGGCGTAAAACTCGGGTTGTTCCTTTCCTTCCATTTTCCACAATCATGTGTTGTTTGTCCCTGTCACTTTTTGTCCTAAATACCTGAAGAAACGTGAATGGATGTAGCTTGGAGGATCATGTTTGAACCTTATAACATTTCCAAAATTCTCTTTCCTTGAAGAAAATTTCATCTTCGGGCTCAAACGGTGGTTTTCCTGCATTTTTATAGTTTGACGGGTGTGTTTTTCCCCATCAAATTTATATCTCTGCATCAGTGGAAATGTGGCCCTTTTTGGTTGGATGCAGCTCATCGGGGGCACTCTAAAAACTCTATGGCTCACTTAAACCCAAAACTTGTCCACATGGAGGAATGATGCTCGTTTAAAAATTAACCTTTTGGTTTGGCCTTAGAGTTCCGTCGGGGGACACATGGAGGATTCCGCTACTTTTCCTAGACTTAGACAATTTTTTCATGCAGCCGATAGTTTTGGTGGGATGTGGACACATGGTGGGTTGGTGCTCAATTGAGGATCTACCTCAGGGTCCTACCTTAAAAATTGCAACAGGGAGACAAGTGGAGGTTTCCGCTAGCTTTGATCTATACTTAAACTTTTGAATGCAATTTTCTTAAGCCCGGGAAATGTGGAGGGATGGGCATGTTTGGGGACCGGCCCCTAAGTTTTATTTTGAAGAAGCGCCAAGAGGACACTTGGAGGCTTCCGCTTGCTCTGCCTTTTTGCTTGAATTTTCAACAGCTGAAGGAGACTATCTCGGACCTTAGGCATATGGCGCCTTTCAATGAACCTTCAAATTTTTAATAGACTCTTCCTGGATGAGACATGTGTTGAGCCCATCCTTGTTTGGGGTCTCTAATTTTGGGGACCATCTCAAAATGTGCCATTGAGACACATGGTAATTTGAAAAGTGAAATTCTAAGAGGCGAGGCCATCGCGAGAAACTTGGATTTTTTGTCCCTTATTTTCAAAAAGATTAAAGTCATCAAAATGACCCGGAGCTTTGAAAATTCAATGACGGAGTCAACGATGAGAATTTCTTTGAGAAATTTGGAAATTTTCCTTTTATAAAAAAATGGTTAAAGTGTAAAATGGAAGTGTGGTTCCTCTAGGACCCACATCAAAAGCTAATGGTGGAAGGGCAAGGCAATGAGGAAAATTTGGAAAATTTTCCTTTTTCCAAAAACAACGTAAAATAGCATAACAGAGCCGCGGTTCCACTGGGGCCCACATTGGGGCACTTATCAAGCCTATTTTTCAAAGGTAGAGAGGCAGAGAAACATGAGAAATTTTGCATTTTTTTCCAAAATGTGTAAAAGTAAAAAGAAACACCCAAGGCCATTTTAACTCGAATCTCCCACTTGGACGGCCAAATTCAAAAGGGAAATCAATGGCAATCAGCATTTGTATCGATTTTCTGTAATTTTTTCTCTAAAGCTCCTAGGGATGCTAATTTTTATGGTTTCTTATCATTTCTTGATGTCTCCTACATACCAAATGAAGAGTAGAATTAATTTGATATCTTGATTTGGTGGGGAGGATCTGAAAAACATCTTTTACCATTAAGGTGTGATCGACTATCGACTTCGATATGATTTTCCAATCTTTCCTTCCTTGGCATGCAAAAAACTATATTTGACAGATTAAAGGAGGAATTAGTTGGCGCGTGAAGTGAAGAGTGATTTACCAGGTGAAGAATTGAATGCTGGAAATATTTGAAGAGATTTTCCCTTTGAGCACCTGACAACTTTTTGCAAATCTAATTCTTGGAATCACGATCAAAATCGTAACAAGTAATGGTGCTTTGAATGTTTTTCTTTTGGGGGAAACTCGATGTAGATTAAATGTTATAAATTGCATGAATTTTTCATGAAAATGTTTAGAGTGTTAGAGGTTGAGAGTTAATTCATAAGATAAAAGTTTGACAGAGCCCATCTTTATGAGAAAGCATTTGAGGAACATGTTTATTTCTTTTGTGTTAAATTTGATCATGTCAAGGTGGTTACAAGTGTACAGCCATTTACAAGCTCTGAGATTATTCTAGAAAATTTCCCTGTTGATGAACTTAATCAATTTGAGTTAATATGTGTTGATTTTTGAGCAAAATTGTGTCTCCTTCATTTCGATGTCTGCAAATAATTTTTCTTGTTCTCAATCTTACATTGAAATCTTTATGAATCACACAAGATCATATCCTTGTGAAATTTTGGTGGCATTTACAAATTCATTTATCGGAAGAGATTTCATTTGATAGTGAAATAAAAAAATTAAAATCACTTTAATCCTAGCATGATGATAAGATTGTTTATTATCCTTTGAGGGTATCTTAGGTGTGATAAAACAAAGGTTGATAATGTTCAATTAAGTTTTTCAATTTGAGCCTTCATTTTGGATTCTTAAAGTTTGTGTGAAAACATGTTGATCTGGGCCTCCATTGAAGCACACCTTCTAGTTAAAGGAACATTTTAGCTATTCTAAAGCATTTTGTTGATCAATCCTTCCATTTTTGTAAAATCTCTCAAAGATCTAGCAAATCAAGTTCATTCTACCTCACCTCCCACCAAAATTCATTTAAAAACAACCAATCCTACCCATACTACCCCTGTTTGTCCTATGTGTGTACAAATGCATAATTTCTATTACCAAAACATGTAGAAGAAATCAGGTTTTCATTGTCTTTAGTAGCCTAAACCTTTCTTAGAAAATATCTCCATTATCTAGGGTGACAACTCATGAGAGTTAGATTTTTGTTGTATTGATCATGTTTTCTTCAAGGTCTTCTTAATAACTTTTCAAAGAAGGAAATCTCCATCTCCTCCATAAACAACAGGCTACAAAGGGTCCTCTCACCCTAGTTGAAAGGCACAACCATAAAGTAGTGAGGATAGATCAAATCCTCTTGAGGGTACTATCCATTTCTCCACATCTGAGTGACAAAGAGCAAGATGCATTTCTTCCCCTCTACAAAAACACACAACATTACCTACTTCTCTCTAATCTTCCTTTAAAATCCATGATGTTGCTCAAATTCGAGGAGAATCAATTTGGGTACCAACACTATTTTGACATCGTTTCTAGGGAATTGATTTACGTTTCCGAGGAACTAATTTATGTTCTAGGAATTGATTTGCATTACGAGATAGATGTTTTTATTTGTTTCAGTTTGTATCCATTTGGCCCGACAACACCATTCTAGGTCATTCTCGGGAAGCGATTTACGTTTCTCGGCGGATTTGCATTTATGTTATCGAACAATTTGTTGATTTGTTGCCAGTTCATATCCATTTGGCTCATCAACACTATTTTAGCTCCATCGTTCTTGGGGACATTTTGATTTCATTTCATATTCGGACCACTTTGGTAAACATTTCTTATATGATCTAGTTGCTAGTACATTGTTTCAACATAATCATGTGTTCGGGCTTGTAAGAAGTGTTCAAAGTTACAAGTGTTGTGTGAAATATTTCTTATTTCTACAGTTATTGCACTAAGTTTCATTGATAAATTAGGGTAAAGGAAGGTCAGATCATTTCCATTTCTAGTTTCTAGTGTTGACAAACATTTGACAGATCATGTTTTTAGTGCATTTACACAACTAAGGTGGAAATCCTTAGTGGCGACTCCATGATCTGATTTTTGATAAATACCAGTGTCTTAACCTCTGTCAAATGGGATTTGTTACTACTCTTTGCAAAGCTGGAAGGAAGAAAATCTTTCTTCACTAAGGATCCTACTAGGACATTAATTCCAAAGCTAGGAAAAACAAATTCAGAAGGAAGAAGATCCTGGAGAGTTGTTGGAGATCAGCAGTCAAGAAAAGAGATTTCCATTGATGAAAGTGATTAGCTTATCATTGAATATTTCCATTCAAGTTCTTCCGAATCGGTAGTCTTTTTGTGGAATTAGATTCTCCATCTGGAGAGGGGCCTTCATTTGAATTTGAAAAGTTTGCTTCTCATTTTGCCCCTGTGTTTTCCAAAGTTGATAGGGTTTTCCAAGAAACAAAGCCTTTAGGGGATATCCATTTTGAAAGTTATAGTCCTATCTTTCAAATACCCCTTGTCCCTTATCATTTTTATTCTCCTCCAAGGTCACCTCCTTAAAACAACATGGCACATCCCCCACCCAAACCTCCTTTTGTTGTAAATACATTTGTTCCTATAAATTTTAGAGGGATGATCAGTTATCCAAATGAAGTTCCCTAAGATGTAAGAAATATACTACCAAAGTTCAAAGGAAATAATGTTATAACTGGGGATCAGCACTTAGAGCTTTTTAATCAACATGATGGAAGACTTTGAGATTGAATTTGAAGATGTATATATATAATTGCTTATCCATACATTAGAAGAAGATGCAAGGGACTGGTATAAATATTCTCCAGATAATTCCATTGATTCTTGGATAGAAATGAATAATGCATTTAGATTACAGTATGGTGATAAAACGGACCCTAGGTTTCTTTTGTTAGAATTTGAAAATATTAAAAAGAATCCTAATGAATCATTGCATGATTTCAACACTATATTTAATAAGACATTGAGGATATTTCCTGTAAGTTTAAGGCCATGTGATGAATCTTATCTTATAAAGTATTTAGATGCATTTGATAAGAAAGTTGTTTACTATTTGAGGGACAAAAACCCTACCAATTTGAGGCAAGCCTTTACCATGGCTCTGCAAATTGAGAATAACATTAAAGCAATTGGAAAACCTCCTAAGAGGGAGGGTGTGAAACTGGTTAACCCGGAAAAACCTCAAGCAAGTAAGGTTGCTGATTTGGAGGAAGTTGTGAAAACTTTTGTAGGGGATATCAAAGAAATCTCATACAAATTAGCTAGGTCGAGAAAAAAGAATTGGATAGAGTTCACAATGTCATGATGAGAAACAAGGCCAAGACAGATTTGCAAATCATCCTACGAATGAGAAAATATCTAATGACAAAGGCAAGGGACCTGTTGGATTTGGAAATAAACATCCCTAGGCCAGGGAAAATAGAATGGTGCCTGATCCTTTGGCTACCAGAGTTGTTGTTATTGAAGAAACAAATGTAATTGATTGGTGTGATAGATGTTTCATGCCCCATGCTCCATGTGAAGTAGATCAACAAGTAGAAGAGGAAGTTGATGATGATAACACTGATGATGATGCATGCATGATGGAGTGCTCTACAAACTCACAGCAAGGAGCAACTTCAATTGAGGTAATAAGTGCTAGAACTACTACTAGTTTTTGGGATTGCATTCACTGGTAACTCTTCTTCCTCCCTCTCATAATTTAGAAACAAATATTGTAAAAGCTTTTGAATTTCTCAATAATGACTTTGAATATTTAAGAGCTTTAATGATAAAGAAGTATGATGGAGGAATCCCATCTGAGGAGGATAGGCAGTTATTGATGAATGTTGTTGTTTCTCAAGAAAAGGATTATAATAATAGGAGTAGAGTTGTCAAAGGAGTAGGGCCTCAAGAAAAACCTAAAAATCCATTGCTTACTAGCATTCCTAAAGAGGTTCCTAAGAAAGATACACCTTCCAAAGGCCTTGTTGTCCCAAACAAGATTCATACTTCTCCTCATGCCCAAATTGTCAAAAATCTTGTGCCATCTGATGAGTTTGTTAATCTCCCTTCCAATGTTGCCTTGCCAAAGTGTGTTCCATATGACATTGCCCATGTTTTGTCAAATCAAATTTAGTGTTCCAATTATTGAGCTTCTTAGGATTCCTGAGCACAAGAAGAGGGCATTTGAGTATTTGGGATTGAAAGAAGAGAAGAGTACCCCAGGTAGAAATGTAAACATTGTGGAGACTCCTCCAATCATTCAAGAGCTAGAAACACCATCAACATTAGAAGAACTAGGTGAACCACTTGAGGTTTATTTGGGAACATCCTTGGTACATTCTCAGCTAAATATAGATCCATTCTTCACTACTCTAATCATTAGGACAGATTGCTACACAAATGTATGTTTGATTCGAGAGAATCATGCAATTTATGCCTCGAGAAGTCATGAATGAATTGGATATCAAAGTAACACTAACATATGGGAAGTGCACTACCATGGATTCTAAAGAGGTGTCAGTGGTGGGATGTGTGAAAGGTTTGGTGGTACAACTTGCAGCTTATCCGGTAGGAACTTGAAACTTGATGTTGTTATTGTTGATTGCCCATCTAAGTGGGGTATGTTGTTGTCTAGAAAATGGGTTGCAAGTGTTGGTGGGATTGTTCAAATGGATATTTCCTATGCCACCATCCCAATTGAGGGCATCCTTGTCAAGTTTTATGGATAAAAGAAGATGTTGCACCTCATTGAAAATCCCAAAAATGCATCTTATGAAGTGTTGATGCTGATAACTTTGTTGGATTTATTGATGGGAAAGAGAATATAATGGATCGATGTAAGATTCTTGAACAAGTAAGCTCTCCATGGACTTTGTTGTTTGATGGATCTTGCTCCAAATTTGGAAATGGTGCTGGTGTAGTTCTAGATTTCTCCAAGCTTGGAAGAGTTTGTTTTTCTTTCAAACTTAACTTTGAGTGTACTAATAACATTGTTGAGTATGAAGAATTTTTATTAGGTTTGAGGATTTCTTGGAAATACTATGTTAAATACATCATTGTTAAGGGAGATTTAGAACTAATTGTCAAACAAATCAGAAAATTGTATGCTACTAAAAATCAAAGAATGAAACAATACAAGCATGTAGTCTAGGACTTGATTGAGATGTTTGATTCATTTAATATTGTGCATCATGATAGGAAGTTCAATGTTATGGCAGAAAATCTTGCAATATTGGGATCTCAGTTTGATAATTGTGCAATGTCCCCATATTGTGAATATGATGTTGAAGTGTTAACAAGGCCATTTGTCCCTAACAACATTAAACATTGGCAAATTTTTGATGATGATGCTCAGGTCAAAATATTTCTGCAGAAAAAAGGGATTTTTCGATTAATGTATTGATTGGGAGCCAATGGTGTGTGTAAAGCAGAGGGTAAAGAAACTTTGTTTGGCAAAGACATCATCCAACTGAAAAACTAATACCATTCCTAGAGGATTGTTGCTCTTGAATCAAACTTTGATAATGATGATTGCATTATTAATAGACATATATCAGCCTTAAGGGATGTTGAAGAGCATGACCTTCGTAGAAATGGAGAAACCAAGGAAGATCTAGTTGGGAAGCAATCTGAACAGTTTGGAAAAATAGTCCTATGTCCAATTGTTGAAGAAATATCAAGACTTCGTAGCTTGGTCTTATTCTGAACTAAAAGCATACAGAGAGGATTTGTTTCAACATAAAATTCCTTTGGAATATAATGCAAAAATTCATAAAAAAGTAGAGGCCAATAAATCCACTCCTCTCTTGAAGATGCAAGATGAATTAAAAAGATAAGGGATGGAAGGATCATTCAACCAAAAAGTATTCTTCTTAGGGTTACAAACTTAGTGCCAGTTAGAAAAAATAATGGTGATATCAGGCTATGTGTGGATTTTATAAATTTGAATAGAGCATCAATGAAGGATAATTATCCTTTACCAAACATGGAAAACATGTTGCAATTAGTGACTAGTTCTAAGCTACTTTCTACCTTGGATGGTTTCTCTAGCTATAATCAAGTTGTTGTGAAGGAATCAGAAAGAATTAAGACAACCTTTACCACTCCTTAGGGAACTTATGTCTATGTTAGAATTCCCTTTGGTTTGATGAATGTTGGAGAAACCTTTCAAAGAGAAATGGATGTTGCTTTTTTGGTTACATTAATGATTTTATTGATGTTTACGAAGATGATGTGACTGTGTTTTCCAAAAAGAGAAGTGATCACTTGCAGCACTTGGAAAAAATGCTGATAAGATGCAGAGAGTATGGCATTTGACTTAATCGAAATAAGTGTCATTTCGAGTGCAAAAGGCCAAGTTTTGGGCACATTGTATCAAAGGATGGTTTCATGATTGATCCTGAGAGGGTAGAGGCCATCAGTAAGGTCCCAATCCCAAGAACCAAGAAGGGAATTTAGTTCTTCTTTGGGAAAATAAACTTTATCGAAGATTCATATCAAACTTTGTTGAGTTGACCATTTCAATTAATTTCATGCTAATGAAGGACCAAGTTATCAAATGGGAAGAGGCTGCCATTTGGGATTTCAATGAGATCAAAGAAGCATTAAATCATGCCCCTATTTTAGCAGCTCCAGATTATAAGAAGCCTTTTCAAATGTTTTCTTTTGCTTGAAAAAACACTATTACATCTGTCTTGTTGCGAGAAGGATGATGAAGGGGCCGAGAGGCTAATTTCCTTTTTCAAAGGCATTGCAAGGGGCTAATTTGAAGTACACCATTATGGATAAGAAAACATTTTCCTTGGTAAAAGCAACAAAGGTTTTAGACCTTACATTTTGAGCTCTAAAGTGTTGCTTATGTTTCCCACATCATGGTGAAAGATGTCTATTAGAGGTGGAGGTCTCAAGAAAATAATGTAGATGGTTGAAAAAAGTTACAGGAGTATGACATGGATATCCAAACCATGAAATTTGTAAGAGGTTTGGGCTTAGCTTCTTATGGGTAAGAGAAACTTGCAAACTATTGAGGTGAATGAAGTAGAAGAAAAGAAGGTGTGATGTCCTTAAAATTTTGATGAGTTCTTAATGGGAAAAAGATATAATTTTTTATCTCAGACATCTATACTACCCTAAGTATTTGAGTAAAAATCAGAAAATATCTCTTAAGTTGGCTTCCCGTAAATATGTCATTACTAATTTTTGGTTAGGTTGGAAGAACCCTGAGGGAGTTATCTTAAGGTGCATTACAGAAGATGAAGCCCCAAGCTAATTTTTGATCTCCATGCAGGAGTTTGTTGGGAGAATTTTGTTGAAAGAGTCACAACACACAAGATCTTGAGGGATAGTTATTGGTAACTTTGACTCTTTTCAAAGATACAACTTTGTTGGTTAGAATATGTGAGAGTTCAAAAATGGAAGCATTTTTATGGAAGATCAAAGCTTGAACTCCCTTCCTTTGCGGCTGTATCAATTTAAGAACCATTCAAGAAATGGGGAATGGATTTCATTGGTGAGATTTTAGACCCTTCAAGTGTTGGCCATAAGTGGATTCTTGTAGGGAAAACATGGATTACTTCACTAAGTAGGTGGAGGGAATCCCCACCAAGAGAGCAACACACTAGATTGTCATGGATTTCGTAACATGCGTTGAACCATATCATCTGTAGGTTTGGAGTGTCGAGTTAAAATTGTTGCTTGACAATGCCATGAGCTTCTAAGCCAAACCTTTAGTGGCCCAAGAATGTGTAAAGAATATGGGATCAATTTGACATACGGGTCAACTATAACCCCCAAGGCAATAGACAAGCCCAAGAGTCTAGCAATAAAAATCTATTAAAGATCATTATGAGAACCTTGGAGCTGAACAAAAGGAAATGGGATGAGCAGTTCAAGTTTGCTATTTGGGCTAATATAATTACTGTTAAAAGAGCTACTAGAAAATTCCATTTGAATTAGTGTATGGAACTCAAGCTCTGCTACCCCTGCATATGCAATTGTCCTCATATTATATTAGTTTATCAACAACTAGAAGATCAATAAGTTAGTTGATATGATGCTGCATAAGGATTAACAAGATTGTTGAGTTGGATGAAGAAAGAAGGGCATCCCATCAATGGCATGTGAAGTTCGGAGAAAAAATTTGAAGAAGCTATTTGACAAAAAGGTGACACCCTTTTGAGCTTTCAACGATGGGGATCTTGTGTTTTATAGGATAACATGCATGAAGATAAGGGCAATCATGGTAAATTTGATGTATTATGGATGGGACCTTAATCCATTAACATTCGAATTGGTGAACATATCTTCTTCTTGAATTACTTGGATAGGGAATTTCTCGAATTACACATTAATGATATCTCTAAGCATTTGAAACATTTCCTTGATTGATTCACCAGAATCAAGGTGAGCATCATTTGTATAGTGTATAGTTCATTGGTTTCTTTTTGTCTTTTGTGTTTTTGCTCATTCTGGTCTTTGATGACTTGGCTTTGTTGGTTTCTCGGTTCATTTTTAGGAGGTGGTTCTAGTTTTCATGGACTTCATGTTGAACCATATCATCTGTAGGTTTAGAGTGCCGTTAAAATTGTTCTTTGATAATGCCATGAGTTTCAAAACCAAACCTTTGGTGGTAATGTGCAAAGAGTATGGAATAAATTTGACATATGCTTCTAACTACAATCCCCAAGGAAATGGACAAGAAAATTCCAACAATAAAAATATATAAAAGATCATTAGGAGAACCTTGGAGCTGAACAAAAGGAAATGGGGTGAGCAGTTGAGGTTTGTTGTTTGGGCTGATAGAATTATTATTAAAAGAGCTACTTGTGAAAATTCCATTTGAATTGGTGTATGGAACTCAAGCTTTGCACCCCTACATATACAATTTTCCTCATATCACACTTATTCAACAACCGGAAGATGAAAAATTTATTCCATTATGATGCTTTCATTAACATGATTGTTGAGTTGGAGGAAGAAAGAAGGGCATCCCATCAGTGGTATGTGAAGTTCGGAGAAATGTTCAAGAAGCTATTTGAAAAAAAGGAGACACCTAGAGCTTTCAACATTGGGGATCTTGTGCTTTGTTATGGGATAACAGCATGAAGATAAGGTAAATCATGGTAAATTTGATGCATTATGCATGTTTTCTTACTCCAACATTCGAATTGGTGAACATACCTTCTTCGTGGAAGACTTGGATGGGGAATTGCTCAAATTTCTTGTTAATGTCAATAATTTGAAACATTTCCTTGATTGATTCCCCATAATCAAGGTGAGCATCATTTGTATAGTGTATAGTTCGTTGGTTGCTTTCTATCTTTTGTGTTTTTGCTTGTTCTAGTCCTTGGTGACCTAGTTTTGTTGGTTTCTCGGTTCATTTTTAGGAGATGGTTTTGGTATTCTACTCTGTAAGCTAAATCATTTGTCCAATGGATGTTTTTGGCACTTATTCTGTTATTTGGTTCTTGTGGCACTCACAGGGAGTGCCCATCCCTGTTTGTCATTAAAATCCCGATCTGCGGCCTCTGTCA
The DNA here is from genome assembly GCA_018340775.1 of Taxus wallichiana var. yunnanensis. Classification (NCBI taxonomy): domain Eukaryota; kingdom Viridiplantae; phylum Streptophyta; class Pinopsida; order Cupressales; family Taxaceae; genus Taxus; species Taxus wallichiana. Next base: position 108,680,337 of record CM031236.1, read on the forward strand.
CATTTTTTTATCTCCCGGTGTTGGTGTTTGAAGACTATGTCCTCCATTTCATCGCCATGATCAATTGTTCCTTGGTTGAAGATCACTTAAAGATCCAGATTTTTTTTTTTGTTTCTCTATCCATCGATGATTTACGTAAATTGGCCATAAAAATCGGGTTGTTCATTTCCTTCCATTTTCCATAGTCATGTGTTGTTATCTCTATCACTTTTTGTCCCAAATACTTGAAGAAATGTGAATGGATGTAGCTCAGAGGATCATGTTTGAAACTTATAACATTTCCAAATTCTCTATCCTTAAAGAAAATTTCATCTCCGAGCTCAAATGGTGGTTTCCCTACATTTTTACGGTATGATGGGTGTGACTTTCCCCTCAAATTTACATCTTTGCATCAGTGGAAACGTGGCCCTTTTTGGTTGGATGTGGCTCGGCGGGGCACTCTAAAAACTCTATGGCTCAATTCAAGCCAAAACTTGTCCATGTGGAGGAACGACACTCATTTGAAAATTCACCTTTTGGTTTTTCCTTGGAGTTGTGTTGGCGGGACACGTGGAGGATTCTGCTGCTTTTCCCGGACTTAGACAAATTTTTCATGCAGCTGGTATAGTTTAGGTGGGCCATGGACACGTGGTGGGCTAGCACTCAATTGAGGATCTACCTCAAGGTCCCACTTTGATTTTCAACAATTTCAATAGGGCCTCGGACAGGTGGAGGTTTCCGTTGGCTCAGCTCTATACTTAGAATTTTTAAGGCAATTGAGGCGGTTTCTCCTTTAAAAAAAGGGGACTTAAAGTGTAAAAGGAAGCACAATTCCGATGAGACCCACATCAGAAGCTAAAGGCGGAAGGGCGGGGCTGTGGGGAAAATTTGGAAAATTTTCTATTTTTCCAAAAACAAGGTAAAATAGCATAAGCGAAGCTCAGTTCCACTAGGGCCACATTGGGACTCGTGTCAAGCCCATTTCTTAAAGGCAGAGGCGGAGCAAAATGAGAAATTTTACATTTTTTCCCAAAAGGTGTAAAAAGTAAAAAGAAACCCCCAGGCCCATTTTAACTCAGATCTCCCATGTGGACGGTCCAAATTCAAAAGGGAAATCAATGGCAACTGTGCATTTGTATATAATTTTCTACCATTTTTTCTCCAAAGCTCCTGGGATGCGAATTTTTATGGTTTTTTATCATTTCTTTATGTCTCCTACATGCCAAATGAAGAGGGGAAATAATTTGATATCTTAATTTTGTGGGGAAGATTTGAAAACATATTTTACCATTAAGGTATGATTTGAATATCGGATTCGATCTCGATTTTCCAATCTTTCCTTCCTTGCATGCAAAAAAACTAGATTTGACATATTAAATGAGGAAGTAGTTTCCACATGAAGTGAAGAGTGATTTACAAGGTGAAGAATTGAATGCTAGAAATATTTGAAGAGATTTTCCAACTGAGCACCTGACAACGTTTTTACAAATCTGATTCTTGGAATCAAGATCAAAATCGTAATAAGCAATGGTGCTTTGAATGTTTTTTGTTTTGGGGAAAACTCATTGTAGATTAAATGTTATAAATTACATGAATTTTTCATGCAAATGGACAGAGTGTTAGAGGTCACGAGTTATTTCCTAAGAAAAAAGTTTTATAGATCCCTTCTTTTTGAGAAACCATCTTAGGAACCTGTTTATTTTTTGTGTTAAATTTGATCATGTTAAGGTGGTTGCAAGTGTACATCCATTGACAAGCTCTGAGATTATTCTAGAAAAATTTCCCCTACTAATGAATTTAATCAAATTTGAGTTAATCTATGTTGATTTCTGAGCAAAATTGTGTCTACTTCATTTCTAAATGTCTGCAAATAGTTTTTCTTGTTCTCATTGCAATCTTACATTAAAATCTTTGTGAATCACACAAGATCCTATCCTTTTGATTAGTTTGGTGGAATTTACAATTTCATTTATCAAAAGAGCTTTCATTTGATAGTGAAATAAAAAAATTTAAAATCACTTTACTCTAGCATGATGATAAGATTGTTTATTATCCTTTCGAGGTATCTTAGGCGTGATAAAACAAAGTTTGATAATGTTCAATTAAGTTTTTCAATTTGAGCCTTCATTTTGGATTCTTAAAGTTTGTGTGAAAATGGTGATTTGCGCTTCTATTGAAGCACACCTTCTGGTTAAAGGAACATTTTAGCTATTTTAAATCATTTTGTTGATCAATCCTTTCATTTTTGTAAAAGCTCTCAAATATCTAGAAAATCAAGTTCATTCTTCCTCACCTCCCACCAAAATTCATTTAAAAAAAACCAATCCTACCCATACTACCCCTGTTTGTCCTGTGTGTGTACAAATGCATAATTTCTATTACCAAAACATGTAGAAGCAATCAGGTTTTCATTGTCTTTAGTAGCTTGAACCTTGCTTAGAAAATATCTCCATTATCTAGGGTGACAACTCGTGAGAGTTAGATTTTTGTTGTATTGATCATGTTTTCTTCAAGGTCTTCTTAATAACTTTGCAAAGAAGAACATCTCCATATCCTCCACAAATAACAAGCTATAAAAGGGTCCTCTCACCTTGGTTGAAAGGCACAACCATAAAGTAGTGAGGATAGATAAAATCCTCTTGAGGGTGTTATCCATTTCTCCACATCTGAGTGATAAAGAGCAAGCTGCATTTCTTCCCCAAATAAAATGACACACAACATGATCTAATTTTCTCTAAGCTTCCTTTAAAATCCGTGATGCTTCTCACCTTTTGAGGGAGAATTAATTTGGGTACCAACAGAATCCATTTGAGAATGTTGATTTAACATCCATATGATAAATAGGGCAATTTTTTTTAGCTGCAATTGCTAGAACCATTCTTACTATTTCTAAACATTCTACTGGTGCAAGTGTTTTGTTGTAGTCAACTCCATATTACTGCGCAAAACATTTTGTAACCAACTTTGATTTTTGTTTCTATACGTTTCCATCAACATTGTATTTCGTCTTGTAGACCCAATTGACTCCTATCACATCCTTTCCTTGTGGAAGATCCATCTGCTCCCATGTTTGATTCTTCTCTATAGCATCGATCTCATCATCCATGGATTTTTCCCAAACTTCATTCTTTATAGCCTCTTTATAATACACTGGATCTGTAGCCTAAGAAAATAATGTAAAAAATGAAAATAAATTACTTGTATCAACATTATAAATCTCACTTAGACTTCTTGTTTTCCGCTGCATAGGAATATTCGATACAAGACTGCTTTGTGGTGATAGAGTAGCTTCTGGTTTTCTCTGTGGTATCTCTTTCACGGCTGAAGATGGCTGAAATCTTGGTGACCTCCTTACTTTATATTGAGGTGTAGCTTGTGCTACAACTTGTGGTGCATGTCTAAGATTTTAGATATAGTATCTTGTTGATCTAAAGTTTCATCTACCATATCATCATGTGGCATAGTTGTTACTATACTCATTGTTTTCCTTATACTTCCATCCCATGCTTCATTCTCAATAAACTATATATCCCTACCGATCAAAACCTTTCTAATGACTGGATTGTATAGCTTGTATGCTTTTTAATTATCTAAAAACCAAAAAAATGTACACTTTTCTCCTTTGTTGTCTAACTTCTTCCTTAGCTCATCGTGTACATGTGTATACACTACACAACCAAAAACTCTAAAATGTGAAACATTGTGTTTCTGTTAGTTCATGTTTGTTGAGGAACCATGTTCCTAACAAGTTTTGTTGGACACCTACTAAAAATATAAACAAAAGTTGTTCTGCTTCTACCTAATAATCATTTGGAAGATGTTTTTCCTTCAACATGCTTCTCTCCATCTCCATGATGGTTCTATTTTTCCTCTCTACCACACTTTGTTCTATTATGGTGTATACCTGTAGTAAATTGCTTTTGTAAACCATGATATCTGCAAAAATTCATAAACTCATTAGAAAAATAATCACCTCCTTTTTCCATTCTCGAGAACTTTCATGTAGTATCCACTTTGTTTCTCCATTAATGCCTTAAACTATTGAAATTGTCAAAGGCGTCGATTTATTTCTCAAAAAATAAACCCATGTCTTCCTTGTGTAATCAGCAATGAATGTCATAAAATAAATACAAACTCAAATAGAATTTGTCTTCATAGTTCCACATAAATCAGTGTACAATCTTAAGTGTTGCACTTGCTCTTGCTATTTTTCCAACTAGGAATGAATCTCTATGTTTCTTCCCTAAAATACAACCTTCACATACCCTTTCTGGTTTCTAAATCAATGGAAATCCTTTATCCATATTCTTTCTAGGTAATAAATTCAAACCTCAAAATTTCAATTGTCCATACCTTAGATGTCAAAGCCATGATTCATCCTTCATGACTGAATGAAAAGTTGATTGTGTTCGTTCAATGTAGGACTCAACTGTATTTACACAGAATCAACACAGGACTCACTTCTTATCAGAAGACGAGACCTAATTTGCATTGGTGCGGTAGTATATTACACTAGCGCAGACTCTTTTACCTTGGTACAACACTCATCTGTTTGAGCGCAGGACACATTATAAGACTTTTATTTGGCTTAGCGCATAAATTTGTTGTGAATTGAGCTGCTGATTTTGCTACAAACAGATCTAATTTCTTCTTTTTTTCTAGGTTTAAACATCAATGGAAACATCCTATTGCTTTTCATCTTCACTTTTTCAATCAACTAAGTGCTAGGAGCTTTGTCCATAATCACACACTCATTGTCTTCCATATAGACTCGATATCCTTTCTGTACCAGTTGTTCAATACTCATAAGGTTATGTTTTAAACCTATAACATAGTAAAAATCTTGCATACTTGTTTTCTCCCCTATCTTATTAGAATATTAACTATGTCTTTTCCTTTCACGAATACAATATTGTTATTTTAAAGAGTTACATCAATCTTAATCTGAATCATCCAAACTAAAAATAAATCTAGATTACTTGTCATGTGATTACTATAACTTAAATCCAAGTACTATACATCACATGGAATCTCTTTTGACAAATTACATTCAATAGGGGATAAATAATGTATTTCTTTGACAATCCTTATGCATGCAATAAACATAGGTTTAGAAATAGAACTTCCAGCCTAATTTTGATTTTGCCTCTCCTGATCATATTGCTTTTTCTTGTAATCATAAGCATAGTTCACATAATTTTTGCAATAATGGCACTAAACATGAAACTTATCTTGTCTTTGACCATATATTTGTTCTTAATTCTATCCTCCTACACCTGAGCTTGATGAACCACTATTGCGTCCTCTAGATGGACTTCTTCCTCTGCCTCTTGGGCTGAAACTACCTAATTTCTAAGATGCAAAAGCCTAATCTACACTTGCATGTGATCTATTCATCCTCTGTTCATGATTGATTAATGATGCATGCAACTCATCAATATAAAATGACTCGGATCCTTAGTTTCTTCAATAGAACAACTAAATGATCAAATTTTGTAGGCAAACTTGTAAGCAATTTTTCAATAATCCTTCTATCTTCAAGAGTCTCACCGTGGATTTGATTTGATTGACTAAGCCAACTACATAAGTAAAAAATAATTCTACGGAATCCAAATCTTTCATTGATAAATTCTCAAAATCTCTACGATGTAATTGTAGGTTGGCAAATTTTACTTTCTCCTTACCTTGATATGCAACTTGTAAAGTATCCCATGTGGTTTTTACTTGATGGGTTTCTACCACTCTTGGAAGAATGCTTTTGTGCATCACTCCAGAATATATAAAAGAGCTTTGCCATCCTTATTTTGTAACTCCTTCAAAGTATCTTTCTCTACCTAAGAAAGTGCAGTATGTATTGTTGCATTTGTGGGCTCTGTGTACCCATCGTCAACAATCTCCCACACATCTTGAGATCTGAATAGCGCCTTCATGTTCAATGACCAATATTCGTAATTCTTTCCATTAAATTATGGCATCTCGCATACCGATGTAGAACCTACATCTTGCTAAAAATTTAATAAGCTACTTAAATAACTCTTTCGATACCAATTTGTAGAAAATCTGCAGTCTTATACAAAAAACAACATAAAATAAATAAACAGAACAATTAAATAACTTGCATAAATAGAAGAATATTCAAACCAACACTGTTGTGCGTAATCTCCATTAATTAACTCATACTCAGAGCTTTGGCTCAAATTACAATGAAGTCTATGCATGTAACACTTCTCTAATTCTGCCTGTGTAGATTTCACACTTCTGTGTGTGCATACAAAGCAATTACAATTGCTTTTATTTAAATAGAATAACTCACCCACTAACAACTCTTCAACTGAGCATTCTAAATTTAAACTCATGCTTTAAAATAGCTGCATGTTGTGCATGAATTAAAGCAGATTTATTTGAATTAAATCTAATCCTAAAAATAGGATAAAGTTGAGTTAACTAAAGCAAACTAAAACAAAACTAAATCTATTTTTAATATTCCTAAAAATCTATGGTTGGAATTACATGCATATTTCCAACACAACATATGTTTTGGAACCATCTTCACCTTCTACTAACAAGAGCACTCTTGGGTTGCCAACACCCTTTTTTCTTGAAGAGATCCCTTAGCTCCTCTAGACATCATATTCTCTTAGCCTTTTTAGGGTGTTCAAGGAGAATGCTTCCTCTTTCTCTCCTTCAATGAATTTATGTAGGTCAATCAACTCTTTAGAATTTTTCTTTCATGTGAGCTTGAACAAGATGTTGATAACGATAAGGATAACTAGACAGTTGTCCAAATAAAGATTAAAAAAGTTCTTCTAGGAGGAACTTAGCTCCATTTGAAATGAATACCATGTCACCCTCAATAACTCTTATCTAGCTATTTTTACATTACTTTTTTACTATTGTACGCCTATTTGTGTGTTTAATATTTAATGTGAAATAACTATTCTCACCGTAGTATGTTAATTTAAGTGCTTAATGTTCTCTCTTGGCTTTGAAGTATTTCTTTTGTAACATGGTATGGCCCCTAGTAAAAAATCACCAGTTACCCTTATGTAAAAAAATTAAAAAGATACTAAACCTTGAAAAAATAAAGTTTTTAGACATAACTATACTTGTATGAATCTAGAATAAATCTAGAATCTCATAATATTGAAAGACCAAGGAAATAGAAAGGAACAACAACAAAACTAGGAAAGTAAAGGACTATAATTACAAATTAAGGAGAGAAACACGGAATTGCAAGACATAAATGTAAAATCGAAAGTATAAACACAAATATCAAATCAAATGTCACATAACATACAAGATTTGCATCAATAGAAGTCTAATTTGATCCACTAATCAATAACCTCCTCAACAAGGCCATGAAATGGCAAATCCTACCGCAGCAAATGCATTTGAGTTGGAATGGAGACTGCGACGCATGACCTAAGATACATAATTTCATATAGAAATAGGATTAAAAACTTAAGTTTTTGACAATCATGTTAATGCAATAGAACAAAGTTTTTGATAGGATGTTTTACCTCTTGTAATTGATTTCTCCATGTTAATATGTGTGAGTATGATAGATAAGTATAGATTTTAAATTATTTTGAATTTTAACCTATAGATTTAGGTGGTCTCCTTGAATAGAGTTTAAACTTGTTGGGTAACATTGATTATGCGAAGTGGAAAGCTATTCTCAGCATAGGATGACGTCGAGTGCAAGTCCAGAGTGAGTTCATCATGAAAAGATTTCTTATATTCAACAATGTACTACTAGTGTAATGTTTCCTTGTTGTGTGTGTGTGTGTGAAAGGTTTCTTGTATTCGACAATGTACTACTAGTGTAATATTTCCTTATTATATGTGTGTGTGTGTGTGTGTGTGTGTGTGTGTGTGTGTGTGTGTGTGTGTGTGAATTTTCTTGAATGTTAATTTTTCTGTCCCGTTTGCCACCATTAGCATGGATGGAACTTTGTGATTTGGTATCTTTAGTATTGAATCAACCATGGCAGATTTGGAGGAGCATCTTATGTCTTAGGTAAAAAATAATGTGGAATAAGATGAAATTGTTGGGGATACAAGTACAAATTCACATGAAAAACAATCATGCAGTTTGGATTGTGATGTGGAGTCACAGAATGCCAATGACTTCCAAGTGCCTGCTCATATCTTGAGATATCTTTATGTGGGTCATTTTTCAGTCAGATGGGGAACCAAGTGTTTCTGAATCTCATGATATACTCACTGCCTAAATGTGGTTTAATTTTCTTTAATATACTAATTATTTGCATTGATGCAATTGATCAAGTTTTTGATAGGATGTTCGACGTTTTGTAATCAGTTTCTGTGATAAGATTTTTGACCTCTTGTAATCAGTTTTTCCTTGTTGAAAGGTATGAATGTTTAAAAAAATTCTCTGAGATAATTAAGTGATTTCCTTGAAAAGAAGTTGGGTAACATTGACTGTGCAAGGTGGAAAGTTATTTCCAACTCTGAATCTTGCAGCCCATTGGTATACATTGCAAAAATAATAGATCATATTCAGCTTAGCACGTTAAGCAGTGGGGAGTATCCATTCAACCAAATTCATAGTGGCCAATTGGTGCAGATGATACTCTGTCATAGTTGTTGCAATGCCATCCTACAATTTTAATTCTAGGAGATATGGAGGATAAGTCAAGGATAAACAAACTTTTAACTTGTTTGAAACCATTGATCATGCTAAGAGAAAAGCTATGAATGGCTAAGTAGAATGTTTCTCTGAAGGTATGCATTAGGAGTTGTCTAAAGGGGCACAATTGAGTAGTGAAGGACCAATTACCATGATGATGATCCGGTTCAACATAGGATGAGATCTGGAGCAAGATGCCAAGTGATTTAAGAAAAAGGTTTCTTGTTTTTAGCAGTGTTGTACTAGTGTAGTGTTCTCCTATTTTCCTTAAAAATGCTATCATGAAGAAAATTTTAAGGCTAGTTTGCCTGTCCCATTGCTCACCATTAACGAGGATGGAACTCTGCCCCATGTGGCTAGTGATAGTGATTGACGCTCCTTTTCCATGACACAATGTTATCTAAATTTCTAAGTAGAATGTTTATTTTAAATGTGTCCACAGAGTTGTACAGGCTTGTTTAGGATTGAGAAAAAAATAAATTATCTCATCTTTCAACACTGAGTAGTACAATGTAACAATGTTTTAATTTGAGCACTGAACCCTCAACTTCAAGTATACAGAGAAGGACATAATCTACACCTTGTACATTGTGACGTGGAATATTATATTGCTCCATAGTGAGGTCTCATAACAGTCATCTGATATTAGTCTACTTGAGAATCTACTGCCCATACCCCGCCTTTGTTTTGCTTTACTTATGAAATGGGTCAAATTCTGCCGCAAGAAGTTGAAAACTGGTTAAATGTCAAGCAAGTAGGGTTCACTAATATGATTTCTGATGAAGCCATTCTATCAATCACACCATGTAGACAGTGTTATGTCCTAACAACCTTGACATTTTTGTGGTGGTAAAACATGAAGGGGAAGAGTGGTGCATATGCAAAAAACCATATATATAGTGAAGGGATGAGACAATGCAATGGAAGATGCAAAGACAGATGGAGAATCATGTGGAAAAACATTTTTCCATCTCAAGTTGAAGTTATATATGCATGTCGAAGTAGGAGGGAATACTATTGCTTTATTGAAGCAAAATAGACTGATAAACTTATGCAAGAGAAGCGAAGCCGCCAGAATCTTTAAGCTAGAGCAGAAGAGAAAAATAGTGTACACACAATACATAATTTTTTTACATGGGAAAACAGAGTTTATCTTTCATTGTAAATGCAGGGAGTTTAGTTTTTGATAAATATAATCAGACTGGAGGCTGAGAGATAGATGTTGGTCAGGCAAAAACTCAATGGGAGTTGGCCCTGATCTAGGGTTTAAATCCCCACAATCTTGGAATGGTTGAAATCCCTTCCACACTAAAGGAAATAATCAAGGACAACAGGAAGAAAATAGGGCTCGAATTAGGTTGGACAAGATGTAGATCCATATCAATCCAAAGATTGGCAATGAGAAAACCCTACTGTATTCGGAGGCTGCCATGATAGTAATATTACAGGTTAGGAAATCATTAATTAGGGGAGAAAATGCTGAAACCGTGGATTGAGAAGGTTTGAAAGAAGAAACCTGGGCACAATTCATCTATTTACCTGGGAGCAAGAGGATATATCACTTTCATATATATTAATAGTACAGACAGAGACATGATTGGAGTGGGGCTCTGGTTTGGGGATAGTTATGCCGAAGATAGAGATGCAGAAGACTAGTGAATGCCGCATATTTTAATATAGAGAAGAGTCTTTAAATTGCCTACATGAGCTAACACAAATAATTTTCAAAGTGCATCTTATCCTTTTTCTACGTTCGAGAACTGAAATGGCAGTAGAGAAATTAAATTCCTTATGAAAATCCAATGCCGTAATAATTCTATAACTAAACAAAATAATGGAATATGAATTTACAATTGAAGAGTGTAATCAATTTAGAGCTAGCATGTGGGTAAATCCCGAGGAGGAGGCAGGGGCTGTGAATTTAGAGGACTATCCTCCACTAGAATCGCCATTGCCAGAAAATGGCGAATGAATGTCTAACTGGCAATGCACCAGCCAGATTCCTATACACGTACCAACTTGTTAAGTCAGGATAAATATTTTGGGCTGGAACAAATGTTAATAATGCATGAGAAAAGCTGAAATAAAATCATGCAACCTGGATTGTCAAGTGTGAAAATGACGGCTGCCCACCCTCCTGTGGTGTTTCGCATCTGAGGATTTATGAGGTTGAAGTTAGCAGGGTGTGTGTGGGGATTGTAGTTGCCAAACCGTTCACCCACAACGTAAAAATCATAGCCATGAATGTGAATTGGATGGCTCTCATTGGTCACAAGGCTGGTGCCCTGAAACACTATTTGCATAGTGCTATTGAATTTAACAACTTTTAATTTCGTCCCCACACCTCCATTTCTGACAATGATTTTGCCTCACATTTTGATCTGTGTGGTCGAATATGAAAGGGGGACTGTCCGGGTAATCTCTGCTAAAAACTTGACTTGCAAAGAGCGATTGTTGGGAGGACAAATGAAATGTTATTCATGCTCCCAATGACTTTTCCACACACGAATATACTGCATCAAAAACACAAGGGCAACAAGTTATGTTTTTTTTTACAACAAAGATACAATAAATGTCATAACCATGATATTTATGATATCTGTCAGAGCTCTAGGGTAATAATTATGATATTTATTGTATAGTATAATATTTTTCAATGTTTAAACTATAGGAAAGTAATAAATTTGAAAAACTTGTTTTTTTAATGTGAAAAATCTAAAATGCTTATAAAAAAATTTCAACCAATGAGATAATTAAGTTAAATGTTTTTAAAACATAAATAAACATATATTTATGACAAACTATATAACAAACATACAAAATGCCACATGGAATTTTGTGATTGGCTTCACAAAACAAACAAATTGATTTATTGAAGCCTATATAGACCTGCCTACGGCAGGATAATAACGTAATACTTTTAGAATTGAAAGTATCACGTACCAAAATTCGTGTGTAAAATCTGATTTTGTGACTAACGATATGATTGTTGAAGTTGATAACTTGAATAAACTTTGTAGAGCCATTATCAAGATCCCTCAGTCTAAAGGAACTTTTATATTTTCTACTTACATAAAATGCGTGTATTCATTTTTTCATTATAGTCTGTTGATTTTTTAATCGTAAAAACAAATCGATTTCCGGTGACCATGGAACTTAGGGCGGCGTCAAATTGATGCAGGAATAAAATTTAACATGTAAAAAGGACTTGTTTAAGGGATGTTGGACGCTTTAAATATTGTAGAACACTCCTATTCAAGCATTTGTTTGGACACTAAATTTTGCTTACAAGGTTCAAAGATTCCAAAGATTGCTGTCATATCTAATTAAAATAAGAGAAACATTGTCGCCCGAATTTATTACTACTGTCGCTGTATTATGGTCAACTTCGTACCAAACTCATTTTAATATAAAATAATTGTGGAAATTGGTTCATGAAAATGAAAGGGTGACATTTTCATAATGTGGTTGAAATACGGCTTATTTTAGTTTCTGAGGGTGTGTATAGACATGTAAGTGCCTGATTAAGCCTTCGAAAAACCATCAATCGAATAGACGAAGAATTTAAAAACATAAATATGTGAAATTTATAACTTGTTCATACCTAATGTGCATTGTGGAAAATAACCTATACATAATGTGAAAAAATGTAACATTTGAACTAGTGACCGATAACCGTCGAGTTTTAGAACCACTTGTTATCAATTTAATGCTTTATAAATGCTTATTTCTTTGGGATATGGTGCGCAGTAAATATTGTCAGCTGTGATCAATGTCACCTATCGCCGATCACATGGGAATGAATTCATTCTCGCCAGGTGCTTAATGGTGTGGCAGAAGTAGTTGACAGCGTAGTTATCCATGTTGGAACCGGCAATAGACTGGAAGGAGAAGATGGCGCCTGGAATGGTGGAAGAAGATGGTGGTAACGGGTGGTTCTAGAGCTCGCCTCCGCCATGCGTTCGGCCGTAAGATCAAGCACCGCCGCTTGCAGAGATCAGGCCGTAAGACACTCGCCTACGGCACAGTTGGACTTACATGCTTCACAAAACCGCGCCGACACATGAAATAGAGGATGATTCAAGTCCTCTGTCCATTTCATAAGCTTCAGTCCTCTGGCCTGGTTCTTGCAAATATACTTTTTATGTTTTTATCTCCGCTGCTTACACTAACCCGTAGAACCTGATTGATCGGCCGCACGAACATTTTTGTCGCTCTGATCCAAAACTCCTCGCTTTTGCCTTTGTGGCCTGTTGCGCCTGCTTCTCTAAGAACTAAAATTTTCTTCTTGCAGCGGTTTGTGTCGTGTCATGTCATCGTGTTTCCTTTTAACACCGTTTCCTCAAGACGATGAGCGTTGAATTTTGACACTCTGTCTTCGATTTTCTTGGCCTGTCTCTGTCTCTTTCCTCCAATTCTCTGTCTCTGTCTCTTTCTAACTCTAACGGCGACATATTCACTGACGGGAATGGGAATTTATCCGAATCGGATATGTGATTGTCGTTTGAATCTCCCAACTCTGAGTCGAACAACGATTCCCACTCCCAGCCATAACCGAACACTCTGTCTTCGATTTTCTTGGCCTGGTTGGACTTACCTCTGTCTTCCATTATCCATAATCATGTGAAATGCTTTTCCGATCGTGTGCTTGGATCGCCACGTTTGTCATATGAGCACCATACACTATAAATTGCAAGTCGCATTGAAGCTATTATCCATTTTTGGCGGTGAAAACTTCATGGGAGACGATCAGTGTGTGGAAAGGAGAACCGGCCATACATGAAATCTTCCTGGGGTATTGTGAAAGACTTGTTGGGAGATGCTGAGAAGAGAGAATTTCAAAAGACATGGGAGTCAAAGCCTTCTTTAGCTAAGCCCGAGCAGAGATTTCGTGGACTTTCATAGATCACTCGACATGAACAAGATACAATATAATCGCTTGTGAGGCAAGAATGTTTATTTGCCCTAACATTCTCATTATTTTCATGTCTTCAATCTTGCTGTGGAAATATGAATGGTGACTATCATTTTTTTAAGACTGATTGTGTGAAGGTTGTTTGCAGGATGCTGGTCAATTTCTGCTCCTTCATTTTCTAAAACAGTCATAAACGCATCTTTTGATTGAGTCATCAGAGACTACGGCCTGCAGATTGGACCGGTTTGCTTGCGTTTTCCCCGATTCTGCCTAAGAAAGATCTCTTAAACATATAAACTCGCACCCCAACGAGCTCAAGAAAGATCTCCGTGGCTCTCATGGAGGCATCATTAAAATAGACAGTCACAAACTGTATCTCGGTAAAAAAACAGTATGCAAAAATGTGTTTTTAAACACATTATATTTTGGGAATTTGACAATACTTCTTCTTTGACTATCTTTTTAACAAGAAATTTTAATTTGTTGACACTAATTTGTCTCAGAGAATTTTGTAAGTCACATCGAATAAATTTGTATTTTTGTCTCACTCACACAACCAAAAATGTCTTTCCTCACCGCACATGTTTCACGCTTCGATAGGAGTTTCATGGGTTTCTAAAGTAACAATTGCAAAGTGACGGCATTCCCACCGCACTAACATGTCCATGCATCGCCTTCACGCAATTAAAGTTCCATTCAAGCAGTAAGGTCGAGTGTGACTCGCTAAGGCAATGATCTATTTTAAAGAATTGAGATCAATGAGATGTTAATATCAAATAAAGAAATTACTAATATTTTTAGAATCTCTCAACTTCACAAAACATGCCATAATAAACACAATTCCGAATTCAATATTTTAGATACAATATTTCATAAAATTACAAATGAGAAGTTTTCTTTGTAATATTCTCGAATATTGTATTTAACATATTGAAATGGAAAACAATATTTTAGATATGGTAATGATATAGGGAAGGGACCCCATAACCGAGCAGGGTCCAATGATTGAGAGTGTTTTAGCTGTTTTTGGAACCTTTCTTTGCTGTAATATTCTGGAATATTGTATTTAACATATTGAAATGGAAAACAATATTTTAGATATGGTAATGATATAGGGGAAGGGACCCCATAACCGAGCAGGGTCCAATGATTGAGAGTGTTTTAGTTGTTTTTGGAACCTTTGGTAGAAACTTTTTTGCTCATAAATTAAATGAAAAGTGACATAAATATGTTCAATTTTTCCCGAGTTATTGTGAAATTTATTATGTATTGTTATTTCAATATCGAAGTGTAAATATATGACATTCTCACCAAATAAAGATCACATCTCGCAAATTTCACAATGCACAATGCACATTAGGTATGAACAAGTTATAAATTTCACATATTTATGTTTTTAAATTCCTTGTCTATCCGATTGATGGTTTTTCAAGGCTTAATCAGTGCACTTACATGTCTATACACACCCTCAAACTTAGAGTGCTCGGTTATGGGGTCCCTTCCCTATTGATATTATGTGCAATTGTTAGATCAATGGCATAAACTCGAGTTCTTTGACATACCATTACAACATATTGTTTTCCATTTCAAAATATTAGATACATTATTCCAGAAAATTACAATAAAGAAAACTTCCAAAAGTTTTACATATATAACATTTATCAATATCTACTTTAGCCTGCTAAGGCATTCGATTACATATATAACATTTATCAATATCTACTTCAGCATGCTGCTAAGGCATTCGATTACATATATAACATTTATCAATATCTACTTCAGCCTGCTGCTAAGGCATTCGATTACATATTTGATAACATATTTGTTTAAGGTCTAAGGACTTATATTATGCATTTTACATATTTGTGAAAATATGTGAAATCCTAGCTACCATTACGGAATTCTGTTACAAGCTCGACAAAATTTACTAATGCTTACTAAGAAGGTTATGTAAACCAAAATTTGTACAACTTTTCACTTAATAGTTTGGCCAAAATCCTGGAAATGGTGGAGGTTGCACTTCGTTGTGATTCTCTGATGTGGTAGCATTCACAGATTGAACTGCAGTAGGTAGCATGGTAGGAGGTGTACCCTGAACATTTGCATTAGCTTCTGAAAGTTGGCCAATCTGACTAAACAACGCTTGATCTAAAATTCCAGATTTGTAATATCATGCTTGTAGGAGAAGATGGGCAAATAGATTGGTTATTAAAAATGGAAGAAAAAGCAGTATGAATGTGTTATACATGCTCAACAAAATATGATGTTGATCGTAGGGATTTGAGGGACTACTCAATCGCCTATTTTGTCGGCGTAATCCTTTTGTCGTTGTTGCCATTCCTTCATCCGCTTTATCATGCTCTTTGAGATTTTGGCCTCGCTCCTTTTTCAACTCATTCTCCTTTTTTCGTCAGAATCGTGCTCTTCCTTTTTCTCGCCTTTTCAATTCTCTTTCAATTTTAAGTTGCCCCTTCTTTTCTTTTTCTATTAACCTTTGTGCTTTCCTTTCATTTGCCTCGCTCCCTTTTCCTTGCCTTCAAATCTTCAATTTCTTTTTTTCTTGTCTCTTGTTCTCAAGTAAATGCAAGTAGTCATCGAGGTAAGTATTTGAGATTGCCTTCCAATTCTAATCGCATCATCATTTAGCCGTATATGGGTGTGAACCTTCTCAATCGCGCTTTAAGAATTTGCTTACCGGTTTATATGCTTGGTTGTTCCCATCTTGGTCATAGATCACCTCTTGTTGTCTTGATCCGCTAAAAAGTCATCACCTTCAAAATTTCCCGTATCTAAACCATTTGCATCATGATCTCCCCACTCCGATGTGTTAGCATAATAGTGCACCACCTCGCTTGGAAGAGGTGAGGGAGGAGATGGCATAGAAGTTGAAACTTCCTCATTGTTGAAATCAATTTGCATGCCCAAAGTGTTAAGCAGCCCTTCTTTAATCCATTCAGTGCACTCAATTGTGTTGGTAAGCTCATGCTATCATCAATATCCGTAGCTTCTTGTGTTTGGCTCACATGAGTTGCTGAACTAAGGTGAAAATCTGAAGGCATGCCAAAACATGTAGACTCAACATGCTCTTCCCTTGTTTTTTGGTTTTCCTCATTACCTACCACATTTTTTGCAAGTTCTTCTAAACAACGTTGCACATCTGCATCTTCCACTCCCGCCATCCTCAATATGTTTTCAACAGCTGCCACCTCATCTTCTTCAACATCAAAGGCCTCACTTGGCCTCATATCATTGGAAAGAGCATTTTGATCTAGTGGCCATATACCCCCTTCAAAACCTCGCCTTGATATTTTCAGGTGTAAGTGCAAGTTGGAAAGCTTGACTGCCAAGTTTTGCCAATTCTGTCCTCCTTATTTCAAGACCTGGGTTCCTTGCCATCCATCTAGACCTCACTGTTTTAAAGTAGTTCTTGAATGGAGAGAACACACTAACATCTAATGGCTGAAGCTTATGGCTAGTATGTGCTGGTAGAGTCAGAAGGTCAATGCCTAAATTTCTAGCCTCTTGGATTGTGCCTAAAGCTACATGGCTGCCATGACCATCAAATATGAGAAGATGCCTATTTTTTGGTGAAACCCCACCTGGAACTGATCTTGCAAAATGATGTAACCAATTCATAAACAACTCTTTTGTCATCCAAGCATGTGGTTGGGCTGCCATGCATGCTCCAGGTTCACATCCAAATATATAGTTCTTCAAATTGTCTCTTTGCTTTGAAAAGATAAAATCCAGGAATGCTTTGTCCTGCTGCATTAACACAACATAATATGGTAATCCATTCCCTACTTTTTGACATAATATGTGGAACACTTCTACATCCCAACTTAGCAATGACACGCATGCCACAATTCCTTCCCGCTTGAACACCCGCCATCACAGCCCATATTTTGTCTCGCCCATACCGATTTGCAAATACATTTTTTTGCAAGTTATCATAAAAAGCAAAGAACAATTCTTGGCCTTAACATGACTGCTTATCTCGGCCAAGGCCTTCGCAGCTTCTTATTGTCAAGTCGATGACGCCTTCAAAACCATACCACCATGACTTTCTTCGGCAGCCATCTTTGAATGGGTTTGGTCTCGCATTGGCACATGTGCGCTACATAGGCCTTTAGGTGAATGACTTCAAGACCATGGCCAAGTTCAGCCATATCTCGCACCAGTAACAATTTCTTTCTCTTCTTCATCTCGTTAAAACAATGAGGTCCCTTCCTCTTATCGGGTTCTTTTTCCATACAACCAATCACCACATTTGTACTAGGGATTCCCACTTAGTCAGTTGCTGTGCCGCGTGGACATTCCATTTTTTTCTTCCACGTCCCTTAAGGCTGCTTTCATGTCACCTTCGTCCATCGCCTCTTATGTATACTTTCTTTGTTATAGCAGATTTCCAGCTACTTCCACACTGGATTAGTAAGGTTGATTTCAGATCTCGGGCACTGTGATATTCTCATGAAAAGAAAATTCTTTGCCTTTTGGCGGATGCCTCATTTTATCGAAGTCGTTCTTTTCTTATGTATATTCGCCGCATTGATGAAGGCAAAATTTTGTGCTTTGCTCTTGACCGATTCTTCCTCGATTCGCTGTGGTGGTTTTTTGAGGTTGTTTGTCGACTATGTTATCCTCATCAGAAGAGATATTTGTGAACTTCACCCCCCTCTGCAGCTTACTCCTCGTTTTTCTAACTGGTCTTTTGGCAGGCTGCTTTGCACGCGCCATTATGAAATCTGCCCCAACACGTGCTGATCACCTGTCCCAACACAAGTAGTTCTGCCACACAATTAAACACAATTAAACACCTGGCAGAAATAAATGCATTCCCATGTGATCAGTGATATGTGACATTGATTACAACTGACAATATTTAATGTGCACCATTTACCAAACAAATAAGCATTTATAAAGTATTAAACTAATAACAAGTGGTTCTAAAAATTAACAGTTTTGGGTCACTAGTTTAAAATGTTACATTTTTCACATTTTGTATAGGTTATTTTCCACATGTCACATTATGTACGAATAAGTTATAAATTACACATGTTTTATGTTCAGAAATATCTTGTCTAGAGAGCAAAATGATTTTGTTTCTGCGTCAAAACTGATATTAATATAGGGTTTTTGAAAATACGTCCATCATTTGCATGTTTTCTCAAATCCTTTGCTTTAAAGTTTGGACAACTTAATTTAATCCAATAATGGCCAGAAATTATAGTTTCAAGTTTTCTGAAATGCTTCTGCCAATCCAATAATGGCTTGAAATTACAGTTTCACCGTTCACTTTCTGCGTATTATATTACCAAAAGATTTCCTTCATGGCAACCTTGTGGCTTTTCATCTGGATTATGTTTTCAATGAGCTATGTGCGAAGTGAAATGCCTCGTGAAATGGAAGGGTTACACTATTTAAATGCATGTATATTTGAAGCAAAACTTACAGTAAATTTCTAGCAAAATTCATAAAAGATATTTTTAATGTAATCGCAGAAATATTTTATTTCCATGAAAGAGCAAGTTATGAATAATGACAGATGATCAATTGAAAAAACATAGGATTCACTGTATATTTAGTGATTTTATCATTAAAATTGTTACGAATAATAATGAGCTGCTTATAAACTATTTAAATCAGCCATTATTGTTCATAACAATTTTAATGGTAAACTATCTATACAATATAAAAAAATTCTATACTTCTATATATAATTAATGAAGGATCGAACAAGATTACCAAGATGTAAATAAATAGGAAATGGAAGATATCAGCACTTGGCTAGTTAGCAGCTTTTTGACAAAGATGGAAGAGATTGCCCCGCTAGCTAGTTAGCAGCCTTTGCACAACAAGAAGATGTAAACTGTCAGCAGCAACAAGTAAGTTTTAGTTTTTGCACAGCAAAATGTAAATCAAACTGAAATATTTTTTTGAATGGGAAAGAAGTATTCGACTCAACTCTACTATTTATAGATTTTAGTGAGAAATTTGGATCCATGTTTGATCCGTGTGCTTCATTTCTATTGGCTGAGGGAGTTTGACATGGATTGGTAAAGTAAATAAAACAATTTATTTGTTATATTTGACACTTTAGTTGATCCATGCACTCGAATTCTATTGGGTGAGAGAGTTAAGTGGAGATGGAGTGGGAAATACATCACTTTGATTGTGAAATTATTAATTATATTTTTGAAATCTTGTTCAATCCTTCATTAATTGTGATTTTTTTTGTAAATAGTGAGCCTTACAACACTTTTCTTGTTTGCAGTGCTTGCATTTAATATAGAAGATGACATTGAGGTTGGGAGATTTTGGATGAATAAATTGTAGATATGGATTTGAATTTGTCAAAATCAATATAAATAGTTGGACTTTGATGAGCCTTTTAAATTTGTTACTAGGATAGATGTATGTACATAAAAATATAATATGATGTAAGCAAGTGAATTTAGTATTGAAAGCAAATATATTTATTACTGCACAAATAATTGTTTAACATTGTACATATTGGAGCCTTAAAAACTTAAATGGCACCAAAGTAGTTGATGTTGAAATAACCTCTTGATATTAATATGTAATGTATTAATTTGCAGATGTGATCTTTATTTGGTGAGAATGTCATATATTTACACTTCAATATTGAAATAACAATACATAATAAATTTCACAATAACTCAGAGAAAAATTGAACATATTTATGTCACTTTTCATTTAATTTATGAAAATATGCTTCACATTTTTATTAAGTATTCATGTTTTGACTATGTATGGTTCCAATCAACCAATTACATATTTTATCCATTTTTTCACCATGGATATGCAAATTCTATTATTTATATCCATTTTTTCACCATGGATGTGCAAATTCTATTATTTAATACCACCCTATCCTATTGTTTTAACCTAATTCCTATTCTAGCCAATGATGAGTGTCTCAAAAATTTCCAAAAATCATGTATCATATTATTAACTTCTAATTACCTAACATTTTAATTCACTTTAATAGAATTATTTTTCATACACTCCTATGATCTAAATAGCCCTCTTCCTTATAGAATTAGGTTTTATTTTGTATTTTATCTTAATTAATTATAGTTTACTCTTAGATATCAATAGTTTAGTATAAATTTTAGTGCAAAACATATTTATAAATCTATAATATTACTTTTGTATCTGTCAAATACATTGACCTAATAGTAATTATGGTGTTTTTGTTTTAATTTCACTATCTAAATATCAATTAAGGTATTACATTGATAAATGTAGTAAAAATGAGTGATTATTATATCTTGTATGATGTTATCAAATAGATTATAATCATTTTCTAGTTCAAATCCTCAAAAATCATTACACTTAGTGTTAAAAAGTTTGTTTGACCTCTACATGTCTCATATCCTTTGTTAGTCACACCTCGATAGATTCATAGGTCACGATAAGTTTTTTTTTTATCTTGACCACTGCCATCAGCATGTTATGTTGTACTATAATTATCACAAATTGTCAAATGGGTTAAGTGGATTAGTTGCTATCAACAACCATTTTGGGTTTGTCTAGCAAGAAACGAAATCTCAACTATAAATACACACATGTTCATGTGAGTGGTACTTTTCATCTCTTATTTAGAAAATAGTTGAATTTCCACCTCCTAAGGTGAGTCATCTCACTTAGGTGAGAGATTTATATGATAGATTCTATCATGGAATATTTCATATGTGTTAGTTTGCGTCATATAGGAGTTACATTTCATTTTTGGAACATAACCGCCCTTCTCCCTTATAGAGATATGATGCATCTTACCTTGGGAGTTACAAAGCACTCTTATTTGAAACTAATCATTTTGATCTACGAGTAGACCTATTTTCTTAGTGTATGCACATTCTTGTGATTGAATTCTTTCTTTCATCTTCGATCAACTTCTTGTTTTATTTCCAAAGCAACTTCATCGATGTGCATATATTTCTTCTTGATCCTTGTGCTTCCTAACTCTCACATGGTATTAGAACTTATTGTTTGTAATCGTTTCACTTGCTCTAGTTGTTTCTTATAACTCTCTATTTTTTATTTTGCTACTTTAATGTCCAAGATCTTTAATCTTTTACTTTGTTCTTCACTTGCAATTTTAGGTCCTTTCTACTTAGAAAGTGTGTTGGTTTATATGTGTTACAAGTGCATTTTGTGTACGCTCGAAACATTAGGATTAATGTGTAATTTTTGAGTTCTTGTGAAAGGTGGTGAAAGGGTGTTTTAGGCCAAAGTCGACCCCACTCACCGAGCTATCCAGATGAATTTAGAAAACGTGTATCTTGTTTTCATTACACTTTTATTTGTTTCCGTGGTAACTCATGATTTTTCCGTGCTTTGTACTAATCTTTTTGACTCAATCCTGCCTACCTATGCTATGCATTGAGCTCATGCTCACCATCTTGGCTTGCCTTGACACGTTGTACCTTCTTTTGCTCAAGGTTTTGTCTCCTTGTGTCGAACTCACATTAGGCTATTTGGCTCCTAATTTCACTAGACAATTAATGCATGGCTAACCTCTATCGTTGAACCTTCCACCTTACCTTGGCTTGTCAACCCCTTCTCAACAAAGTGCTAGTTACACCTTTGTTTTCTTGAACATGCTCTAAGTTGCTTCTCCCTAGTTTTTCTTGTCAATCTCACCATGTTTCTTATTCATGGCCACGCCCGCTCACCAAAGTGGATTCTTTTCTCATCCCACCGTTATTTTCCTAGCTTGATGGACATGAGGAGGATCTACCACTATCTTTACCATTACATATCCTTCTCACTTGTGTCATCCTCACAAATATGTGGAGTCTTATCACTTCCATGGAGTGGAATTTATCTAAACTATTAGCTCATACATTCAATACATGGTTCGACCGCCCAACCAATCCAACTTGACATTGACTCAACAATAACTCAACATCCTCCCTCAAAATCTCATGCAAATCATTTGGCCATTGAGCTAGAAAACTCTTCCCATCCTGTACATCTCACTCGTAACTTCCACATAGCTCAATCTTGAGGCAACCATCTAGATCATCGAGCTAAGTAGGATCCTCACCCCAAAAGGTAACAAAATTTCCTTTTTTGTTTTTTGTTTTATTGTTTTATTGTTTTATTTACAATTAATGGAAAGGCTCCATGGACCATTACGATAAATATATAAGAGTGAATCTCATGGAGTATTGAAGAAACAAACAACAAAGAGCCAAACAAACTTGACTCAAGAAACAGACAGAAATGGGAAGAACCCAAAAGACACCAAACAAAATCATCCCAAAGAAGAGGAATGAGATCTTAAAGTCATATGTGTTGGAGCTGAAATATTCTTTGAAGATGTTCTTTTCTCATTCTAGACCACTTCCATTCCCCATTATCATCTTCACCGCCACATGGAATAATAACATCAATAGAAGAAATAACAAGAATCACCAACTTAGTAAGAGAAGAAGGAGATTACTTATCCTTAACCAACCACGTGAAAACCTAGGAAAGTTTCTCCGAAGGATGTGGATCATATTGGGGAACCTAAGAATAATACTAAATCATAAGGGTTGATTTAACCGAAGACGTTATAATTTTAGAAGGTGAATCATCTTCATGAGATGAAGGGAAATTTATGATACAATGAGAATGAAAAAATGCTTTCACCATGAATTTTCCCTACTTTTACGCTTGGGTTACCCAAACTTATATATCAAAAGTCTTGTTTTGAAACATCTATGAAAATGAAAGGATAATCTTCCATAATCCAATCTTCAATTCAAATCCCTTTTACCTATTTTTTAATTAATCTTTTCTAAGACCAAGGGGAACATCCAACTCTACCAAAATTCAAGTGTAAGATTGATTCACCAAATGATTGGTTGCTTCATCAAATTTACAAAAACTACCAAAGTGTTTCCAATGGCTTCAAGATAGGATTTAGTCCATAGTTGCAAAGGTAGACCCAAGAGTCTAATCCAAACGGCAACCAATCAATGAATCCTTCACGGGGTTAAATGAACGATACTGTGGTTTTTACATGACACAAAAATTATCTCAAAACCCAAGAAATATATATAATAGACTTCGATATTCATAAGATTAAAAAAACAATAAAACATGATTTTTAGCATGGGTAGAATTCAACTTTACCCTTGATTTCAAGGCTCTAGTTTTCTAAGATCCATTCATGTAGCTTGGGAGAGATTTGTCTGAAAATTTTTGAAATGAAAAATGAGACCAATTTTTCCATATTCCTCCTCCTACCTTTAAAATTGAAGAAGAAGATCATTTTTGAGCTTTAGAACAGGGTTATTGGGTGAGCGTTTGAGGTATTTCCTCTTGTGTTGAGAAACCACAGTCCCTGGAACTACGAATACAAAGGAAGAGCCTATCCATGTTGTTTGAGTACCTCTCGCTAGAATAGACCCCGATCCTACTGATGGATAGCCTTTACCATCTCCCCGTCTTCGACTTGGAGCCTTCACTAGGTTTTCAACCTAATCGATTTGTAACAACATCGTAGCTCCCACAGATACTGATCTTACCACAACCCTGTCAAAATATAGTTATCCAATCCTAGATCTGATGAGATTCATGAGTGTGGGATCATTATTTTCCTTAACATCTTGTTTCCCTTGCCCGCAGTCTACAAATATAGCCCAAACAGCCAAACCATTTCCAGATTCTTCCACATTAACTCTCTTGCAAAATTCATGGTTGGAAGCCATAATAGGAATCTTACTCATAGCACTTGAGTTTGGCAAATCACTAGGTTCAAAATGGTGGCAATAGCACTCAGCATCATGTATCCCATTAATTTTTCAATTTTAAATATTTTTTTAAAATTTAGATTGATTAATTGTAGTTGATATTAACTTAAATCTATAAAAAATTTAATTTTAAAGGGAAAAATTATCTCTTGTTTTCGTTAAAACAAGGTTCTTGGGATTTTTAAGTCCCCTCCTTTTTCTCTCTTCATTGTAAGCACTCTTTTTCTCTTGTGGGTTAGTGAGCACATTTTCCATAACCTTTTAATAAGAAAATCTTATTCTTATCCTTCCCTTCTTTGATTTCATTTTTCTTATTCTTGTGATTCATTGTGCACATCTCAACTTATTGTGTTCTCCATGCTTGTGTGATATTTTTCCATTTACAAGGTGAGTAACCAACTACTTCACATATTACAAAAAAAAATTGTAATTAATGCACTACTTATTAATTTCCACAATCATGGGCATGTTTATTTTGTATGGTTCCTTTCATTCCACCATATTTTTTACCCTCAATATTATATGTTATGGATCTCAATGTGGTTCCCTTGCTTACTCCCTTCAACTATGATGAATTTAAATCTTCTATGGTACATGTCTTGTGAAATAAATATTTCTAGAAGATAATAGTGGGTTTCAACCTTAGCCAACAAATGTTAAAGAGAAATAAAAATGGTTTTAAAAAGGTGATAAAGACCTGGTTTTTGTGTCATTCTCTATCCTTAAAACTAACGCTTTCATGTTAATTCATCGAAAATACCAATGCAATTTTGGTATGCTTTAGAAAATGTTTTTAGGAAACAAGATGAAAGTAGAGGGAACAAACTAGAAAATGAGTTGGTTAGTCTCATCCCTAGCATTTTTAAAAATCTGCAGGACTTTTTAACAAACTCAAATTTGTAAGTTTACAATCAAACATTCTCAGTAATTGAAAGAAAGAATCACATCTCAATAATTTATTCCTCTCCAAACTTTGTCTTGAATATTCTAGTTTAGTCTCTACCTTCCATGCAACAAAAATTGCACTTGGTGCATTCTCGACTATGCCCTCCTTTGATCAAGTATATTAATTATTGGACTAGGAAACATGATAAGATAATTGAAAAGGGTAATCTAAATCGACAAAATCCCATGCTATCAATGTGGGTCACAAAAACCTAAAGGCTTAAAAAAATAAACTTACTAACAAGGATCATGAGAATAAAAAGGAATAATCCACAAAATCCAACTCTTCCACTTCCTCTTCTATTTCTAAACATCCTAAAGAACACATGAAATTTAGGTACTTTGGAATGGTAAATATGATGAATAAAGATATTTGAAAAAGAAGATTGAGCTCCTCACAAATCTTTTCCGAGAAGATCAAAATAAGATTTCCCGAGTCTCTCATACCATCTTCATCAACTCATGAATGTTATAAGAAAAATGAAAAAGGAAAGGGGAAAGGGAATGACAAATAAATATGAATATAATTAACTAAGGAGAAAAAATAGAAATAGCTTTCATTATACTCGTGTCAACTAATCCTACATGGGTTATCTATTCAAGTGTGTCTCATCATATGACCTTGATAGACATAGAGTTTTCTTCATTAGAGATATGTGACATGTCATGTATTTGGTTGGGTAATGAAACTTATACAATTGTTTTTACAAGAGGGACATTTAAAGTGAATGGTGGACCATTCAACATTGTGTTTAGTATTCCTTCACTTAAAATTAATCTCCTATCGGTTTATTAGAATACTCACTTAGTCATGGAATGCGGTTTAAGCTCACTTGTAAATGATTTTTATGTTTACGAGCTACATAGTGGCACTATCACTATAGTTGGTACATTTTATAATAATAGTTGACTTTAATATTTTTCTCACTTTATTCCTCCTTCAGATTATTTATCTCAATCACATGGACCTCATTATATTTATGAGCTTAAGCACACTTCGATCTAGTATAGTTTATTTCCATAGTGATGGTACCGACCTCCACCATTCAATTATCACCTACCACATCTTGAGGATTTATTTCTTACTCCATCGACTTCGGGTCCAATACATACTTTTAGGGAGTTGGAACTTTGATTCAAGAAACGTTAGATATCGTGCACTCTACTTCTATAAAGTTACGAGGACATTACATCTTCCATCTTCATTGTTTCTTCATATTCACCATCCTTTCATGGATTATTTGGAACTTCTAACTCACATATGTATCGCCATTATGTGGATGGGAATAACACTTTGTCACTTTGGGAACCTTCTTCTTCTTTATATGGTATAGGGTGTATTTTTATAGGTTCATCTTCTTTGGAGGATCGATAACATTTATTATTCTCCTCATCTTCTTCTTGAATAAATATTGTAGTTTGTACATGGGTACCATACTAGGCCTTTATTTTTGGGACGCATTTTACATATATTTTATTTTTATGAGATTATTCAATCTCACATAATATGATGTTTTTCTCATTGGTTTTTCCTCCATTACATGATATATCTTTATTATACGTGTGTACCTAATCATGCGTATTGTTTAATACCCATTTATTTGTGATTGTATAACTTTACTCATGTTATCCTAAGTTACGATGAGGGGGTTGTTAGTGTGAGTGGTATTTTTCATCTTTTATTCATTAATTAGGTGAATTTCCACCTCACAAGGTGAGTCATATCACTTAGGTGAGATCATAGGTCATTAGGTGTCATTAGGATTTATATGAAAAATTATATCATAGAAAATATCATATGTGTGAGTGTGCATCATATACATGTTACATTCAATGTGTGTAATGTAACTCCTCTTCTCCCTTATAGAGGTATGATGGGTCTTGCATTGGGGGTTATGTAATACTCTTGTTTTTTACCTTTTCATTTTGATCTATGAGTAGCAGTATAAATATTTCTTAATGTGTGCACATGTTTTTTTATTGAATTCTTGCTTTCATCTTAGAGGTAATTCAGGTATCGGTTTAAGTAAAAAACAATTCATGTGCATGTATTCCTTCTTCATCCTCGTGTTTACTTACTCTCACAAAACAAACATGCACCTATTTTTGGAATCTACAAGATCTCTAATAATTCTAATAGAAAGTGACGAAATATTTTATGATTTAAATCTCAAAACCATGAAAAACTAAATGACATGTTTTTCTTCTTATATCTAAGAAGCAAGATGTAAAATTTTAGACCATTTTTATTTCATACATAGATAAACATTTCAGATAAATATGAGCTAAAAGTGCATGTTTCCAAGTATAAAGGGTCAAATGATTGGATTGATTTATATTATATAGCCTTTTTCTCTTGGCATGCATTTAGGAGAACCACTTGTGGTGTGATCTGTCTCTTTATGTGTGGCATGTAACAAAACATTAGGCTAATCAATGGGGTTTTGGTCACAAGGATTTACAAACCATAGAATTACCTATCAATTAAGTTCATAAACAACTATTAAATATTTTTCCAAATGGACCCAATATGCTAACTGACATAAAGGTGTATAAGGTCTTAAAGTATAAATATTTTTACACCGGTATTTGATGTACGATATGTCAAATTAAAGTGAAGAGGGAGGAATAGTATTCATAGAGAAAATGAACATTCCTTAGATTCATATCATTTTCATAATGTGTTTTTCATGAGAACCAATGTGTGTTTAGAAGAATAATTTTTTTATCTAAGTAATAACAATTCATAACTGTAAATAGTTTTAAAATCCTTCATCTTATCATTTCTAACATATTTTTCACTTGATTTGAATCTATTAGGATGATTGATGTCATTAAGTTTAATAAATTTTATATTGGAGTAGTAATGATTTTGCATGGTGATGGTGTATATTGGAAGAGTAATGTGATATATATATTGTAATGTGAACAACATTTTGATTGTGATACTATGAACACACATGTTGTGCATGTCACTTAGTGCATATTTGTTATCATGTTAATGTGCTTGTGATGAGATTATTCACTCTCCTTTTCATGGATTATATGAAGAGTTCACATATGATTATGGATTGTGATGTGTTGAAGTATTTTGGCATTATGTAGTATGAAGGTGTGTTGATGCATTGCATGAAAAAATTGGTGTAAAATGAATTAGATTGTATCGTTATGTTGCCACCATGTTGTGATGAATCGTGTGTGTCACCATTTTGTAATTGCAATTGACTATATGTTATAATGTTAGATATTGTGTTCCTCATAGGTATAATTTGTGTAATATGTGATGGTTCATGTCATGATTTAGGGGCATATGGTGAATACAAGATCCCTATTGTGCAGTATTGCACTTTGGGTGCAGTATGTGGGAATGCGATGTATTGTAACCTATGAATCTAATTATTGTGATATACCCCGTATATGTACATGCGTAAGATGTTATGGTTAATATGCGCGAACCACCATTTTGTTAGTGATGTAGTTATGTGTTATGTTGTCAACCTTACAATAACTGACCCTAAGGGAAATCCGTAAAAGTGTATGTTTAGAGTGATTAAATGTGTAATGTTGACCACTCACTCGAGCCAACTTTAGGCTCAATAGATGACAACTTTTAATCCTCTCTCTCTCCTATATGGTTATCATATGGATTCAACCTAAGTGTAGTTATGACTATGTTCAACCTTGTTGAAGTGGTGGTGACATGATTCAAATAGAGGTGATGACAATTGTATTATTTGATATGTTATTTTACAAGCTGAGGTTCGATGTCCGAGTGCCACCAACTCATTGAGTACCCTTTTGTGTCCATATAAGGCCACATAGTTATCATAATGTTTTATTCCTATATACACATTTTATTCGTAAATTGAACATTTTCTCTTTTCTTGCAAGAACCAACAGTTTTCTTGATTAATATGTTCTTATATTTTGGGAATTTTATTTGGTTGTTGCACTAACATGTGGATTTTTTCACTAACTATGGCTATTTTGCCATTTGTTTTACTTAGATTTAAATTTTCTTTTTAATTTTAAAAATTTTATAGCCTAGGCCAAATCTTGGGACCATGTTGCCACTTGGCATTTGAAACGGATTCCTATGTTGGTTCTAATGTCGTAATATATGGAATAGGGTCATGGGATGCACTATAGAGTGGTTAAACCTATGGACCCACTTTGTTGTATCGGGGTATGCCCCAAGGAGTTATAGATAGCTAGTGGTTTGTTGAAAAATGAATTATTATGTCAATTGGGTTAGGGGTGTCTGGACTCTATGTGCCTATGGCCATATTGTGGTGACATCATTTGGGGAGTGAAAGGGAAAATCAATCTTTATGTTATTGCTTGAGGGAGGAATAAGAGACTTGAGGGAGACATAAGAGATTTGTGTGTGTGTGATTGATGCTTGGGAGGTATATGTAGTTGTTGGTGATGCTTTGGGAGGTATATGGAGTTGTTTTGTGATGTTTTGGAAGGTGTATGGTGTTGGTGTTATGATTTATGTGTACTCTTGTGATTCCGATTGTGTTTTGTGATGTTGAGGATTGATGTGTCCCATTGTTGGTATGATTTTATTTCCATCCTGACCCTATATAGCTACAATTATGGTTTTGAGTTGCATGAAACCCTTGTATGTGTACATGTTGGGAATTCCATGTTTTTGTAGTTTGTTTATGTTACGAGTACCTTTGTATTAGAAGCATGTGTGATAAGTACTATGTTATGAGGGATATGTATATTCTTTCCATGGTCTAGTTGAGTTCTTGTGATGTGATATAGTCATGAAGGTACATATCATTATGTCTTGTTGACCATGGGTGTTGTGTTTTCCCTAATGCGGTATTGTGATGTCAGTTCTGTTGGGCACCCATGAACATAAGACAACCAAAATCTTAAACAATGAAATACTAAGAGTTGAGATTAATAAATACTTTAAAGGAAAAGAATAAGTAATAAAGTAAAATATAGCTGCTACTCTTCACATAATATTAAAATTTAAGCTATTGCCAACTTTAGTTTGCTTTCTTGTGGAAATTTTATACCAACCAATTATTTTATTAAGCGACATGTGTCATTATAGACTTTATTTCCTTCCTAACCTTTGAACTTCGGTATTGTGTCACATCGAGGATGATGCTATTATAAGGGGAGGGAAATGTAGTGCCACGTCTAACAAAAAGCACATAAATATTTTTTTAAAAAACTGGGACAATTAATGGAGTGGTGAAGTGGGTGAGTGGGACTGACAGGTGGTGGTGTGTGGTAGGGATTTTACAAGGCTTGGACTTCCATCAACACCATTTCAGACCTGTCACTTTCCCTTGCATTATAATAAAAGCACTTTAATTGAGATTCTGATCCATTAATTCGCTAAAATAAAAGGAAATTTTGCAAATTTAGAAGTGATCATATAGTTGCAACATTTGAAAAAATGAAAGGATGAAATAACTTCTCCTAGGATACATTTTGGTACTGTTATGAATAAATGAGCCCCTCACAACGCATTCAATTTTTTTCACTTGTGCAACAAACAGTCTCCAACAACATTAGATTACCATTTCAGCATCCTTCCAACTGTGTCAAGATGTGAGCTCTATAATAGGGTATGGATATCTAGAAATGCATAAGATAGAGGATTTTTGTTTCCACGTTTTGTAGTTGGAAGCCCTCCGATAGATATGTATGTAACTATGGAAGTATGCGGTTGGCATGTGAATGATTCCTTATTTATGTTCTTCACCCCCAATAGACCAAACGTCTCTACGAATTAATCCAAAAAAAAAAACTTGCAAACTAGTATGAAGTTAGAGACCTACATGTAGTATTTGTATTTAAAATCGGAACCCAATTAGGAGATGGTAAATCTTCTAGTTTTGGCTTCATCTATGATAGTTTGAAAAAGTGCCTAGATAGATGTGGCCTTATGGATTGAAATGGTTACAGGATATGCACAAAATGGGGTTGTTGAAAAGGAATTTAAATTGGAGATAAATTATATTGACAATCATATACTTCAAGAATGGCTGCATAGTGAAGGAGTCTAAAAATAAGGCAACTGTAAGAGACTAATAATTTAGTGCTCCAAAATCCATATAACCTTCAAATATTTTGAGCTATTAAGAGAATTGCTTTATCAATGTACCTACGGGCCAAAATACCGATGGAGAAATGCCTTCAAATGAGAACAGGAAAAGATGAAATGAAGAGTTATAGGGGTAGGTTCTACTTCGGTTGTATCTATGGGGGCTTTGATTGATTTTGTGGAGGTGTAGTTTACTATTTTGGAATAATTTCATTTGGTTATTGAGTTTAATAGTTTTTGCCTAAGTAGCCGATATGTTTTAGATATGGGTATGGATACGAGGTATCGATAATACGAAAGGTGAAATTTTTGATAATACGACAGAAAACGTGGTTACAAATACGGTGAAAATTTTTAGATGTAGAGGTGGTTTTCCTTGTATTCTTATATTCAAAGCATGAGAGAATAGGAAATCATGCTAAGCATTTAACGGAATTCTTTGTAGAGGGATGAAGTGAGAGAAACTTTACTGATTACCTTATACGCTACATGCATACAAAAAATGTATCCTAGGCATGGTTTATCTCACCTCATCTATCATAATTCTTATTTTTTAGTTTCCCTTTTTGAAACCAAAATGTTAAATCATAGGATTATCATAGATTTTATTACTTTAACTACAATTAATTTTAAAAAATAAGATGACACATCGTAACTTCAATTCAAATATTTCTTGGTAGACAATGATGAACTCAAACCCTCATTTTTGATGATCTAGAAAAATTCCTGACCAAACCAGATGGCTACAATACCCCCTTTCTTGACAGGCTGAAGTTGAGTTCCCAATAAATATGTTGACTACTTCGGTGTTAAAATAGTTAAATCTTGATTTCCGGAGACATGCAAAACAACCTTCATAAATCCAAAAAAGAGATGTTAACTTTCTTTCGTGTTCTTTTTTAGGTGAGGAGTCACTTCTATAATTAGACTAACCTTGATTGATCGTCTTTTCTCTTTTCAATGCTACTTTAAGAGCTCTATTACCTTGTGTTGCACTTTTAGGAAGTTGTTAAATTTGAAAATTTGGGTTTTGTTTTGGATAGCTATATAAACCTGAACAACAAAAATTTTATTCACCTTTGAAAACACTTAGTATTTTTACTAGACAATTTCCTAGAACCTTCAATTTGGGGAGAAACACTCTTCTTGAGAGTTTAGTAAAGGCATTTTATAGGCATGCGATTGTAGTTTGACTAGGTCAAACTGGACCAATTACGACCAATTTCTTTAGAACACCTGTCATCGTTTGAAAACAGGTTTGTTATTTCTCACCCCATCGAATCTAGTGAATTCTCCACATATAGGGTAACTTGTAGGATCTTTCTCGTTGCACACTCAACAATTAAAAATTAGTTTTTGATGTGGTTGTTTGAGCCCTTAAGCTAACTTTTCATCATTTAAAACTAGGTCAATTACAACCAATGGCCTTGGAAAAATCGCCACCAATCGTAAATCATTTTCCAGAGTTCTAAATTCCGCAAGTTCCTAGGAATTTTTGTTGTATAGGAAGACACAAAAAAACTTAACCATGGTATGTTTTCTCACTTTGGAAGAAAATGTTTGAAAGGTTTCTTAGCCTCTGAGCGTAAATTGAACGTTTTTGCAACTAGTAGGAAAATGTAAAAAAGAAAGTTGTAGGAGCCCCATCAGATTACCAAAACCCCGCATGGAAACTTGTTGACACTTGTAACTAACTATTTAAAATTCTATCAAGTGACTTGTTGTGTGAAATTGAAATTTTGGAAAAATAGTAGTTTTCTCTCTCCCCATCTCTTTCTCTCTCCTTGGTTAAGAAATGAAGTGAAATAAAATGAAATGAATATGTATCTCTAACCCTCTCCCTTAGAATGTAAATTATTATTATGTAAATGGGAAACTAAAAATGCTAATTATGCTAAATCTAGGTGGATGTCATGCGAGCGATTTTTCAATGATTTCATGTTCACATGGTTTTGCAGGATGCAAGTAAAATGGTGAAACAACATGGTTGTGATTCATTGTATATTGTTAGAATTTATGTATGTTAATAGAGGAAAATTTTTATATATTGTTATGTTACAATAAAATTATTTATTAAAATTTAACAATATGAATGAGATGCTAGTTTTAGGGGTGCTTTGGGAAATGCACATGTAACTAAATGTGTCATTTTGATTCATATTTACCTATGGGAAAAGAGGGTTCAATATATATATATTAAATGAAACTATAGAGGATATTTCAACATTTTCCAAGTATGAAAAGGCTTACAACTGAAGTTCTCTAATATGTTAGATGTTAGGTTTTAAGGAAAATGTTCCTCTACACATGGGTGTTATGTTGATCCTCAAATTTTGTATTGTAAAATTTAAATATGTATGCTAAATGAATTTGAATTTAAAATCTTGCAGTGCATTTCCAGTGTTCAATAGATGATTAACTAATTAGTTTTTGTATTCTTATCATGTAAATATAGTAAAGAGATCTAAACAAAAAAATTAACCCTAGTATAAAATTTGTGTATAACTACTCTTCCTGTGTGATTTCTCTTAGCATAGAAAACTAAAACCTTAGAACAAACTAAAATCCTTACACTTGATAACACCTTCTAGATTAAATAAATAAGATCACAAGTTTGATTTTATCATCATAGCTTGTATGCTTAGCGACATCGTCATAAACCCGATGGTTAGGAATGACATGGTCAAACATTATCTAGAGTATGTGGTACCCTTCTAGGATTGGGTAATCATGTGTGTAGTAAGGATAATGTTATTCTCTTAAGGTAGAATGCTATGGGAAACCAACATTAAGCATAGTGTAAAATCCTCTTGGTGACATACTTGTTGAGTGGCGAAGATTTCCAACTCATCTTGGAAGACATTTTTAAGAGTTGTGATCAAAAAAGAACTCGATAGCCAACCCCATTTATCATTTGGGCTTTATGGTGCAATACTAAGTTTATTTTTGAAAATTAATGACATTTTATTGTATGATTATTTTTGGGAATGTTACCATAATTGGTGTACTAGGATGAAAGAGAATTTTAGATCGTTCATATAATTTGTTAAACCATCTTATGGCAATGGACTAAATCTACAACGTGTTATCTCTAATGTGTACTGTAATCCTTGAAATGGAGTATTCCCCTTGTTCCCCACTTTTCCTAGTGTGTAATGGATGTACGTTGTGAAACTAGGTGATCTTGTTTTTGGGACAATTCCCTAGGATGAGAACTAGTGGGCTCACGAGCATGCAAATGTCCTTATTATCAAATGGGTTATTCAACAAACTCTAAAGCACTAATTAAATAAAATTAAGTGAAATCATTTTAAGATGAATGTAAATGATTCAAACAGGTCCTATATTTTAGATACCTACACATGAGAATACTAAGTGTGAATACCCTTTAACCCCCTCTCAAACAATAGTGTCACTTGACAAGAAGTGTCGAATGCAACTTTAGAGTTACAAGATGATTTTGGAGATAAGGGTGTTCAATCACTCTAGTTATGACCTTAGCAAGGTGGGTAAAATTTATAGTTGAATGTCTCCTATTATCATGCATCTAATACTTATTGCCCAAGAATCCAAATTTGGTTAAGTGTGAAATCATACATGTTAGTTCCTTGATGACTAATTAATTTAGTGAAGAAGATAGGATACATTGTTAGTTGTACTTACTTAAAGCATGAATCGAGTATCCTTAGTAATTAAATGCTAATATGAAAAGAACATGTAATTTATTCACGCTTGAACTATTAAACCTTCTGGTGTCATGTAAACCTTCCTTGTGACAATTGGGATAAATTGCTAAACCAACCAATTGTTCAACTTAGAAGAAAAACCCTTAGAACAAACACCAATGGCTGATCTGGGGAATATTTGTCCCTATCAACAATCTGGATACATCCTTCTTGTGTGATGAGGGAAACAAGAAAAATTAGGTGGGATAACTACAAGTGAAATGTTAAATAAAGTAAAGATAATGCAATCTAGTTATAAAATAATTGATAAGTGATTTCCAAGCAAATAAGGTCAATATCGAAATATGAATGTAATAAATATGTAAACCGGGAAAATGTTGTCATGGATGGTGCCTATACGGGAGTCATAATGTAGTTGAATCATTGTGTTGTGTCTTTTCATTTGAGAAAAGGTGGCCTTGATGTGCATCATGTACTATTCATGTTATCTATATGGGATAAGGGTTGTGCAAGCATCTCATGTGTTATATGTTGTCCTAAGAGATACCTTGCATTGTCATGTGGTGTCGTGTAAATAACAATGTAAGTCAAAAACAAAAAAAAAAACAAAATTCTCCTATTCATAGTGTTGTATTTGTGTGTGTAAGTAGTGGGCATTACAATAGATTTACAAACACAAAATCTTAAAGTAGTATTCTCATAATCGTAGATTTCAACATGTTGAAGATTACCAACAGTTAGAAGGAATTTGTATGGGAATCCTTTACTCATTTCTATGTTTACACAAATTCTAGTGAAAGTGTGAATACCCATCGCTACCCTAACCAAATCCACTTTGTGAAACTTCCCGAGGAATTGTCGATAGTATTCAAAGTCGGCCATAAATGTAGCAGGAGATTTGGAAGGCGTATCCACACTGGTATCTTGGTAAAGTTGAAGGTGTTGGGGTCGAATTCTGGGAACCATGTTGAAAGGAATATACTCGCACCACCCTAAAACCATGGGCCATCCATAAGACATTTTTGATAAGCGGTATGCTTCTTGAATTGAACTAAAAGAAACCCTTGTAGCAGAAAGAAACCTCACATTTGGTGGACCCGTTTTCTAATATCCAAGAGGTAAGTTCGGAGGAGGACGACCAAAACCATTAAATCTATGAATGATATCTATTTTGGTTAGAGATTGACGGTGATTTAGTATCTCTGGGGTCTCTTGACGTAGCAAAGGGGATTCCTCATCTGGGTCAAAAATTTATGAAGGTTGGAGCCGAGGTTTAGATGGATTTTTCTACACGACATATTTAAAGGAGACAGAGTCGACCGCAACCGTGTGACCCTTACCAACCCCATGTTTTGGCTAGGCGAGATTCTCCCCAACTAAATAAACTGCGCTTGGCCCACTAAACTCACCCACATTTTCGCCCTTCTTCATTCAAGCAAGAGGGAAACTGGATTGAGGGTCAGAAAACTCCTAACTATTAGCAATTAAACCCTTTGCATGCATGAGCTCTATACACTCAATCCATTCCTTCTAGCGTAGGCCATAGAACTCCTTGATCACCAATAGTTCTTCCCTAAGGCCTATAGGAAGCGGATTACTATTCCTTGATACGGGCGACCCCAGGCCCTGTTTTCTGCGAACATGCTTCCTTTCTTCCTCCCTTCCAACTTGTTCTTTGTCGAGGATAAGGGCACCGTCCCTATTCGAGATTGATCCGCCATGAGATTTGCCTTGATTTGCCACTTCCATCTCTATGCCCAAGTTATTAAGCGCATGAAGAATGAACTACGTTATGTGAAAAATAATTGTTAAATATCCTCAAAATATGAGAAATTGACTGGCCATGAGGCTTCACTAGAATGGGTTGATCTCATGCTAATTAATCATTTCAAAACCCATTCTTGGTTGTAGTTTGAATATTTGATGATTTTCCTCCTTGTATAATATACAGTTCAAGTGGAAGATTTAGGAAGAATATGATAATATTATACACTCTTAAGGAGAACATTAATTCCTCTTTGGGTTACATTGTCTTATCAACCAAAAAAATATTTGTTTAATTGTGTTTCTAATTTATTTGTTCCTTAGGCTCTTTTATTCAACTTACCATTTTTTATGGCATGATACAACGTCACCTACATTTTTATGAATAATTTGAAATATTTTTTTAAAGGTAATATAATTCAATTTGAACAAATAACATAATAATGATATTTGTGTGTGTGTGTGTGTGTGTGTGTGTGTGTGTGTGTGTGTGTGTGTGATGTGATAAATCTAATTTCATATCATTGTTTTCTAATCTATTCACCATTAAATTGATTAATATATATTTTATTCCTAACAACATAGACATCTTTCTTATACACCGTATTGTTATGTTAGTTACTAGTCACATTTATCATTATAGTATAAGTATCAAACGCATTACTTAATATACATAAACAACTAATGTCCTACATTTCATTTACTTTAAATTTATTAATCTTTGTTCGAATTCAAAGTAAATTTAACGCAACATTATTATTCTAATTAGTAACTTTTATTAATTGAAATTCGAAACAATGAGATTCTTAAAAAAAAAAATTACATCCGTTAATATGGGTCCATGGATAATCAACCCTGTTTAAGTTTATCGGAAAGACAGAACACT
Source organism: Taxus wallichiana var. yunnanensis (assembly GCA_018340775.1). NCBI lineage: Eukaryota > Viridiplantae > Streptophyta > Pinopsida > Cupressales > Taxaceae > Taxus > Taxus wallichiana. The sequence continues at coordinate 108,718,016 of CM031236.1, forward strand.
ATTCAATTCATCACATCCAACTAGGCCTGGAATTTCAAATTATCTCGCACTGTCAAATCAAAATTCACTGACGGCTTAGCTCTTTCGGTGGCTGTAAATTCCAGTAATTGTTATAAATATATCTATAATCTGTTCATACCTATATAGATAGGTATTATTTTTTTATATAAACGACTTAAAAAAAATACAGTTTTCACAATTTGCACCCTGTCATTGTATACGGTTTTTAAAAAGTTTCACCTATAATATACGGTTAAAATCACAAATAAACAGCCTACACCCTGTCAATTTCCAGGCCTAAAGTGATCCAACCTTTTTTTTCAATATGAAACCAACAACTTCAAAAGCACGAATTCATTCAAGAATACCTAACAGGCTAAAGCGCTAAAAAAACAAAAAAAAAAAACTCCTACTTGACATTTCGAATCGTACGAGTATACGACGACTTACAAGAACCTTCTTAGATGGCATATCACACGTTTTTGAAATTTCAAGACGACTAAGAATCGTAAACACCCCAGGTCGTATCACTATAACAATAAAAACAATTATTCCAACACGACATTTCTCGGTCTTTATTTTACACCATGTGTAATGGTCAATTTTTTATTTCCATTACATATACAAAACATTTCGTAATTTCTACGCAACGCAAATTGTACTAGATATTTCATTTTGCTTGTCCAACAAAAACGGAGGAAGGCTCTAGAAATCAAAAAAGTCTTTGTGGGAAACGCCTCGACTCCTTCCTACAACGTCAATCACGGAGTTTCATGGTCCCACACGCTCAAAAATTCGCTTTCCAAGTCGCCAACTATTGTGGAACAACTTAGAATTTTCCTCTCTAAATGGGCTCAATTTGTCTGTACGCTAGTCTCGTGTCTATAAATACGACTTATAACACTTCCCTTATTCTTCACAATCACCCTCTGCTATTCAAATTATATCAGCAACCCTTGTCGCTAAAATCTCTTTTATCTTACATTTCTTTTTCTTTACAAGGGTGCAGATTGTATAAACAAATGGCTTCCGAAATGACATTTGCATTTGTAATTCTCTTTGCGCTTTTCGGCATCCAGAGCGTTCTCGTACTCGGTATGAAATTGTTTTGATTTTTTTCTGCTTCAACGAATAAACGAATGAATTACCGTAGAATTCGATTAAAGATTCAAAGAAAGAAGTGGTGATGAGATATATGAATTTTAAGATTCGCTGGGTCAATCGATGTTATGTTTCCTAAGACGTGTAGATCTATGTATCTGTTTAGTTTCTGTTTTGATTGAATGGTGATTTGCGCAGGTGAGGGAGGTGTGGAATGTGAGAAACTGCCGGTGGAATTGTGCGCTTTTGCAGTGTCATCGTCAGGATCTCGCTGTGTGCTCGAGAAGAAATACTCCTTCGCAGCCGGCACTCATGAAGCATCTGTACAATACCAGTGCCAGGTAAATACTTTCTCTTACAACAATTCCTTCATCAATAACTACAGCTGGTACCCTGTAATTTTATTGAAACATATTTGCGATTTGGGATATGTCGTTACAGTCGTCGGGAGTTATGGCGGAGAAGATGATGGAATGGATAGAGAGCGATGAATGTGTGCAGGCATGTGGTTTGCAGAGGATGTGTGTGGGCATGTCCACCGATGATCTTTCCTCATATTCTCATTTCACATCCAAATTGTGCTCAGACAAATGCCAAAACAGCTGCCCTAACGTTGTCGATCTGTACCTCAATCTCGCTGCTGGAGAAGGTATCGTTCCGTACCATAACCGACCTTAATTCTTTAACCTTAAATATTTCATTTTTCTGGACAAGCGTTCTAAGATATTAAATTGCGATGATGTTCAGGAATGTATTTACCACAGCTGTGCGAGGCTCACAAAACACGATCCAGGCGAATGATGTACCAGACTGCGCCTGCACCCACAGTCGGGGAAGTGTATCCTTCTACAGCAGACGTACCTGCTCCATACTAAGATCACAGAAATAATATTTTCCTCATTGTTTGTAGTTGAGCGATTGACGGACTTATAATTTCTCAATTTATGTTCCTCGTGAGAGATATTGTCCGTCGGTGGTGGATGAATAAAGTGACAACTATTGTCAAAGTGATTGTGAGCAAATTGAATACCGATTTATAGAAGTAAATAATCAATTAAAGAGCTCGATATTTTGGAGGAAATATTGACAATAATTGAAACGTCAATCGCCCAAGAGAGAAGTGAAAAATTAGTTTGTATGACGATTTGTCATTTGATTTATGAAATAAAAAGTTTGTAAACGGAACAATAAGTTGAATTGTAAAAATTGTGTACACATGGTGGATTGAGGTCATATTTTGTACCTCTCCTGACTCTTCTTATAGGTATGTTTGTTTGGAATTGCATATCCTATATAATACCGTACATAATAAATTTTTTTCATGCCGTTGTTTCTCGTGAGAACCGTAGACAGACCAAAACGTTTTGGCTCTTTTTTTCCACGTTGCCTGTCGTTTTCACCCCGGTGTTAAGTCTAATGGTCAAAACTACTTGTCAAGAAAAATATTAGTCAACATTTATTAACTAGTATTATGTGGCTGACTTAATGACTTTCGGGATTTTTTACAGCTTGGGCCGCGTTAAAGATTTCATGGCCACTTAAGTATAAATGGTCGCGGTTTGAATAACCAGTGACTAAGGCTTAGGGAAATAGAATACGGTCCGCACATGGTAGTGGAGTATGGAGCAAACACAACGCCAAAAGTTCTCGCAACCATAATGGCCGACCATACTAACATGCCTTGAATAATTTTTATTTAATAGTCTCACTCTCCACTCAACTGTATAACTAAATGTTTAGTATTTTAATATTATTTACATTTGTTTTATTTATTAAAAAATAATCACTTCACCCCCACTAGGTCGATTCAAAAGGCTTAAAAGTTATTATAATTATTTTTAATTATTCATATGTGTTAATACATAGATGAATACAAGGTATATTTATATTTATATTTATATAAAAATGAATATTTCTTAATATAAGGTAAATATTAATATTTTTTACTAATGAGATTTCATTGATATTATAGATTTATAATATAAGTCAGATATGTCATTAATATACATCTATTGTATATTAATATGTATTTCCCTAGTAATTAAGTTTGTTATTATTATAGGATATTGCAAAATAATGTGGGAGAATAAATTTATAATTATGAAATATATATATATATATATATATATATATATAGGCACCTAGGTAACTATGGTGTAACAATTTGTACATTTATCAAGTTTAAACCAATTATCACTTTCAAATTTATTTAATTAATCATTCAAGGGGATAATCTTAGTTGTGATTTACTCCTTTTATTGGGACAACTTCCATTACAACAAGTGAAATTATAATATAAAATTAATTTTATCTTTTCCTTCTTGTACATCAATTGAATAGAAAAATATGAAGCACATTTAAATCAATTTTTTTCCTTCGAACAAGGTTGGTAATAATGTAAAAAAATGATCAACACTCCTTTCCATTCAAGGAAACTATTTTTTTATAATAGATTTACAATGCAACAAGAATGACATTAAGCTTTAAAGGATCTTTGTTTCCCATTACAACACTATTTCAGGATTCTCATTTCCAACAAAATAATGCAAGCCATATTAGACTCATTTACAATAATTATCCATTAAAAATATAAGGTTACACCCAATGTATGAAAGGTACAATTTACTAGTTGAGGAGTATTAATAGTGCAAGTTACAACTTCACATGTCTTTCTCCAACAAGATCACTTCATCCAATGAGTTCCACCATCTTCACCAAGATCACGTCATCCAATGAGTTCCAACATCTTCACCAAGATCAACAATTCAACAAAATGGGGGAGTAGGAAACACTCTCCACCCAACCAAATATCCAATGAGGGAGAGAAGCCTTCTTCCTCATTGGCCCCTGAGCCCCAACAAAGAAGAAATGAGGGGTATAAAACAACCATTGGAAACTCTAAATGGATTCCACAATCACATTTAATCAAGACACTCAACACAATAACACATTTCCAAAATTACAAAAAAACCAACAAGTTTCCAAACACAAAGGCTTCATACTAAAGCCAAGGAGGAGAAAGGAACATGGGGGTTCTTCTTATGCCTCCCAAGGGCTTGGGTGTCCACCTATGAGCCTCCAAGAACTCCATCACAATACACACAACAACTCTTATGCCTCCCTCCAACAAGATACACCACTCTTAATCTTCCCTCAAGAAAACAAGTCATTCTTATGCCTCCCTCAAGAAAATAACAAAATAAACACAATTCTTACTTATTAACAAGGTGGACATCCCAACCCAACTCCCTCCTAAAATACCCAATACATTACTCTTATGCCTCCCACAAATTTTACCCCCATTTCCATTTCTCCCACAACCTAAGGATCAAATCTATTTCCCACAATCATAAGCAATAAAACAATCATCATCTACACATATGAGCACAACAAAATAACAAGGTAAAAACAAGGGTGAAGATCTACCTTACAAATGAAGAGGATCAAAACACAAACAAGTTCCAAGCCTTCCAAAATCCTAAGAAAGCACCATCCATTCCAAGCTCAAATCACCATTCTCAAGCAAGCTCTCCAAAATTACAAGCATTCCCAAAAATGAACAAGTAACCCCCAAATCCCCACATAAATTGGAATAAATAGAAAAGAGGGAGAGAGAGAGAGATGATGTGGCTCCATGTAGGATGCCACATCATTTCTCCTCCATTCCACATCACCAAGATCAAACCCAAACACCAAATCATAAGAAATTGGTAATTGAGGGAACAACCACCCTCTTACACACTCAACCCAAACCCACATCCCTAAAGGACACAAATAAAGACACTTGTAATAAAAGTGCAATTAATTGTTATTTTGTCCATTAAAACACCAAATAGGCCTAGTGGTTGGGTACTTTAAGAGGTGTGGGATAAGCCTAACTTGTCCCACAAGTCTCCAAAATCGCCTAAAAGTCCAAATACAAAATTTACTTGAGAAATTGAGTACAAACTACTCTAAAAAAATTAAATTCATTCCAATCCAACACACACCGAGGCTATCGACTCATATTTATTTCCACCTTTGTCACATCCTAATTAGCACTAGTTAACCAATTTTAATTAATGTAAGAGGGGTGCTAAACATAATAATTAAAGTGACTCCACATACAAAAAAATGTAATAATTTACAATTAAATAAAATCAACAAGACAAAGTCACAAACTTACCCAAGGTCACATTTGAGGTCACCCCCCAATGGGGACCTCCTAACATCACTAAAAAACATCAAACATAGAAATACACGAGTTGCCATGGTGACCTGTTTCCAATACCCCACATTCCTTCGTTGTTGGTCTCCTATCCCCCATAGTTTGTTGTGTTATAATTTCTTGCAAAATCAAACAATACCTTTCTGGCCTTGTGGCCATATTAATGATGTTGAAATAATAGAACACATGCATGTATACATAACAATTTACATCATCGAATATCATAATTAAACCAATCTTAGAATAAATTAATTCACCAATTGTTCAATTTTCTAACATTTCAATTGTACCAGTCCATCAATTTGTACTAAGATCATAACATCAACATTCATCCAGAAAGATCCATAACCCACGTCCAATATGTCAATACAGTAGTAATAGTTAGAACATAGAACATTGATATCTGAATCAAGCATATAAAATTCATCGCAATATTCACATCATGTCACAAGTCTAACACATTTGTATTGTCTATAAAATAATTAAAACACGTGTATCAATGCCCATCTAGCAATGTCTAATATCTAATACGATATCAAGGTATAGGGATCCAATACAGAGTGAGCAGAGACATAACAATATAAAAATAGTAACGATATCACAATTAGTCTGTAACAAGGCAACCATTCTAGATCATCATCATATCCTTAAATTCCCATCAAGGTCCACAATACAACCATATAGTAAAAATAATAATCAAAACACAATAGTAATCATGATGTCTCACACATCTTATTAGTATGCTAACTAGAATACAACAACAAGGTTTAAGATTATAATCAATTCGAAATCGATCGATTGATTATGTATGTCATTTTTTATCACCATAGTATATAAGTTCAAGGAAAGCATTCTATCTAATTTTTAGCACTTCATGGATTTAAAAGGAGTGGGTAGCACCTTAAAAGGATGTGATCTGATCCTAACTATTTTAGGTTGTGCCTTTTAACCAAGGTAAGAAGAGAACCTATTTTGTAACCTCTATTATTGAAGAATGCTAGTAAATCCTTCTTTTACACAAATTTTATAGAGAAGACCTTGGGAAAATATGATCAACACACCAAATCTGACTCTCACAAGTTGTCACTTCCAGATTATGGAGATATTTTCAAAACAAGGCAAAGGTTACTAAAGACATTTGGAAACCTGATTGTTTCTGCATGCTTTGGTAATAGAAACTATGCATTTGTATACACACAAGACAAACAGGGGTAGTACGGGTAAGATTGGATGTTTTTAAATAGATTTTGGTGGGAGGTGAGGTAGGATGAACTTGATTCACCAGATCCTTGAGAGATTTTACAAAATGGAAAACTAAATCAACAGAATGCCACAGAGTAGCTAAAATGTTTCTTTAACTAAAATATGTGCTTCAATGGAGGCCCAAATTAGCACTTTTTCATACAATCTATGAGATTCTAACATGAAGGCTCGAGTTGGAAAACCCAAAAAAGCATCAAGATCTAAGCCCAATCATGCTTGAGGTACACCTAGAGGCTTACAGACAATCTCTGTCAACAGATGAAAGAAAAGTGATTTTAAATCATTTATTTCACTCCCAGATGAAAGCTCTTCTAAGAAATGAAATTATAGATGCCACTAAACTATCACAAGGATTGAGACCTATGTGATTGAGACATATTTTGATACAAGATTGCAACAAGAACAAGAAAAACTATTTGCAGACATTCAAAAATAAAACAAACACATTTTGCATAAGATCAACACAAAATAACTCAAGAGTTTGATTAAATTTATCAGGGGGAAAGTTTCTAGAACAATCTTAGAGCTTGTCAATGGTTGTACACTCACAACCACCTTGACATGATCAAATTCAATACAAAAGAGATATACATGCTTCTCAAATAGCTTCTCAAAAAAGATGGGCTCTATCAAGCTTTTTTTTCATTAGAAAAATCAGTCCCGACCCTAACACTCCAACCATTTACATGATAAAATCATGCAATTTATAACATTTTCCCATAGATTTTCCCCCCAAAAACCAAACATTGAGTGCACCAATGTTTCCATGATCTCGATCATGATTCCCAAAATCAGATCTGCAAAAGGTCACAGGTGTTCAGGGGGGAAGATCTCTTTGAATATCTCCGCATTCAACTCCTCCTTCTAGTAGATCACCTTTTCTTCAACTCACCAACCACTTCCACCCCTAATCTATCAAATCTAGTTCTTTGCATGCTTGGGAGAGAGAAAAAATGGAAGATCAGATCGAGCCCAATAGCCAGATCATTTTAATGGTGAAAGACATCTCCATATCTCCCCCACCAAACTTAGATATCAAAATTAACTCCCTCTCTATTTTGGCATGTAGGAAATACCAAGAAATCATGAAGACTCACACTTCCAGGAGCTTTTCGTAAAAATGGGGGGAAAATCAGATTTAGACACACAGACTTCCATTGATCTTTACTTTGAATTTGGGCCATCCACATGGAAGATTCAATTTTAGAGCGGGCTTGCGGGTTCCTTTTTCCTTTTACAACTTTTGAAAAAATGTAAAATTTTCACATTTTCTCCATGCCTCCTCACCCTTGAGAAATGAGCTGACACGTGTCCTAAGGTGGGTCCCAAAGGAACCATGGCCAAATTCTTACCATTTCACCTCTTTTTTGGAAAAGGAAAATTTTCCAAATTTTCCCCAGCTCCCCCTCCGAAAAATGGGCTAACACATGTCCCATGTGGGTCCCATAGAACCACGCTTCCTTTTTGCTTTTAACTCTTTCTCCTAAAAGGAAAAAAATTCAAAATTTCCCCTAGAAGTCCACACCTCCTTGTTGACTAGGAACAAGTTTTGACTTTTCTCTATCGGGCCCATGGGTCATTTTGATGATTTTAGTCATTTGAACATCAAGGGGAAAAAATCCAAGTTGCCCCCATGGCCCGCCTCCCACCTCTTAACATTTTCAAAGCCAACCTTGACCTCCTTCTTGTTGGGCTTGTGGGCCATTTTGAGATTTTAATCCTTTTGATGACAAGAGGCAAAAAATCCAATTTTCCTCTGATGGTCCATTTCCCCCCCTTTGACTTTTCAAATTCCACATGTCACAATGGCACATCTTGAGATGATCCCCAAAAGTTGAGACCTTGAATGAGCGTGGGCTCGCCACGTGTCATTATGGCGCAACTTCAAAAAACCTTAAGGTTTCAAATGATTTGGCATGGGCATGCTTCCATTTTAGAATTTTATTCCATTTTTCCAAAAGGGAAAAACATCCAACTTACCTCCAAGGCCCACATCTCCACCATTAGCTTTGCCACGTGTCCTCTGCGGGGTCAAAGTAAGACTTTTTCCTGCCACTTAAAATTTTCTTTAATCAGAGCTTGGCAGGGCCGTGGCAGGGAGATTCAAACCTTTTTCCAAAGTAGCCAAAAGGAAAAGTTCAAAAAAAACCCATCGCACCCCATCCAATTAGAAGAAGCCACGTAAGCACCAAAAGAACCAATCAGAAATGAGCGAGCCACGGGACCAAATTTTTTTTTTCCAAAAAAGCAAAAAGTGATAAGTTAAAGCATTTTCCCTATCATCCCCTGACCAATCCAAAAGAATCCACGTGACCACCGAATGCTTGAGGAATAATTTTGATAGGAAAAGGACACCCACCAGACCGTCAAAAACACAAAAATTCATCATTCATGCCCAGAACCCGATTTTTTTGCTAAGGATGAATTTTTTGAAACAAAACCAAGTGAATCATGGTTTCGAGCATCTTTTGACCATGGGTTTGGATTTTCAAAGGCATACAAATGTAAATTGATCATTCTCGAGCTTCCATGGTTGGGGAAAGATAGGGAAAATGACAAATCCCACGGATTTTGAAGAAATTAGGGCAAGAATAGGGAAAACTTGAGAGACTCCTTCAAGGAGGGACATGAAAATGGATTCTGCAAACAATTTGAAGCATTTCAAATGGAGGTAGAAGATTTTAGAACACCCACATCGAGAGAAAAATGTTTTAGAACACATAGATCGAGAAAATAATGGCAAATGGGGTGAAACAAATTTGAGCACCAACATCGGCTCTAACTCGGGGATGGGCACTCCCTGCAGTGCCACAAGAACAAAGGTAGACCAAGTGCCAAAATATCCATTGGGAAAAGGAGTCATCTTGTAGAGCAGAAAAAAGCCATCCATCTCCCAAAAAATAGAGAAACTAGCAAAAACAGGTCACGGGGACCGAATGAAAAAAAAAACACAAAAGAAAGGAACAAAAACAACAAACTATACACTGTATACAAATATTTTTACCTTGATTCTGGGAATCAATCCAAGAAATGCTTCAAATTCCTACCATTAATAGGAAATTCAAGCAATTCACCATCCAAATCCTTTAAGAAGAAGGTATGTTCACCAATCCTAATATCAATGGAGTAAGGGCCCATCCATAATGAGTCAAATTTTCCATGCTTTCCCTTATCTTCATGCCTATTATCCCATAACAAGCACAAGATCTCCAACATTGAAAGCTCTGGGAGTGACCTTCTTGTCAAATAACTTCTTCAGCTTTTCTCTGAACTTTACATGCCTCTGGTGGGATGCCCTCCTTTCTTCATCAAGTTCAACAATCTGGTTAATGCGAGCATCATATGGACTTACTTCTTGATCTTCCAGCTTGTTGAATGAACTGATATGAGGATAATTGCATATGCAGGGGTAGTAGGGCCTTGAGTTCCATACACCAACTCAAATGGACTCTTTCCAGTGGCTCTTTTAACAGTGATTTCTATCTACCCAAACAAAAACTTCAACTATCACCCCATTTTCTCTTGTTCAGCTCCAAGGTTCTTCTGATAATCTTTAACAAATTTTTATTACTTGGACTCATCTTGTCCATTTCCTTGGGGATTGTAATTAGATGCATATGTCAAGTTGATCCCATATTCTTTGCACATTTCCACCAAAGGTTTAGCTCTAAAGCTCATGGCATTATCAACTACAATCTTGACTAGCACCCCAAACCTACAAATGATGTGGTTCAACAGAAAATCCATGACAATTTGGTGTGTTTCTTCTTTTGGTGGGGATTTCCTCCACCCATTTAGTAAAGTAATCAGTGGCTACAAATCCCACTTATGGCCAACACTTGAAGGGTCTGAAATCTCACCAATGAAATCCATTCCCCATTGCTTGAATGGGGCTTCAATTGATACAGGATGCAAAGGAAGGGAGCCTAAAGCTTTCAGTCTTCTAGAGAAGTGTTGAAAACTCTCACATCTTCTAACAAAAAGTTTGTATCCTTGAAGAGGTTGGCCACCAATAACCAACCCTCAGATCTTGTGTGTTGTGACTCTTCCAGCAAAATTCCCCCACAAACTCCTCCATGGATATCAACAATTATCTTGGGGGCTTCATCTTCAGTAATGCACCTTAAGAGGACTCCCTCAGGGTTCTTCCAAGCTAACCCATAATCAGTAATGACATATTTCTAGGAAGCCAACTTAAGGGCTCTTTTCTGGTTCTTACTTAAATACTCAGGGAAGTATAAATGTCTGAGATAAAAAATCACATCCTTGTACCACTCAAAACTCATTAGTTTTCAAATACATCTACCCTTTCTTCTCTACCTCATTTACCTCAATAGTTTGCAAGTTGCTCTCAACCATAAGCTTAGCCAAGCCCAAACCTCTCACCAACTTTGTGGTTTGGATATCCATATCATATTCTTGTAACTTGTTCACCCACCTGCACCTTTTTCTTGAGACTTCCATCTCTGATAAGATGTCTTTCACCATGGTGTGGGGAACATAAGCAACAATCTTAGAACTCAAAATGTAAGGCCTAAAACCTTTGTTTCTTTTACCAAGGAAAATGCTTGTTTCTCCATAATAGTGTATTTCAGCTCAGCCCCCTACAAGGCCTTACTTGAAAAAGGCAATTGGCCTCTCATCCCCTTCATCATCTTTCTGCAGTAGGAGAAAGATGCAATAGTGTTCTCTGAAGCAAAGGAAAATAGTTGGAAAGGCTTCTTATAGTCTGGAGCTGCTAAAATAGGGGCATGCTTTAATGCCTCCTTGATCCCATTGAAATCTTGGATGGAAGTCCTCTTCCATTTGATGACCTAGTCCTTCTTTAGCATGGAAGTGATTGGAATGGTCAACTCAAAAAAGTTTGATATGAATCTCTTTGATGAAGTTTATCTACCCAAAGAAGGACTGAATTCCTTTCTTGGTTCTTGGAATTGGGACCTTGTTGATGGCCTCTACCCTTTCTAGATCAATCATCACCCCTTCTTGTGACACAATGTGACCAAGAAAATTTTCCTTCTACACTCCAAAATGGCACTTCTTTGGATTGAGTGAGATGCCATATTCTCTACATCTTATCAACATCTTCTCCAAGTGTAGCAAGTGATCACTTCTCTTTCTGGAAAACACAGTTACATCATCTTGATAAACAACAATAAACTCATTGATGTAACCAAAAAAAGCAACATCCATTTCTCTTTGAAAGGTGGCTCCAGCATTCATCGACCAAAGGGCATCTGACATATACATATAGTCCCCCAGGAGTAGTAAAGGTTGTCTTGATCCTTTCTGATTCCTTCACCACAACTTGGTTATAACCAGAGAAACCATCTAGGGTGGAGAGCAATCAAACCAGTCACTAATTGTAGCATGTTTTCCATATTTGGTAAAGGATAATTATCCTTCATTGATGCTCTGTTTAGATTCCTGAAATCTACACACAACTTGATGTCACCATTCTTCTTTCTTACTAGTACTAGGTTTACAACCCAAGAAGAATACCTTGTGGGCTGAATAATCCCTCCATCTCTCAATTTCTTCAGTTCTTCTTGCATTTTAAGAGATAAGAGTGGATTGATTGGCCTTTGTTTCTTCCTAAATGGTTTTGCATTAGACTCCAAGGGAATCTCATGTTGAAATAGATCCTCTCTGTATGCTTTTAGTTCAGAATAAGTCCAAGCCATGCAATCTTGATACTTTTTCAACAATTGGATGTATGATTGCTTCTCCTCCTTGCTGAGATTGCTTCCTAACTAGATCTTCCTTGGTTTCTCCTTTGTACCAAGGTCATGCTCCTCAATATCCCTTGAGGTTGTTATGCATCTATTAATAATGTGATCAACATTATCAAAGTTGGACTCAAGAGAAACCAACCCTCTAGGAATGGTATTAGTCTTTAGTTGGATGATGCCTTTTCGCCAAACAAGGTTTCTTTTCCCTCTTGCTACACACCATTGGCTCCCAATCAATATTTTGATCGATCAAACTCTCCTTTATTCTACAAAAATCTTTTGACCTGAGCATCATCATCAAAAACCTACCAATGCTTAATGTTGTCAGGTATAGATGGCCTTGTTAGCACCTCAACATCATATTCACAATATGGGGACATTGCACAATTATCAAAATGAGATCCCAACACAACAAGTTTTTTGCCAAATCATTGAACTTCCTATCATGATGCACAATGTTGAATGAATCAAACATCTCAATGAAATCCCAAACTACATGCTTGTATTGTTTCATTCATTGATTTTTTGTGGCATACAATTTTCTAACTTGTTTTACAATTAATTCTAAGTCTCCTTTGACAATGATGTCTTTGACACCATATTTCCAAGCAATTCTTAAACCCAACAACAAGTGCCTCATACTCAATAATGTTGTTAGTGCACTCAAAGTTGAGTTTGAAGGAAAAAAAAAATTTTTCTGACCTGGAGAAAGAAAACAACACCAACACCATTTCCAAACTTGGAGCAAGCTCCATCAAACAATAAAGTCCAAGGAGAGCCTACCTATTCAAGACACTTGCATTCTTCAATCTTGTGCTCTTTTCCATCAACAAATCCTACAAAGTTATCAACATCAACACTTGTGTACAATACCTCATAGGATGCATTGTTGGGATCCTTAATAAGGTGCAACATCTTCTTTTCCCCATACAACTTGACAAGGCTGCCCTCAATTGGGATGGTGGCATAGGACATATCCATTTGAACACTCCCACCAACACTTGCAGCCCATTTTCTAGATAACAACATACCCCACTTGGTTGGGCAATCAACAATAACTACATCAAGTTTCAAATTCCTACCTAGATAGGCTGTAAGTTTACCACCACCACCCTTCACACACCCCACCACTGGCACCTCTCTAGAATCCATAGTAGTGCACTTCCCATATGCATTGTTACTTTGATATTCAGTTCATTCATAACTTCCAGAGGCATAACATTGCATGATGCCCCTGAATCAAACATATAGTTGTGCAACAATCTATCCTTAATGATCAGGGTAGTGAAGAATGGATCCACATTCAACTGAGAATCTACCAAGGATGTTCCCAAATAAACCTTAGGTGGTTCATCTAGCTCTTCTGATGTTGGTGGTGCCTCTAATTCTTCAATGACTGGTGGAGTCTCCACAATGTTTATATTTTTTCCTGGGCAATCTTCTCCTCTTTCAGCCCCAAATACTCAAGAGCCCTCTTCTTGTGCTCAGGAATCCTAAGCAATTCAACAATTAGAACTGAGATCTTGATCTGACTCAAGACTTGGGCAATATCATAAGGGACAGACTTTGGCAAGGCAACATTGGAAGGAAGGAAAGACACACTCATTAGATGGCACAAGATTTTTGACAACTTGGGCATGAGGAGGGGTATGATTTTTGTTTGGGACAACAAGGCCCTTGGCAGATGCATCTTTCTTAGGAGTCTCTTTAGGAACATTTGAAAGTAATGGAGTTTTTGGCTTGGCCTGAGGCCCTGTCCCTTTGACAACCCTACTTCTTGTGTTGTGTTCCTTTTCTTGAGCCACAACAACATTCATCAACAATTGCTATCCTCCTCCTCAGATGGGATTCCTCCATCATACTTCTTTATCATTAAATCCCTTAAATATTCAAAGTCATTATTGGGAAATTCAAAATCTTGTACAATATCTACTTCTAAAGTATGAGAGGGAGGAAAAAAAGGTACCCGATGAATGCAATCCCAAAAATCAGCAGCAGTTCTAGCACTTATCACTTTAGTTGAAGTTTCCCCTTGTTGTAAGCTTGTGGAGCAACCCACCATGCAGACATCATCATCATTATCATCATAAGCTTCTTCTTCTTCTTGTTGATCTTCCTCACATGGAGCATGGGGCATGAAACATCTGTCACACCAATCAATGACATCTGTCTCCTCCACAACAAAACTTTGGCAGCCAAAGGATCAAGTACCATTCTATTATCCCTAGCTTGGGAACTATCTATTTCCAAATCCAATAGGTCCCTTTCCTCTATCATCAGATATTTGGTGATTTGTGAACCTATCTTGGCCTTGTTGCTTGTGTTGACCTTGTGAACTCTTCCCAATTCCCTTTTCTTCCTAGGCTAATTTGTATGATATTTCTTTGACAGCCCCTACCAAAGTTTTCACAACTTCCTCCAAATCAACAGCCTTGCTTTGTTTGAGGTTTTTCTGGTTAATTAGTTTTACACCCTCCCTTTTTGGAGGCTTTCCAATTGCCTTGATGTTATTCTCTATTTGCAGGGCCATGGTGAAGGCCTACCTCAAATTAGTAGGGTTTTTTCCCTCAAGTAGTAAGTAACCTTTTTATCAAATGCATCTGAATATTTGATCAAACATGATTCATCACATGGCCTTATCCTAACAAGAAATCTCCTCAAGGTCTTATTAAACCTTGTGTTGAAATCATGTACTGACTCATTAGGATTCTTTTGATGTTTTCAAATTCTATCAAAAAAAACCTAGGGTCAGTTCTATCACCATACTGTAATCTAAATGCATTGCTCATCTCTATCCAAGAATCAATGAATTATCTGGCAAAAGCTTTATACCAGTCCCTTGCATCCTCTTCCAGTATGGATAAATAATTTGATATATACATCTTCATGTTCAATCTCAAATTCTTCCATCATATTGATAAAAATATTTAGATGTTGATCACCAGTTATAGCGTTGTTTCCTTGGAACTTTGGTAGTCTATTCCTTACATCTTGAGGAACTACATTTGGATAACCAGCCATCCCTACAAAATTTATAGGTCCAAAGGTATTTACAAAAATGGAGGTCTAGGTGGGGGTAGGGCCATGTTGTTTTGAGGAGGTGACCTTGGGGGAAAAAATTGATGAGGGGAAAGGGTCTTTGAAACACAGGAGTATAACTTCAAAATGGATATCCCCTAAAGGCCTTGTTTCTTGGAAATCCCTATCAACTTTTGAAAATACAGGGAAGAATGAGAAGAAAAATTTTCAAAATCAAATGAAGGCCCCTCTCCAAATGGAGAATTTAATTCCACAAAAAGACTACCTGATTTAGAATCACTTGAATAGTAGTCTTCAATGATAGGCCGATCACTTTCATCAATGGAGATCCCTTTTCTTGTCTTGATCTCCAACAACTCTCCAAGATTTTCTTCCTTCTAATTTTTTTTTTCCTAGCTCTGGAAATAATGTCCTAGCAGGATCCCTAAAAAAAATATCTTCTTCCTTCCATCTTTGCAAAGGTTAGTAACAAATCTCACTTGACAGAGGTTAAGACACTAGTATTCATCAAGAATCAAGATCAACAGGAGTCACCACTAAGGATTTCCACCTTAGTTGTGAAAATGCACTAAATATGATCTGTCAAATGTCTATCAACACTAGAAACTAGAAATGGAAAGATTCTGACTTTTCTTTACCCAAATTTATCAATGAAAGTTAGTGCAATAATAAAAGAAAAATGGAAATATTACATAGCACTTGTAACTTTGAAACTTCTTATAGGCCTACACATAGAGATGATGCAAAAAAATATGTTTAGCACTTTGAGCATATAAGAAGTGTTTACTAGGGTCTGAATATGAACTATAATCACTATGTCCCCAAAATGATGAAAAAGTGTGCAACAAGTCTAAATAGATGTGTGTATGAAAATACCCAAATTTAATCTCCTTAAAAATTTAATCTCCTTCAAAGGCCAAGCAGCATCATGGATTTAATAGGACACTTAGAGGTAGATAGATGATTATGTATGTCATTTTGTAGTTGGAAAGCATTCTATCTAAATTTTTAGCACTTCGGATTTGAAAGGAGTGGGTAGCACCTTAAAAGGATGTGATATGATCCTAACTATTTTAGGTTGTGCCTTTCAACCAAGGTAAGAGAACCTATTTTGTAACCTCTATTATTGAAGAATGTTGGTAAATCCTTCTTTTACACAAATTTTATAGAGAAGACCTTGGGAAAATATGATCAACACACCAAATCTGACTCTCACAAGTTGTCACTTCTAGATTATGGAGATATTTTCAAAAAAGGCAAAGGTTACTAAAGACATTTGGAAACCTGATTTTTTCTACATGCTTTGGTAATAGAAACTATGCATTTGTATACACACAGGACAAAAAAGGGGTAGTATGGGTAAGATTGGATGTTTTTAAATAGATTTTGGTGGGAGGTGAGGTAGGATGAACTTGATTCACCAAATCCTTGAGAGATTTTACAAAATGGAAAACTAAATCAATAGAATGCCACAAAGTAGCTAAAATGTTTCTTTAACTAGAATATGTGCTTCAATGGAGGCCCAGATTAGCACTTTTTCATACAATCTATGAGATTCTAACATGAAGGCTTGAGTTGGAAAACCCAACAAAGCATCAAGATCTAAGCCCAATCATGCTTGAGGTACACCCAAAGGCTTACAAACAAATCTCTTGTCAACAGATGAAAGAAAAGTGATTTTAAATCATTTATTTCACTCCCAGATGAAAGCTCTTCTGAGAAATGAAATTACAGATGCCACTAAACTATCACAAGGATTGAGACCTATGTGATTGAGACATATTTTGATACAAGATTGCAACAGAACAAGAAAAACTATTTGCAGACATTCAAAAATAAAACAAACACATTTTGCATAAGATCAACACAAAATAACTTGAGTTTGATTAAATTTATCAACAGGGGAAAGTTTCTAGAACAATCTCAGAGCTTGTCAATGGTTGTACACTCACAACCACCTTGACACAATCAAATTCAATACAAAATAGATATACAGGCTTCTCAAATATCTTCTAAAAAAGATGGGCTCTATCAAGATTTTTTCATTAGAAAAATCAGTCCCGACCCTTACACTCCAACCTCTTTCATAGAAAAAATCATGCCATTTATAACATTTTGCAATAGATTTTCCCCCAAAAACCCAAACATTGAGTGCACTAGTGCTTGCCATGATTATGATCATGATTCCCAGAATCAGATCTGCAAAAGGTCACCAGGTGCTCAGGGGGAAGATCTCTTCGAATATCTCTCGCATTCAACTCCTCCTTCTAGTAAATCACTTTTCTTTCTTCACTCACCAACCACTTCCCCCTAATCTATCAAATCTGGTTCCTTGTGTGCTCGGGAGAATAAAAATGGAAAATCAGATCGAGCCCAATAGCCAAATCATTTTAATGGCGAAAGACGTCTCCAGATCTCCCCCACCAAACTTAGATATCAAAATTAACTCCCCTCTTTGTTTGGCATGTAGGAAATACCAAGAAATCATGAAGACTCACACTTCCAAGAGCTTTTTAGTAAAAATGGGGGAAAATCAGATTTAGACACACAACATTGCATTGATCTTTACTTTGAATTTGGGTCGTCCACATGGAAGATTCAATTTAAAATGGGCTCAGGGGTTCCTTTTTTCCTTTTACAACTTTTTGAAAAATGTAAAAATTTCACATTTTCTCCATGCCTCCGCCCTTGAGAAATGAGCCTGACATGTGTCCTAAGGTGGGTCCCAAAGGAAATACGGCCAAATTTTTCCATTTCACCTCTTTTTTTTTGAAAAGGAAAATTTTCAAATTTTCCCCATTCCACCCTTCAAAAAATGGGCACTTCAAATGTTCGATGTGGGTCCCAGTGAAACCACGCTTCCTTTTTCACTTTTAACTCCTTTCTCCTAAAAGGAAAATTTTCCAAATTTCCCAGAAATCCCCACCTCCGTCGTTAACTAGAACAAGTTTTGAATTTTCTCTATCGGGCCCATGGGTCATTTTGATGATTTTAGTCATTTGAACATCAAGGGGCAAAAATCCAAGTTTCCCCGATGGCCCACCTCCCACCTCTTAACATTTTCAAAGCCAACCTTGACCTCCTTCTTGTCGGGCTTGTGGGCCATTTTGAGATTTTAATCCTTTTGATGACAAGAGGAAAAAAATCCAATTTTCCTCGATGGTCCGCTTCCCCACCCCTTTGACTTTTCAAACTGCCACGTGTCACAATGGCACATCTTGAGATGATCCCCAAAATTTGAGACCTTGAATGAGCATGGGCTCGCCACGTGTCGTTATGGTGCAACTTCAAAAAACCTTAAGGTTTCAAAATGATTTGGTGGGGGCACGCTTCCATTTTAGAATTTTATTCCATTTTTCTAAAGGGAAAAACATCAACTTACCTCTTGAAGGCCCGCATCTCCACCATTAGCTTTGCCACATGTCCTCCTCTGTGGGGTCAAAGTAAGACTTTTTCCCTGCCACTTAAAATTTACTTTAATCGAGCTTAGGGGTCCACGGGGTGAGTTCAAATATTTTTTCAAAGTATCCAAAAGGAAAAATTTCAAAAACAAACCCATCGCGCCCCATCCAATTAGAAGAAGCCACATAAGCACCAAAAGAACCAATAAAAATGAGTGGAGCCACGGGACCAAATTTTCCCTTTTGCCAAAAAAGTAAAAAAGTGATAAGTTAAATCATTTTCCCATTGTCCCCTAACCAATCCAAAAGAACCCACGTGACCTCGAATGCTTTGAGGAATAATTTTGACAGAAAAGGACACCAAGCGGACCATCAAAAACATATAAATTCATCATTCATGCCCAGAACTCAATTTTTTCACCAAGGATGAATTTTTTTGAAACAAAACCAAGTGAATCATGGTTTTGAGCATCTTTCACCATGGGTTTGGATTTTTAAAGGCATAAAATGTAAATTGATCATTCTCAAGCTTCCATAGTCGGGAAAGATAGGGAAAATGACAAAGCCCACGGATTTTGAAGAAATTAGGGAAAGAACAGGGAAAACTCGGAGACTCCTTCAAGGAGGGACATGAAAATGGATTCTACAAACAATTCAAAGCATTTCAAATGAAGGTAGAAGCTTTCAGAACACCCACATCGAGAGACAAAATGTTTCATAACATGCAAGATAGATGAAAATAATGGCAAATGTGTTTACACAAGTGCATATACTTGAACTCACGGTGTGATTGGATAACATGGGTACTATCTCCAAGTTGTGGGACTTGCTACTTGAGATAGACCTCCAAGAGAAAGTTGGTTCTTGCTCCTAAACTACCCGCCACAATCTACTCTAATGCAGGGTAAACTAACTTTCTAATCTAACTTTCCAAGGGACCAAGGAGAGAATGCATAAAATGAAAGCCTACACTAAAGTGGTGATACACCAGAAAAGGAGGGGTGTGAGAGTAGTCTTCCAATGTGTGAAAACTAGAAGTAAAGTGCATACTAGAAGGGGTGATAACAGTTCTCCACAATCTAAAAATGCATTCACAACAATGTTTCAAACATACACAATAATAATGGATCCTTGCAAGAGCATAAAAATAGACACAATATTCTTGTAATCAAGGTTGAAGGGAAAAGAATGCAAAAAACACAACGAGGGGAAGATGCATCCACAAACTTATATTTTATTGCTTCATGATATGCATAGTTCAATCTATTACAAGATAAGGGCTTGGATCACCATGCAAGGAGTCCACTACAAGGGCCTACAGCACATTGGCTTCACAAAGCAATTTTGATAGAGCTTTGCTACTAAAAAAACTCCTCCTTTTACAATGAGCCCAACACTCCAATTTATAGAAAAATGAGAAGAGAGAGAGAGAAGGAAAAATGGAAATCCCAAAATCTGTCCTTCAACCACTTGTAAGAGGCATTAAATGGAGTGAAATGATTGTATGTTACTTGAAAAAAGGCTCCCCATACTATCCCAGGTGCTGCAACAGAGAAAGAATGATGACCATGCCTCTTAATTGCACTCCCAACTACCAAATAAAACACTGTCATGAACCCGGCCACGTTTTATGAAAAATCCCCATCAATTTCTCATCAAATCTAAAATTTCTTGATTTTTGTGCATTGGGATCGAATCCACATTCCAATGGTACCAATTTTGTGTGATTTTGTTGAGAAATGCAAAAGTTATGGCCTTTTGAGTGCGAACAGCTATTTTGGGTCTAGGGGCATTTTTATCATTTGACGGGAATGAGCATTAATTGACTGGAGCTGAATATGTTTATTTTATTTAAATATATCTACCCTCATTAAAATTAATAAATCTAGTTTTTTGTGATGTAGAGGATGTCGTGCTCATTCCAGAAAGTCCAATTTTATGAAAATCGGAGCTCGAGTCAAAAGTTATGGCCGTTTGAAGTTTGGGAGGTCAAACATTGACTTTTCCTTTGATTGCGGGTATTGCGGAAAAATCAGTCCACGTGTCTGGTTGTCCTAAACATTCTTCCACATCGGCTGATTTGGGCTTCCTTGTCCCCTTTGCGGTGATTTTCACCTTTGCACGTCCCCGCGTGTACTTTTGTCCGGCTGTCCCCGAAAAAAAATCTCCACACCACCCATAATTGACTGACTTGCGGAAAATCAGCCGATTCGTGTCCACGTGTACTTTTGTCTCCCAGCTATCCTAGACCATGTGGAACAAAAACTTCCACTTTTTCCAATTTTCATTTCCTGCGGCCATTTCGGCTTTGCATGTCCCACGCATCCTGACGTCCCAACTATCCCACGGACCACTGGACAAAAAAAAGTTCCAACTTTGCGATTCCTTTGTATTTCAGCCCAAACTTGGTATGATGAACCTTGGTATGATCCGCACTAGTATGACCCATAACCTTCAGACCCGTAATGCATTAAAACAAGCCTGCGACTTCATTTTTTGATTTTTTCAAAATTTTTAACTTGTTGGGATTTTTCCTTGGATGGGAGAGTTAGAGAGAAGCCAAAGGGGCCCCAAAAACATGATTTTGGGCATTGAATCAATCTACTTGCTTGGGACTAAAGAATCTGATGCATGTTATCAAAATTTACCTCGAGGGGTGAATTTTGGATAACAATTTTGGTGACTCAGCGGGGTTATCTACCTGCCAGATGAAGAATGGCCAGCTGCCTGTAGCAATCCATTGGGCATGGAGTCTATCTGATAATCTTTCTCCTGATCTAAAATTTGAAAACCTGTATCCTTGAGCCATTGAAACATTTGTTGATCTGATTCTCCTATGGCTGTAAATTCTTTTCCGGAGCTCGATGAACTATAAACATGCACACACTAGAAGCAATAGGACATGTGCGCCAACACTTAGGGAAATGAAAACTATTCTAACAATAGTAGTACAATGTGCATAAGCACTTGGAGGAATGGAAATTCTAAATTAATATTTACAAGGGTGAGAAACTCTCCTTCTAGTAGCAACGTTTGAGATAGATTCCATTGACCAGAATCTGCAACTCTTCACCATCCAACTTAGCTGTGGAAGGCATTGCTACCTTTGCATTCAATGATCATATATGGACCACTCCATATGGCATCGAACTTGGAATGCTTTCCCGGCTTTGCATGATCAACATCCCACTTCAGTACCAAATCTCTAGTTTGCATCCTGGCCTTAGCTTTCTTGTCAAAACTCTTCTTGATCAATGCTTGATCTTTTCCATGGTCTGCATTGCATGTTCTCTTGTTTCTTCTAATTCCATCAGCTCTGCATACCTGATTTCCATAGGCTCAAACTCAGCTAGTTCCATTGTTTCATGAGTTCCAATGCTTGGAAACTCGAGTGATATAGGTAGAACTACTTCTTTCCCATATATAAGCTTGTATGGAGAGCTTCTGTAGACCTCTTGGGTGTGATCCTATCAGCCCATAGGGCTGATTTGAGCTTTGCGTGCCAAGTTCTCTGATTCTCATCAAGAGTTCTCCTTATGATTCTTAGTAGGTTCTTGTTCATAGACTCGGCTTGACCATTACCCTGAGGGTAATAATTTGATGAAGTGTTGAGATACACACCATTCTTGACAGCCCATTCAGTGATCTTTGTGCCAAGGAATGCCAATGCATTGTCTGATATGATAGTGGTAGGGACACCAAACCTCGTGACTATCCCTTCATAGAAATCTAAGATGTTGGATTCATTTGCCTCCTTGAGTGCCACTGCTTCAGTCCACTTGGTGAAATAGTCTGTTGCCATAAGTATCCACTTGTGGCCTTGACTTGAATTTGGATTGATAACCCCAATGAAGTCCAATCCCCATTGCATGAATGGCTGATTTACTGAAATTGGATGAAGGGGCAGCTATTAACCTTTCCTTCCCTATGAAGAATGCACATCTCTTGCATTTCTTGACCCATGAGTAGCAATCATTGAACACCGTAGGCCAATAGTAACTAGCTTTCATGATTTTGAGAGTTGTTACTCATGGAGCAAAGTGGCCTCTACTTCCCATCATGGAACTCATGTAATATCTTCTCAACTTGACTGTTCCAATGCATCTCAATAGAACACCATTGATGTCCTTCTTGAACAAGATGCCATTAATGAGTACATACGGGATGGCTTGTAATCTAAAGTATCTCCTCTTAGCTTTGTTCCATTCTAGAGGGCACAAACCTATTTGGAGATAATGCACCAAGTCTTGAGTCCAACATGGAATGGGTGCATCATTAGTTGGTTGTTCTTGATCATTTTGTAGTAACAGACAACATCTTCTTCACCTTTTGACCCATCAGGTTGTTTGGAAGCAAGTTGCTCACACAAACCTTTGCCACGAACCAGCTTGGTCACTTTGATTTCAATATCATATTCCATCACTCAGTGATCCAACCTGCTCTCTTCTCATTCAAATCCTTGTTTAGGAGAAAGTCCTTGAACACTAACATGAGACACCAGCAGTTGAATCTTATTGTTCGAGACCAAGTGTTTGAACTTCTTCAAACTCTGATGACAGCAAGGACATGCTTCATGAAAGAATACTTTACTTCGTAATCTTCCAAGATTTGACTGAAGAATGCTATGGGCTGTTCTGAACCTTCTCTATTCAGTTGTGTCAAGATAGTTGAGATTGTATCTGATCCTCCAAAAGCATACAACATGAAGTCCTTTGAAAATTCTGGGTTGATAAGAGTTGGAGCTTGTGATATTGCATGCTTGATGTTCTCAAAACTCTCTTTGCCTTCTATTTGTCCATTTGAATGCAAGACTCTTCTTTAACATCATTGTTAAAGGCTTCACAAGAGTGGAAAAATTAGGCACAAATCTGACAAAGTTTATCCTTCCCAAGAAGCTTTGGAGAGATTTCTTGTGGTGTGGCAATGGAAGTGTTCGGATGGCTTCAACCCTTTTAGGATCAATTGTTAACCCTTCCCTTGAGACAATGTGGCCCAACAATTTTCCCTCATGTGCCAAGAATACACACTTCTTCAGATTCAATGACACTCTGAACCTTCTACACCTCTGAAACACTTGTCTGAGGTGAAAGAGATGGTTTTTGCATTCTTTGAGAAGACAGTGATATCATCTAGGTATACCAGCACTATCTTGTTGATTAAGCCTTTGAACGCCATATCCATAGCTCATTGAAATGTTGCTCCGGCATTTGACAGTCCAAATGGCATCTTCTTGTAAGCATATGTGCCCCATTTTGTAGTGAAGGTTGTCTTGAATTGATCTTCTTCCTTCACCATTATCTGATTATAGCTTGAGTATCCATCTAGCAATGAAAACCTTTCTGAACCAGCTACTAACCTTGCAATTTGTTCCATTGATGGAAGTGGATAATGATCCTTGAGTGATGCTCTATTTAGATCATGGAAGTCCACACACAATCTTATTTCTCCATTTCTCTTTCTCACTGGCACCAAGTTTGCAACCCAACTTGAGTGTTTGATAGGGAAGATGATACTAGCCTCAATAAGCTTGTTCAACTCTTTTCTCATGAGAGGTTCAATATGGGGATTCACTGGCCTTTGCTTTTACCTGATAGGCTTGGATTCGGATCCAACTCAATAGTATGTTGTGCCAACTTTGGGTTGAAACCTCTTAAATCCTTGTAAGTCCAAGAAAAGACATCTGGGAACTCTTGACAAAGCTGAACAAAATCAGATTTCTCTTGTGGGGTACTTACTTTTCCAATTTGCAATGTCTTGCCTTCATTTACTAAAATAGGCTCTGAATCTTCACCCTTTACTTGAATGTTTGCTTTCTCCTTCCAGAACTGATCATTCGGGTTGAAGATTGACTCCAAGGTTATAAGGCCTTTTGGTAATTTGTTAGTTCTCAGCTTGCACCACTTGGTCACCATATTGTTGCTCCAGCTTGTCTTGATTTCTGGAGAGAACTCAACTTCTTCTTGTAGAAATTAACAATTTGTTGATCATTCTCAAAGACTTGCCAACTTGTATTGTTATCTAGAACAACTGGTCTCACAACCACTTTGATATGAGGCTGAGATTTCTCACTTTTGATACTTTCTACAACATCAAATGCAGCCCCAATTGCTGCTCAGTCTGTCTGCTTGCTTCATTCTTCTTCCTTGGGATGGAATTGATGCTAAAAGCTTCAAAATCTTCAATGAGATCCCATACCCATTTTTGTAGTTCTTCAATAGATCATTCTTGGCAGCATTTTGTCCTCTGACTTGGTTCACAATCAGCTCACTATCACCAAATACTTGCAAATTCTTAATGCCTTTCTTCCTTGCCCAGTGCAATCCATGAATTAAGGCTTCATACTCAGCTTTGTGTTGTTTGAGCAAGAAAACTAGAAATGGAAGGCCGAGTAATACTTTGTACCTTGTGGTGAAATGAGCATAGCTCCTCCTCCTACACCTTGTCTACTTCTTGATCCATCAAAGAACAATTTCCATACTTCATTCTCATCCTTGTGATCTGGCTTGGTGATGTTGGGGAGAGGTTGATTCTCTTCATGCAAACAATAAACTCCTAGCTCAGATTCCTCCATTTCTTTGTATGGATCAAATGCATGTCTTTTGTTTTCCCATTCATCAAGAGTCAAGTCTGGAATGCATCCGACCTTGGTGTCAACTTCATGAGTGCTTGGATAATCCTCTTGATCGAATGCTTGAACAATTTGCATTGATTGGACTTGGCGTATGGGGTTCTATGTGAAAATATGCAATAGGCTCAGATCTGATTGTAGCCTTAGTTCCATACCTTGTTCTAAATAACATGTGTGACCAATCAGCCAAAAGATAGCCTCCAATTTTAGCAGTGAAGTCTCTTGACAAACACAATGCAAAAAGTGGTGGCAAGTCTATGACTGACACATCTTGTAACACCATTACATTGGGACACGCGTGTAATGTGAGGCTCAAATCTTTGATTACTCCAACCATTGTCACTGTTGTCCCATCCAATTGCACTACACCCTTAGAGATGACTTCATATTGAAGACCTAACTTGATCAGCTATTTGTTTTGGCATGACTGAGCTACTTGCTCCCAAGTCAATCATGTAATTATGTACCAACTTATCTCCTATGATCAATGAGACATAGAATGGAGGGGGCTTCAAATTTTACCTTGTTTTCCTCCATGATTTCCTTCAGGCTGAGTTGCATTGGTAAGAAATTTTTCTTGTTGATTGGGTGGCTGATTTGATGCTGACCAATTTTCCATAGTAGCCTGCAATAGGTCTCTTTGTCCTGGGATAGCCAATGACTCCCACATTGAGATGTTTACATTCATTTTCTTCATCTACTCAATGATGTTGAATGGAGATGAGCTATCTCTTTGCTGCCCCTTGCCTTGCACATTCTTCTCTAGCACTTGAGTTATTGCAACCGACACTTGAGATGGTTTAGAAGGTGGTTTGGGCTGACCTTGCACATTTGGAACTACACTTTGATTGCCAGCACCTTGTGGAGTAATAGAGGGTTGTGGACCATTTGAGTTGGATGATTGTCCTTCCCCAATGTTTCTCTTCTTGGAGCATGTATTGGCTGCTACACTTTGAGAAGGTATTTGATTTATACCACAGAAATCTTCAGCTTGCCAATTGACAAGTGTAGTTTCATTCGGAGATGTCCCTTGCTTGAGGTGCTTCCTGCTTGATCTTCTTCATGTGGCTAGATTCTTGTGACACACCAATGGTTTGCACCATCAGAGCCTGATTTAATGCACCATTAAAGCACATTGATTGGTTATGTGGTTGATTGCATGGAAACACCAATCATATTCTTGGCCATGTTATTTTGCACCGTACCAAAGCTCTAGATGTGGATGCAACATTGGGATTGTAAGGTTGGAATGGCCTATTAGCAGAATTTTTGACTTGATTCTGATTTGTAGTTTGAATGGGTGGCCTATTGGGCTGATATGGAGGTCTATTGGGTTGAGTTTGAGGCTGGTATGATCTAACATTTTGAGCTTGCTGCCTCTTTATTGTCACCAACTCATTACCCAAGTTTTGCAATTGCTTCATGACCTCTTGGAGTTCCTTGGAGTTGTTAGATGATGAGGTAGAGGCTTCAGTTGAACTTTGATTTCTTGGAGTAGGGATGGGAGCTAATGTAGGTGCTTGACTAGTGTTTGGACTTTCTAATTCTAGGTATAGAGGCATGGGTGGCCTAGGTGTGATTTTCTAGCCAGCTTGAATCAAATGGTTCTCAGCCCCTATGGAAAGGCTATAGGCTGCAGGAAGGTTGTGCCCCCATTGACTTGAATCATCAAAGAAATATCAGAATTTAAAGCCCTAAGAAAGTATAAGAAGGCACCTTCATTAGTGGGCTTTACTGTTGTTGGAATCCTATCCCAGTCCATTGAAATCTGAGGTTGAAGTCTGTTAATTACTCGTTTGGGGCTCTCTTGATTGTTGTTAGTTGCTCCAACAAAGATAAGTTGTCACCTTTCTCTCCAAACTGGTTGTGAAGAGCTATGCATAGCTGATTCCAATTCTAGATAGAGCTTGCTGGGAGACTCCTGAACCATTGTGAAGCTTTCCCTTTGAATGAAGAGGCAAGCAACTTGATTGCAATGTCCATCTCATGGATTTCATGGATTGTACAGACATTCACAATATCTTGGACATGATCACCGGGGAAGTCTGGTTCTCTCTAGTGAAGTATGGGATGCTCTTTAATGCTGCAACCGGAACTAGGTTTTGTGCATTCAAGGCGAGTGGACTGCTGCCAGTGAAGTTGACATATGGATTTGGTTGTGCCATCCTGATTGGTCGAAGAACTCTTGTTGATTGGATGAAAGGCCTTCCAGGTGGAGGTGTTGACAAGGTCCTATTCGGTGGAGATGGAGACCTTTGAGCTCTTCTTCCCCTTCTTTCTCTACCTGGAGATAGGTGTAGATAGACAAATAGTCCTTCCTCCCTAGTTCTTGATCTGGTCTATATTCTTCTCATAAATCTACCAGGCTTGGACTACTAAACCAGTGGATTATGCCTCTTTTGGAGTCACCAGATGTGTAATTTCAAAGCTCCTTCAAAGCTGAAACTTACAACAAGTGCACATCAATCTTGTCGTAATTAAGTGAAGACCTCTAAGGTCCCACCGGGCATGCCAGAACTATTATCACCAAATCACAACACCCTTATGTTTACACAAGTGCATATACTTGAACTCACGGTGTGATTGGATAACATGGGTACTATCTCCAAGTTGTGGGACTTGCTACTTGAGATAGACCTCCAGAAAGTTGGTTCTTGCTCCTAAACTACCTGCCACAATCTACTCTAATGCGGGTAAAAACTAACTATTCTAATCTAACTTTCCAAGGGACCAAGGAGAGAGAATGCATAAAATGAAAGCCTACACTAAAGCGGTGATACACCAAAAAAGGAGGGTGTGAGAGTAGTCTTCCAATGTGTGAAAAATAGAAGTAAAGTGCATACTAGAAGGGGTGATAACAGTTCTCCACAATCTAGAAAATGCATTCACAACAATGTTTCATACATACACAATAATAATGGATCCTTGCAAGAGCATAAAAATAGACACAAATATTCTTGTAATCAAGGTTGAAGGGCAAGAAGAGATGCAAAAAAACACAAGGGGGAAGATGCATCCACAAACTTGTATTTTATTGCTTCATGATATGCATAGTTCAATCTATTACAAGATAAGGGCTTGGATCACCATGCAAGGAGTCCACTACAAGGGCTTGCAGACACATTGGCTTCACAAAGCAATTTTGATAGAGCTTTGCTACAAAAAAACTCTCCTTTTACAATGAGCCCAACACTCCAATTTATAGAAAAATGAGAAGAGAGAGAGAGAGGGAAAATGGAAATCCCAAAATATGTCCTTCAACCACTTGTAAGAGGCATTAAATGGAGTGAAATGATTGTATGTTACTTGCAAAAGGCTCCCCATACTATCCCAAGTGCTGCAGCAGAGAAAGAATGATGACCATGCCTCTTAATTGCACTCCCAACTACCAAATAAAACACTGTCATGAACCCGGCCACGTTTTATGAAAAATCCCCATCGATTTCTCATCATCAAATCCAAATAATTTATTGATTTTTTGCATCGGGATGGATTCAGAGCCATGATTCCAATGGTACCAATTTTGTGTGATTTTGTTGAGAAATGCAAAAGTTATGGCCTTATGAGTGCGAGTAGCTATTTTGGGTCTAGCAGGCATTTTTGTCATTTGACGGGAATGAGCATTAATTATCTTGAGCCGAATATGTTTCTTTTATTTAAATATATCTACCCTCATTAAAATTAAGAAATCCATTTTTTTGATGCAGAGGACATCGTGCTCATTCCAAAAAGTCCAATTTTATGAAAATCGAGCTCGGAGTCAAAAGTTATGGCCGTTTGAAGTTTGAGGAGGTCAAATTTGACTTTTCCTTTGAATTACGGGTATTGCGGAAAAATTAGGTCCACGTGTCCTAGTTGTCCTAGACACATTCTTCCACATCATGGCGATTCGGGCTTAGCTTGGCTCCTTGTGTGGCGATTTCACCTTTACACGTCCCACACGCTTTTTTGATTGTCCCAAAAGAAAATCTCTACACCACCGCAATTGAATGACTTGTGGAAAATCAGCGATTCACGTCCCCATGCACGTACTTTTGTCCCATTGGTATCCCGGACCGTGCGGAACAAAAACTTCCACTTTTTCTGATTTTCACTGCCTACGGCCATTTCGGCTTTGCACGTCCCACGCGTCCCGTCCCAACTTCCCTCGAACTTGACGCATAGGACAAAAAGTTCTCGACTTTTTCAATTCCTTTATATTTCGGCTTTGGTATTTGATACGATCTTTACTAGTACAACCCACAACCTTGGATCCATGCATTAAAACAAGCTTGACTTCATTTTTGTATTTTTCAAGTTTTTCTAACTTGTTGGGATTTTTTCTTAGATGGGAGAGTTAGAGAGAAGCCCCAAAACATGATTTTGGGCATTAAATCAATCTACTTGCTCGGATTGAAGAATCGATGCATTAAAACAAACCTGTGACTTCATTTTTAAGCATTTTTTACAATTTTATGCATTTAACTTTGATTGGGATTTTATCATTTTAATATAAAAACATTAACACACGAATTGGGGTTACCCAGTATAGCCATTCAAATCCATCCTTGGATCCTTTCATCCTGGCTTTCATTTACCATTGTACCTTCCGCTTCAATTCTAAAACTTGATGAACAAAAGAATTGGAGTGAAGCTCCAACTTATCCTTCACGAATGAATTCGTTAACATATTAAATAGGGTTATCATTTTTAGGAATTTTCTCTAGTTTCGATTGACCATCCTATAACACCTATCGTATGAATTGATATCTCAATCCGAATGTGTTTCATTCTTGGATGAAACACTAAGTTATTTTCTAGATGAATCACACTTTTACTATCACTTTACAATCTTTAATCCTCTTGTTCCTTTCCCAACTCTTTCATGAACTTGCTCATCCATATCATCTCTTTGCTAGCCTCTGTAGTTGTAACATATTAATCATCTATAGTAGACATGGTCAAAACCTTACACAATCTTGAAATATATCTAACTTTCGTGCCACCTACTTTGTGAATACATATCCAATGGTGATTCTCCTACCATCCAAATGTCCTTATATAATCTTGAAATCCATCTAACTTATGTGCCACCAACCTGTGAATACATATCCAATGGTGATTCTACTACCATCCAAATGTCGACCTTATATCGAATTAACATAGCCACATAAAAAATTTCTAAACCTCAATATAATAAATAAATGATGGATGTCCCTTTCAAATATATGAGTATCCATTGGACTTCTTTCTCTTGCTCTTTACCTAGATTGGCCATAAATCTGCTCACAACTCCCACCTCCTATGTAATGTATGTTCGCACAAACCATTGCATACATAAGGCTTCTAACTTTTGAAGCATTTGAAACTCGCGCCATGTACTTGACCTCCTCATGTGATGTATGAAACCGATATTTTCTTAGTTTAAAGTGTTCACCATAGGTATACTTAAAAGTTTAGAATTTTACATTTTAAACAATTCCAACACCTTATTGATATAATCTTCTGACACAAATACAATTTCATGGTGTTCATGTCTCTATGAATTTGCATGTCAAGGATTTTCTTTATAGCTCCTAAATCCTTCATTGCAAATGTATGAGCTGAATTTTCTTTAAGCTCAACAATTTCATGTATACTAGATCCTGTAATAAACATATCATCTACATCCAATAAATAAATTATATAACTTCCATTTTCAATCTTCTTGAAATAAATACAATGGTCATATTTGTATCCCATATAACCATGCTCATGTATATAACTCACAAACCTCATATACCATAGCCTTGGAGCTTTCTTGATGCCATACAATCTCATTTTCAACCTACACACAATTTTCTCCTTACCCTTGACTACCAAGCAAAAATGCATATATATCTCTTCCTCTAAATCACCATAAAGGAAAGTTATCTTAACATCAAGCTATTCTAAGTGCAAATCTTCTACTATAGCTAAACTTAAAATAGTATGAATGGAAGTCATTTTTACTACAAGAGAAAAATTATCACCAAAATCAATACATTGTTTTTTGTAAACACTTTTACTATAAGCCTTGCCTTGTATCTTTTCTATCCACCCTCTTCTTCCTTGATCATGTAAACCCATTTGTTCCAAAATTTTCTCTTACCTTATGGTAACTTAACCAAATCTGATGTCTAGTTTTATTCCAAGGAGTGCATATCCTTATCCATGTCATGCTCACCATTCTTGTGGGTTTCCTCCTACATTGATTCTTCAAAAATTTAGAGCTCACCACTATTAGTAAATAATAGATTAAATAAGGAATGTGTAAATATTTATGGACGTTAACTTACCTGTAGTGACCTTCTCACAAAAATATGGGGTACTTTAGGCTCATTTTTACATCCTATACATTCGTATCAACCTCGATAGTGAATGACGTTGGTCATCTCAGTATCCGATGTCGGTCCAAGTGATACCGGTACTAATATTTTTCTAACACCAATTCTAGTTTCGACACTTTGTCTTGTGGCTATCAACACTAGTTCATCGTAATCCATCGACACCGATACATGTAGGTGTTAATTTTTAATCGAGGATACATTTTCTTGCACAAACTCTTCTATTGGTTCATCCTTGGGTATCAAAATTTGATCCATGTATATTTTATTTTCATTCCACGTAATGTCACAAGTCCTAACAATCTTAGCATCACCTAAATACCAAAAACGGAACCCTAAATCACTAGATCCATAACTAATAAAAGTGCATCTCTTGGATATAGCATCCAACTTCTTCCTATTTTCTTTATCAATAGGCACAAAATATTTTGAACCAAATACTTTAAGACAATAAATATCTACCTCTTTTCAAGTCCAAACTTCTTCTCGCTATTCCACCTTCTAATGCACTTGAAGGACCACAATTGATTAAATATACTACCATGTCTCTGCTTTTGCCCAAAATTGTAAGGGTAATACAACACGTATTCTCATGCATCTTGCACATTCCATGATAGTTATGTTCATTCTTTTAACCACACCATTCTCTTGTGGTGTTCTAGGAACTGTTCTTTCTCCATGTATTCCATTCACCGAATAGTAATCATTAAAAAAATTTCTAAAGTACTCACCACCCTTGTTAGATCTAAGGCATTTTAATCTAAAATTGTATTCATTTTCCACAAGGGCCTTCCATCTTTTAAAAGTCTCAAAAACATCAAATTTACACTTTATACAATAAACCCATACCTATCTTGTGGCATCATCAACGAAATTCACATAATCCAAGGATCCTCCATAAAAATCTACAGTGTAGTGCCCACAATAAAATAATACTAAAATAAAATTAAAAATAAATAATATATTGTGTGAAGTGCATGATTGATATGTGGCTTTATTAGATGTCGACATGAGAGAGGTGTGTGCTAGGAGATGATCAGAGTGCGAGCACACAAGATGCATTCATATTTTCTTTGCATTATGATTCAACCACTTTATTTGGGAACCAGAGACGTTAACCACCTAAAACCCAAGTTAACATTGAATTTAGCAGTAATGGATAGATGCAGTGAGGGAAGGTTATGACAGTGTTTAACGAGATGAAAATATTAGACAATCATTGTTCCTCTAATGCAATAAACAAGTCTCCAACCGAATAAGTTTCCATATTCATGTGCACTCCAAGCCTGTGCCAAACATGATATTTGGAAAAAGGAATGGATGTCCATCAAATAATAAAAGATATAGGAATTGTGTCACGCATTTCAGTTGGAAATTATCTTGTAAATATGTCCTGAAAATGTGAAAGCATGAACTTGGCATGTGAACTATTCAAATTAATGCCTGAAATAAATTCACTCTCATGGAACATCATGGTTGCAAGCTTAGTGGAAAAGGGCTTTAAATACTATGATGGTAATGTCCTACTTATAATATTCCACCTAGAATCAAATATTATGTATTCTCGATCATCATTCTCTGTTGTGTTGGCTATCTTGAGGAAACTCTAAAAGTTATCATCAACACACCAATTAAACCTATGGTGGTTGTTTGGTACCCCCTGTAGAGCACATAAAAATACAAAGTTACAATAATTTTCAACAACTCTTCTTTTGAGATGGATCATCAAAATGATGCAACTTATGTCATTCTATCAAAATCTATGCATAATTACACAAAGTTAGGTAAGGTTCAAATGATAGGAAATCGATGAGAAATAAAGGAATTACTCCTATTCCACCTTAATGACAAGCTGGAAATTACATTTGGATGGTTAATTCATGCCCTTGGACAACCAATGGAGTTGTCAAGAACCTCTGTGTATGAGTTTACTAAAAATATATATATAATTTTGGTGATAAGTGATCTGTTTCTTGCTCCATTAAAAAGAAGGCGTAGAAGTTTAGTTTTGTGGATGTTTGGCACAAACGTCTAAAGGTTTTTATGTAAATAGAGATCTCCTATCTGGTGAAATTAACATAGAAGAAGGTTTTCCAAAGGAAGAAGCATCATTTCCTTTTACAAATGGTCAAATCGTATGCCTGAAACAACGAAACAAAGCCAAGGAGGATGCCTCGGGAGACACACCATTTCTATATGCACACATCGGTATCTCTCTAACTGACAAAGTAACCCAAGTGGTAAATATGGGACTGAGTGAAGAAATAGTGCATGGTATGCAGATAGGAGTGTATGGAGGTGTTATAATGATTCGGGAACTTCAAGTAAATGGTAGTGGCAAGTGCAAAGAAAAGATCCTAAATCTGTAGCAGCATTTCCTAGTTTTTGCCAAGAGGAGAGCTTTGAAATGGGTATGTACCCATCAAAGCATAACAGAAAGTGGGTTTCTCAGTTGTAGTAGTTGTCTATTCCTTGGTATAAATGTTTGTAAAGGGGATAAATGTGTACAAGATTCAAATGGAGGAGTTTCCGAATGCATGCAAACTATTTGATGAAATGCCCAAGTGAGATGCTTAACCGAATCTCATGGTTTCACCATCTTTTCCTCCATGCATGGGTCATCTCTTTGTTTCTTTCATAATTTTTTTCTTTAGTTGTTCATTTGAAGCAAAATGAAATTTTAAAATGTAGTATTATCATAGAATTGATAATTTTAAATAAACTTGTTTTAAAAACAAAAAGGCATTATATTGTAGAAATTGCGTAATTAAAATATTCCTTGGTAGACAAACATAAACTCAAACCCTCATTTTGAGATGATCTAACAAAATTCCTAACCAATCTAGATTGCTACAAGAACCCTTTTTTATTGACAAGTTGAATTTGAGTCCCATGTAAACATGTTGACCATTCCCTTGTTAAAACAGATAAATCATGATTTTTGGAGACTTGTAAAATAACCTTCGTAACTCGGAAAGAAGATGTTAAGTTTCCTACATGTACCTTGTTATGTGAGGAGTCACTTCAATCCTTGAATTGACCTCGTATGATCATTTTTGATATTTTTGATGCCCTTCTAAGAGCCCTATTACACCATTTTGAAGCTGTAGGAAGCTGCTAAATTTGAAAAGTTGGGTTTCGTATCGGCTCACCGTTTGAATCCTGGACAACAAAATGCTTATCCACCTTCGCAAAACCTCTAGTATTTTTACTATAAAATTTCCTAGAACCTTTAGTTTGAGGAAAAACACTTTTCTTGATAGTTTTGCAAAGTCATTTTGTAGGCCTCCGAGTAGCTTGATTTGACTAGGACAAACTAGACCAATTACGACCGGTGGCTCCAAAAACTTGTCGTTTGTTTGAAACTCGTTTCCTAGTTCTCACTTTGCCATCGAATCTGGTGAATTATCCATATATATGGGAACTTGTAGGAAGATTCTATTTCTCATTCATCCATCAAAGGTCAGTTTCAGACATGGTTTTTTGATCACTCAAGCTAACTTTTTATCATTGTAAGTAGGCCAATTATGACTAATGGCCTCAGAAAACTAGCCGCCAATAGTAAACCGTTTTCCTATTCTGAATTTTTTCAGTTCATGTGAATTCTTGGTGTATAGGAGGACACATAGAAACTTACTCATGGTGTGTTTTCTCATTAGAGGAAAACGTTTGAAAGTGGTTTTTATCCTCCGAGCGTTAATTGAATGTTTTTGCAGCTAGCAGGGAAATGTAAGAAGAAAGTTGTAGGACCCATGTCGGGTTTCCCAAGCCACCATGGAAACTTGTTGACACTTATAAATAACTATTTTAAATTTTAATGTGTAACTTGTTGTGTGAAATTGAACTTTTGGAAAAATAGTGTTTCTCTCTCTTCCTTATTTCTTTCTCTTTCCTTGGTTACGAAATGAAGTGACATGAAATAAAATAATTATGTGTTTATAACCTTCTTCTTTCAAAAGCAAATTATTAATGTTATTATATAAATGGGAAAATAAAAAATGTTAATTATGCTAGATTAGGGTGGGTGTCATGCCAGTGATTTATCATTGATTTCATGCTCACATGTTTTTGCAGGATGCAAGTAAGATGGCGAAACAACGTGGGTGTGATTCATTGTATATTGTTAGAATTGATGTATCTTAAGAGATGGAATTTTTTATGTATTATTATGTTAGAGTAAATTAATTTATTGAAATTTGGCAATATGAATGAGGTGCTAGTTGTAGGGGTGCTTTGGGAAATGCACATGTAACTAAAAGTGTTCTTTTGATTCATATTTATATATGGGAAAAGAGGGTTAGATATATATAAGTTAAATGCAATCAGTAGAGGAAATTTCAACATTTTCAAGTATTAGCAAGTTTATAATTAAATTTCTATAATATTTTAGATGTAAGGGTTTAAGGGATGTTCATCCACACATGAGTGTTATTTTGATCCTAAAAATTTATATTGTAAAATTTAGATATGTATGTTAAATGAATTTGAATTTAAAGTATTGTAGTGCATTTCCAGTGTTCAATAGACGATCAATTAATTAGTGTGTTGTATTCTTACCTTGTAAATGTAATAAAGAGATCTAAACGAAACACTCCACCCTAATATAGGACTCGTGTATAACTACCTTTCATGCGTGAATCCTTTTAGTGTGGAAAACTAAAACCTTAGGATAAAATTCAATCTCTACTCTCGATGTCATCCTTCTCACATGATCTTTCTTAGCCCAAAATAATTTGAAACCGTAAAATGAACTTAAACTTTTGTGCTCGATGGAACCTCCTAGCTTAGGTAAATAAGACCCCTAGTTTGTGTTATCGTCATAATTGGTATGTTTAGCGACATCGTCGTAAACCCAATGGTTAGGAATGACATGGTCAAGATATTTCTGGTGTAAGTAGAATAAACACTTCCTTAGGATCCTAGTGGACTGCCAAGTCTTATGAAGTTAGATATAGAAATCAACTTCATGATCGAATGAATTCCTTGAGGGATCCAGTCGACACAAATGGATCTAGTGAAATAGTTGTACTATGACTTAAAATCTTGTTAATGATCTCTTTAGTTCCTTATAGCTAAATGTGTTACTTCAGCTAATGACAGTTTAGTGCCTTGGTATTTTTCGGAGGGTTTATAGAGTAAATATGTTTCACACCTTAATCTAATCTATATTAGGCGTAGAGCCCTGAGTGAAAATTGAAATTAATCTAAACCTCAGTTGAATAGGAGGTTAGCTTGTGGGTCATGTGTAGTTTATAATGCTTCCAGTCTTGTACTTCTACAAGATGTTACACAAATACTTCGTAACTCATTTTTTTATAAAAAAATGCTAATAATGAGACCATAATGTGATGTAAGAGTAAATCATACAAGAGTGAAATGAGATTTGAGGTTAGGAATAATTTCATTCTTGGAGCATTTATTACTACATTAGACATTTCCTTGTGTTAAAAGAATATGAATTTCTTATAAATCTAAATAAAATTTCTTGACTTGGAAATGTTGAATGGATTTAAAAATTTATTGAACTATATTAACTATGGTAGGGAAATAAAGATACCGTGATAAAAAAATGTTTTGGAAAAATGTATCTTGAATCTAAATCTACCTCCAATCCTAAGACTTTTGTCTTGACATCATGTCAGATTCAATATTGTAGTAAGGGTAAAATTTAAACATTGAATAAACATTTGAGAAACATAATCTTAACATAAGAACGAGAGAATTAGGAACTTTGTATACAATTTGAATTATGGATAACTATGCCAGTTATGGAGATTGTCATAAGGGATAAAGAGCCAACCTTAATTGTCGAACAGTAAGTTGGATATGAAATGAATTTAAGAACTTGAAGGTCAAAAAGTACAAAATTATCCTTGCATAGTAATCTTCTTAGAATTTTAATCGTAAATAAGATGTAATCATGGTAATGATGTGTGTGGGCTTGCCAATCCTTGGGTCCCTTTTCTTGTTGTTGGGTCATTGCTAGAATTCGTTCATTGGGGAAAGTGTGGCATCAACATGTATATGGTGTTGTCATGTGTCTGTGTGAGTCTTTGACTTATGTATGTGTCTTGTACGTTGTTGAGTTTCTCTTCTTGGAGCCCTTGTGGTGTTGTGTAGTGAGCAATGTAAGTCAAAAAAAAAAAATTATCCCGGTATTTTACTTATGTATTTGTATTTTAAAATGTGGACCTTACACTTGGGCTAGTGCCCACACATCTAAGTGCACAAGATCAATTTTTTCTCCTTCTTTGTTTCACCAACTTTAAGCAATCTCACTTTCTTTGTCTTTCCAAATATGCAATGCTCAAAGAAATAAAGATCTACATTTTCAAATCCAATAATCTACCCTTTTCCTTTAAGATATGCACTCCCTTTTTACTCATATGGCCTAGATGATTATGCCACGTGCTTGCATCTGAATCAAGTAGATAGAATAGAAAAGAAAATAGTAATATAGGTAAAAAAACAATGTTCCTACCTTTTTGCCTCTTTCTACAACAAGACCTCACTTGGTAACTTTCTAAGATTCGACCGTGAATCTAACCATGTAACCAACTTCACCTTATTGTCCTACGAAATTAGATTTCTCTAAAGGCTTGGAACATGCCTCACATCTTTCAATATCCATGTATTTCCATTTTTCAATTTTATATGAACTTCCCTTTACTAGTATTATTGCATGGTTCATCGTCTCCTAAATAAACATGCTCAAAATTACCATAAACATAATTTTCGAACTAACTCTTGTTAGGGGTAACATGGAAAGAAGCTTTTGAATCTAAAACCCGTGATTCTATTTTATCATCCAAGGAGAGAATAAGGGAATCTTTCATTACCTCAATTGCAACATTTGTCTCTTTGCCTTTGTTTTGTATATTTTCTTTGTTTTCCTTTAACCAATAATCCTTCTTCGCATGTCCTTTCTTTCCACATTTCCAACAAGTTATTCATCTAACTCTAATTTTATATCTCATAGTCATAGACTTTGATTTCCCATTATTATTTCTATTCGATCTCTCCTTCTTCCTTCCCCTTTATTCTACATTCAAAGCATATCTAGAAGATGAATCTCCTGTACTTTTCCTCCGTATTTATTCATTCAAGATTATACTATCCACATCATCAAACTTCAAAATATTGGTAGCAAATGTTGTATTACTAACAACCATAACTAAGTTATCCCAACTATTTTTCAAAGAGCATAGGAATAAAAGTTCTTTCACTTCATCATAAAATGGAATATTAAATGATTTTAATTAATTTAAATTTTAACGATAATCATTCAAATGGTTTGATACATATCCACCTTCTTCCACTTTTTAATTAAATAATTTCTTCATCAAAAAAATTTAATTGAAGCACTTGGTTTATCATGTAAATTAGCTAAAGATTTCATAAAATCTACAAGTGGTTGTTGCTTTAGTAATATTAGAAGCTACGAGATGTTGTTAGGCTCAATATTATGGATCACAAAGCCTTTCTATCAATAATATTTCATTCTTCATCAGTCATATTTGTAGGCTTTGCACTCACATCCAACGGTAAATATAGATCTTTCGATACGATAATCTTCCACCCGCATCTTCCATAATTTATAATTATACCCATCATATTTCTCTACTTTGTATTTTCTATTTTCTATCATTGTTGTGCTCCCACTTAATTAGAAATCACTCGTGAGTAAACTTTTCAACACACAAAACCCTCAAATAAAAAAAATATCCGATATCAATTGTTGGGGTTAGGCACACACCAGTGTTTTATAGATATATATTCAATTTATGCATACAAAAAATAAACATGGAAATTAAACAAGAAGAAAAATACACAAGATATAACGTGGTTCACCCAGTGTGGGATACATCCACCAAGAAACAACCAATCTATTATTATTTTCTTTACAAAGGAAATAAATGAAGATTTGTAATCTTCTACCTCTCCTAGATGTACAATAATTTTTCTTCACAGGCTTCTCTTTGTTTTTGTCCAAAAATATAATCTTACAATAATCTCTATTCATACCTTCTAACCCTAGTTTTATAGGTTATAAGCATATACAAACATTAGGACAACTTAGCGATGCATTTATAAGAATCTGATCACCTTTATAACCAAGGGTCGGATCTAATCCCACGTTTAATATAAAAACATCAATGCACAGGTAACAAATGTCAGTTACCCAGATGATATTGGTTGCTCCGAGGTTACCAACATTGGTTACCCATCCGACACCGATTCGTGTAAACTTGCAAGATTGTAAAACTTTTTATTTGTGAAGCCATTTAGCTCCATAACTCAACACCCTACATAAATAGATACATCATGAGAGACATAGCAGAGGAAAGAATTTTTTTAATATCAAATTAAATTATAAAATATGCATCTTATTATTTAGATATATTTTTCCATATGTTTCACTAATGATTGTCTACATATTTGAATGTAATGAACTATTATTCTATGAAACTCTAACTCTCTATTGTTTTCAAACACCATATTTTTTAATTTTTATATCATCTAGATTTCCCCTTATTTCTATAATAAGATATGATTTTAAATTTTATGTGAATTAAAACCAATTTAGTCAACATATCATTCGATCATTGCTGAAGTTGTTTGGATACAAAAGATTGCATTAGGGATCATTTCTTCTAAGGTGCAAAGATACTAAACCAAAAGAGATGAGACGTGGACTTTAACCTAAATGATTTTGGTTTGTTTAATGAGTCCTTATTCCTTTCCATAAAATGTAATAATTTATTTTATTATAAAAAAACTATATAATTCTATCTAAAATATTTTGGATGTTCGACATTGAATCAAAAATACTAATTTTAACTTATATGTAGTTCTTTTAAAAAATAATTATATATCTATAAATATGTACATATACCTAATATTAGTAATATTTTAGTTACTTTTTAAATTTATCTTTGTAAATATAAAAATGGTTTTACATTTTGAATTTGCACTCAATTAACCGTACTTACAAAAAAAAAAATTTACTATAAGATATATGAAATTAAGATATGTCTAATTATGAAAATGAGGGTTATGTAAATCATAAGAAAATATGAAACAATTAAATTTCAAGTAGAAATAAATTTTGATATGCATTAATATTCTATGTCATGTGAATCTTGAGATAATATAATGTGGCATGTCGATATATTCATCAATTTGAATCAAACCCTTAACCTACATGCCTTTTATATGCACACTGATGATTATGAAAATGTTATTAAGGTGGTTTATTGGATACACATAATGGTTATAGAAATGATTTTTTTTTGTACAAGATATAAATATTCTAGCATTAATGTCAACAATATTATGTACTTCATGAACACTACAGAGAAGACACCTCTAGATTCTTCTTTTCGGGTTTTGATTTAGCGATGGATTGTGATTCAATTCCCCTTATTGAGGGCCACATCCCTATCAAGTCACTTGAAGTTGTTCTTCCGATTTTGGTGGAAGAAGGAAACGATGATTGGATAGTGGTGGATAGGAAAAAGAATGGATATGCTAAAACTAATTCCTCACCATCTCGCACAAGACTTGAATTTTGTCCTGTATCTACTTTCATTGTTGCATCCGGGTTGTTGCCCTATTATTTCTTTTTTGGGTAGTTATTGACCTTTGTAAAGTTGTTATTTTATGGTTTTTTTCAGTGTAAGACTTTTGGCATTTGGTTATGTTCTTGGTAGACTATTTTATGTTGTTGGGTTAATTTGTTAAATCTTTATTTGTATCACTTTTTGTAATGTTGAAATTGTTTAATCTAGCTTTTGAGGCCTTTTGTGGAAGGGTTTAGTTCCTTTCAAAAACTATTTGCCAATGATAAAAATCAATATTATGGACTACTTTTTAGAAACCATTTTTGCTTTTTTAAAAGTATCTACAACACACTTAACAACATATATTCTTCTTCAAATCCCTA
The DNA here is from genome assembly GCA_018340775.1 of Taxus wallichiana var. yunnanensis. Taxonomy (NCBI): domain Eukaryota; kingdom Viridiplantae; phylum Streptophyta; class Pinopsida; order Cupressales; family Taxaceae; genus Taxus; species Taxus wallichiana. Next base: position 108,759,677 of record CM031236.1, read on the forward strand.
TTTCCACCTCAATATTTTTCAAGGCTTGAAAAAGTAGGGAATGTTAATGAGGGCATGTGTTGTCATTATATTATTATCAAACCCTATACATTTGCTTTAGAAATTTACAAATGAAAATGGATGTTAGACAACAATCAAGGTGGTATCTTAAAGTATCAAAATATTAACTTTCATTACATGAAAAACAACTTGTAAATACAATAAAAAATATGAATGTTTAAATTTTACTTTTCACACGACAATGGTTAGAAATAAAATAGACTCTCTATTCCCGAAACTTCAATATTTACCTTAATTGTAGCATTTCTTTTGTATAACTACTAGTTAATGGAACCCTTTATATACATATATATATATATATATATATATATATATATATATATATATATATATATATATATATATACTTTTTGATTTTAGATTACAACTATATTAGCATGGAAAATGACATATAAAGTGGCAAAACATATGTTAAATAAATAAAATAAAGGAATCCATGTTTTTATTAAAAATGTCACAAAACAAACAACAATTTATGTATATATATTAATGGTTTGTATACTTTATTTTTAAAGTCCTAATTCATTAAGGATTGATATTTTATAAGAATTGCAATCATTAGAAAGTCTCACAGTACAAGGCCCAACATCAATTCTTTCTTAATCTGGAGTGAGAGGAAATGGAGGTGTAAAGTCGAAATGAGATCTATGGTGGAGATGGGTTCCTATTCCATTTCCGAATGAGCAGTGTTGGTACCCAAATTGATTCTCCCTCAAAGTCTTAGCAGCATCAAAGGTTTGGCAGGAAGCTCAAAGACATCTAGATCATAGTGAGTCATTTTGTAGCCAGGGATGGGATCTAACTAGCCCTGTATCACTCAGATGTGGAGTATTGGATAACACCCTGAAGAGGATTTGATCTATCCTCACTACTTTATGGTTGTGCCTTTTAAACAGGGCAAGAGGACCCTTTTGTAGCCTATTGTTTATGGAGGAGATGGAGATGTCCTTCCTTGTGGGATTATTAAGAAGACCTTGAAGAAAATATGATCAATGCAACAAAATCTAACTCTCACGAGTTGTCACTCTAGATAATGGAGATCTTTTCTAAGCAAGGTTCAGGCCACTAAAGACAATCAAAACCCGATTATTTCGCATGTTTTGGTAGTAAACATTTTGTATTTGTATACACACATGACAAATAGGGGTAGTATGGGTATGATTAATTGTTTTTGAATGAATTTGGTGGGAGGTGAAGTAGGATAAAGTTGATTATACTAGAGCTTTGGAGGGACTTTACAATAATGAGAAAATTTACAACAGAAAGCTCTGAATAGTCAAGACATTCCTTCAACCAGAAGGTGTGCTTCAATGGAGGCCCAAATCAGCACGTTTTCACATAATCTTTAAGACCCTAACACGAAGGCTCAAATTAGAGGACCCAATTAAACACTATAGTTTCTGATTTAACCATGCCTAAGGTACACCCAAAGACTTACAGACAATCTTTATCAACAAATGACAGTGAATTGATTTTAAATCTGTTTATCTCATCCAAGATGAAGGCTCTTCTTGAAATGAAATTGTAGATACCTTTAAACTATCACAGGGATGAGATCCTATGTGATTTCACAAAAATTTCAGTATAAGATTGCAATAGGAATGAATAAAACTATTTGCAGACATTCGAAACAAAGAAAACACTAATTGCTCAGAGTCAACATAGAATAACTCAAATTTGATTAAACTTATTAGCAGGGGAAATTTTCTAGAACAGTCTCAGAGCTTGTCAATGACTGTACACTCACAACCACCTTGACATGATTGAGTTTAATACAAAAGAGATATACAAGTTCCTCAAATAGTCCCTCAGAAAGAGAGGCTCTATCAAGATTTTCTTAGCAAATTAGTTTCTAGCTCCTAACACTATAGCATTCTAACCTATGACCTCCAACCCTTTTCATGGCAAAAACATGCCTATTTATAAAATTTTACAATAGAGCCTTCCCCCAAAACCAAATACATTGAGTGCACGAGTGCTCGCCATGATCTCGATCATGATTCCTAGAATCGGTATGTAAAAGTTGTCAAGTCCTCGGGGAAAATATCTTTGATCCTCTTCTGCATTCAACTCCCTCTCTTGTTAAATCAATCTTCCTTTTACTCACCAACCACTTCTGCCCCTAATCTATCAAATCTAGGTGCTTGGGAGAAGAAAATCAAAGATCAAATTTGAACCTAGAAATTAGATATCGTCTTAATGGTAAGAGACATCCTGGATGTTCCTCATCAAACCCGATATTAACAAGTCTTTCACGTGCCAAGGAGGGAAAAATCAAAGGCTAAATCCATCGAGATTGCATATTAATGGTGAGAGATGTTTTCGGACCTTCGATTGATGCTCCTCTTCATTTGGCATGTAGGGGACTCCAAGAAATGATAAAAACCATATGAATAAGCATCCCTAGGAGCTCGGAGTGAAAATGGCGAAAAATCAAATATAGAGGCATAATTACCATTTATTTCTATTTTGAATTTTGACCATCCACGTGGGAGATCCATTTTAGAGCGGGCCTGTGGGTTCCCCTTTTACAACTTTTGAAAAAATGTAAAATTTTCACATTTTTCTCCGCATCTCTGCCCTTGAGAAATGAGCCTGAAACGTGTCCTAATGTGGGCCCTAGAGGAACTGCATGCCAAATCTGTTATTTCACCTCTTTTTGGAAAGAGGAAATTTTTGCAAGTTTCTCCCGTAACTCCATCCTTCCACTTTTAGTCTCTGATGTGGGTCCTAGCGGAACCACGCTTCACTTTTTTACTTTTAACTCCCTTTTTCTCAAAAGGAATTTTTCAAATTTTCCTCTCAAGGTCCGTGCCTCCGCCATTGACCGGGGGACAAATTTTGACTAATCTCTATCTGTATGTGGGCCATTTTGATGTTTTAATCCTTTTGGTAATAAGAGGCAAAATCCAAGTTGCCTCCGATGGTCTACTTCCCCCCTTTTGACTTTTCAAATTTTCATGCATCCCAATGGCACATCTTGAGATGGTTACCAAAATTTGAGACTTGAAATAAGATGGGCTTGCCAGTGTCCCGGCACAGGAAAATTTTGTCTAAAGGCTTGAAGCTCAATTAAAGGTGCCATGTGTCGAGTCCGAGGAAATCTCTTTTGGTCATTGAAAATTCCAAGAAAAATTTAAAGTGAACGGAGGCCTCCAAGTGTCCTCCCGGTGGTTCTTTAGGGTAAAATTCAAGGGACAGCCTTAAACATGCGTGGTTTCTCCACGTGTCTAAGCCCCCTTAAATTTTTTTGAAAAAGACTAACTATGGAAAGACCCAAATGAAGACTCCACGTGTCTTCATGGCGCAATTTCAAAATGGTGCCCAAAGTGGAGACCCCTGAATGAGCGCAGCTCACCACATGTCTTTGTTCTACAAAATTGTACTAGCTACATAAAAAAATTCTAAGTTCGAGAAAAGCGGATAGGCCTCCACGTGTCCTCCCAAGGTGCTTGAAGGCCAAACCAAAAATCAAACCTTCAAAAGAGTTTTGTTCTTCCACATGGACAAATTTTGGGTTGAGGCAATCCATGGAAATTTTAGAGTGCCCCGATGACCCGCATCCAACAAAAAGGAACCATGTTTCCATTTATTTATAGATGAAAAATTTGATGGGGAAAACTCACCGTCGTAGACCATAAAATGTAGGAAACAACTGTTTGAGCCCACAGATGAAAATTTCTTTAAGGACAAAGGATCTAGAAATGTTACAAGGCTCAAACACGCTCCTCTAAGCTACATCCATTCATTTTCCTCAAGTATTTAGGGAAAAAATGACAAGGACAAAAATCTTGACTCAGTAAATATGGAAAGAATGGGAGGGCCTGAGTTTTTGAATGAATAGAGAATGAGAGACCCAAATTATAGACCTTTTAAGAGAGACAGAGACACAAGGAAAACAAATGGACCCATACGTGATCTTTGACCCGGGAAAGATTAATTATGGCAAAAAAGGAAGGAAGAGACCTTCCCATGCACAACACAGGGGAATAAAATGTGACAGATGCCATAAATCAATATATTTTCAATGGCAAAAAGGGCGAGACAAATTTAAGCACTAATGCGGGACTCCTAATATGTGTGTCGTGGTTCCCGTGGTTCTTTGGAAAAGTGTCTTTGAGTTTCTAACATTGGGAACCAATGGTGCAACATAATATTTTTTAAAGGTTGTTCTGTGTGGATTCGCCTCCCACTCTTTCGATTGGAGTTTTAGGAATCATAAATTTTTATGGGTATAGCCAAATCTATGAGGGATCACATAGTTGTAGATCCAAATACCAGAGAAAGATCAAGATTAGTTTATGCTCAACTTTGGATGGTTCCATAATCCCTAAGATATATTTTTTAAAGCTTTGATTGGGTGTTAGGAGAAGAGGATAGATGTGAAAGAAGAAAATCTTGTTGGTGGAAAGTGTTGTGGAGCCATATATGATTTAACTAGTTATTGTAATGGGACAGAGATGGGCCTTAGACCTACGGCGATGGAGGACAATGTGGAGGTTGAGAATTTTTGGAATTCCTTCACGAAGAGGCAAATTTGAATGTTGTTTCTTCATCTCCTTCAAAGAATGGTTGACTACCCGAGAAAAATTCAAAAACTATGCAAGGGAAGACGTGACCATCTCGGGAAGTGAGGAGGACCAGATTTCACAAGTCATCGGGAGGGAAATGAATTCAAAATCCCCTACATTGGCACCTTGACCAATGGTTGTGGAGGCTACATCATTCAAAATCAGATTTGGATGAAAAGTGAGCATGAAATGGATCTCTATATGGAGCTACGAAATAGCGCCTCCTTTGGATGAAGAATGGACAGAAGGTAATGAGGATGGGTGGATGAATTTCAACACCAAAAAAAGGGAAAAACAATTATTCTCCATTTTTGATGAGCCTACGATCTCATAGTGGGAAAAATTAAGGTAGTTTAGTGCTCCTGGGTTTGTCAAGGTTTTTTGACCTCCCACGTGGGGCTCCCTCTCTCTTGTTTTTTTCCCTGTTTTGGGCTTATAGGCTCTCTATTTTGTTGCACCTTGGGCTTATGTGGCCTTATTCATGGTTTTTTCTCCTTTGTGCTTTAATGTCTATCTTCCGTTTGTATAGGGTTCTCGATCCCTTCAAAATCTATCTTTTTACCCTATCTAATAAAAAATTATTTTATAAGAATTGACTCTAATACCATATTGTTAGAAACACACTCTAGAAATTTTCATAAATGAGACCTAAGAAACCCCACATTGTAAATAAACCATCATCATATATGATTCAAAAAACACCAATAAAAACATTTTATTTATCTAAAAAACATAATAGATAATTTATAATTTAAAACTGAAGAATGGAAGTTGCTCCAAATCAAGGTCACCTTAGAGACTACATCTCAACAAACTTTATATACTATCTCTAGGCTCCTCTCTTTACATAAATGGCCAAATGATTTATTATGTATAAATGGTAAAACATGTATATGAGATGATTATTTAATGAATTATAGTTAGAAGAATAAATAAAGGAAACTTAACTTCTCCTAAATCATATTATATATGCGAGAGGATATCTATCAAATTAATTATACCATGTTAAAAACATAGTACACATAAGTATGTCTCAGCTAGATTATATAATTATCTAAGGTAGATTTCATATCAAGTGTGAACATGACACATGCTAAGACCCTCCATAAGTATTAAGTTTTTGTGGTTTGATAAAAGAGAATGAAGTTTGAACCTTGTAAATATGGACCATATAAGATTTAAATTGTATTGATGTACAAATTTACATAGAAAGAGAAAAATAATAATGAAGTTATTTTACTAGATGATTAAGTAATCACTCACAACCAAATAATAGCTCAAACTTCACAATTTGAATAAATAAATGGAATGTCATTGAAGAAAATAATGTGATGGGGATGTCAATTACATATAATGTTTCTTTTTGGAGGAATATATCAATTATTAGATCACTAAGTTATTGTTATAGTAGTAAGTTAGACTATCTCATGTTGAATTTTTTTAATAAAGTTAATGCCATAATCATGAAATGAAGAACTACAAGGGTGGAATAAATTAAGTACATTAACATACTATAAGAAAAAATAAAACTAGAATTTCATGATATTATATCCATAATAAATGATTATTTTAAAAACTAGGACATATTCTAGTAAATCTAGACTCGAATATTACAAATTTTGGTAGAAATTTATCTCGTTTTATCTATAATGGATTCGGTTTTTGTTACTATTCGATTCCATTATTACTATTACTATATTCCATTAGTATTACTATTTGATTCCAATATTGTTGTTATTGGACATAATGGAGTTCTAATATTGTTATTTTTGGATTCCAATATAGTTTTTATTGGATGCAATAGAGTTCCAATTTCTCTAATTTTGGAATCTAATTTCACTATTATTTGATTCCAATTTCACTCTCTTTGGATTTAAATTTCACTCTCTTTGGATTCCAATCTCGTTAATCGATATAATGTTAGTGACCGCTAGGCTCTAGGCTATAACCTCTAAGCTACATAAGGCTAGTGGTCGAAGGTATTTTAATCCTAAAACGATTGGAATTTTAATGGATTGCACCAATATTTAGGTATAATGGGATGTAATATTTTAATGTTTAGATTCCAATATCCTCATTTTACTTCTATTGGATCCAAATTTTGCTATTTTGGATTCAAATTTTACTAAGTTACATAAATCTAGTGGAGGCTAAGTTACATAAGGTTAGTAGCTACTTAGTTATATAAGGTTATTATTGGATTCCAATATTTCAATTTTTGGATTCCAATATTTCAATTTTTAGATTCTAATATTTCAATTTTCGGATTCCAATATTTCAATTTTCAGAGTCCAATATTTCAATTTTTAGATTCTAATATTTCAATTTTCATATACCAATATCTCGAAATTTTGGAGTATCCTCGAATTCTAATATTTAACATTTTGGACTCCAAAATTAGTAATATTGGATTCCAATAAGAGCTATATTTTCTAGTTTCTTGGACTGGAATATGTCTTTATTTACTTAAATAAGTGTTATAAGAACATTTTCAATTAGTTATAAAGTGTCCATAGAGCATGAAATCCAAATATAAATTTATCATAATGCACTAAAATATATTCCTAAATATAATGAGGCATCGAGTGGAATGAAATAAATTTTGAGAAAAGAAGTAAATTTATTATCAATATGTCCATCATAACAATCATGACAAGTACTAATATAGTCCCTCATTCCATAATCGGTGAACAATTAAAGAAGAACCATTGAATAATACATGAATAATTATATCTTGTCCCCAATAATGTCAACTCTTTAAAAGGTGTTTCTGATTTTGTAGGTATGAAACACAAGAATAAGAAATGTAAAATAAATTGAGGAAATGCATCATACACCTCAAAGATATACTAAAATTTTAAATTTAATAAAAATGAGTGTCTACATTTTATTTCCTAGAAGCTATATAAAGTAGTAAAGTGTAACACCCATAAATTACACACACAAATACAACAATAATAATACTAGGATATTTATTTTTTTGACTTTCATTTCTCACCACACAACACCACAAGGTATCCAAGTAGAGAAACTAAACAATGCATAAGACATGTACATAAGTCATCGACTCACATAGACACATGACAACACCATATACATGTCAATGCCATACTTTCCCTAATGAATGAATGCTATAATGACCCAACAATTAAAAAAAGGGTCTTAAGGATTGGAAAACCCACAACCCATGATTAGCATGATTACATCTTAGTTACGATTAAAATTCCAAGAACATTATTGTTCAAGGATAATTTTATCTTTTATTTTTTCCCACTATAGATTCTTAAATTCATTTCACATTTAACTTATAGTTCAACCATTTAAGTTGGCTATTTATCTCTTACAACAATCTCCATAACTTACATAATTATTTGGCATATTTCAAATTGCATACAAAGTTCTTAATTCTCTCATTCTTATGTTAAGAATATGCTTCTCAAATGTTTATTCAAAGTTTAAATTTTACCCTTGCTACACAAGTGAATCTGACATGATGTCAAGAAAGAAATCTTAGGATTTAAGGGAGATTTAGATTCAAGATACCTTTTTCCCATAAACATTCTTTGATCACAGTATATTTATTTCCCTACCATAGTTAATATAGTTCAATAACTTGTTGAATCCATTCAACATTTCCACATCAAGAAATTTTATTTAGATTTATATATATCTTTTGTTTTCTCGAAGTTTTATCTCACCAAGGAAATTCATATTCTTTTTAACACATGAAAATGTTTAATTGAGTTATAAGGAATCCAAGAGTGACATTATTCCTAACCTCAAATCTCATTTTACTCTTATATGATTTACTCTTACATCACACTATGGTCTCATTATTAGCATTGTTTTATAAAGCAATTGCGAGACAAAACAAACACATACTTTTCACTAATGGATTTGCTACTACAAGGAGTGTAACCTAGTATGAGACATCCCATTTCTTTTCTCTTATACATTGCAGTGTTAAATGCATGTTGCAACCAAGACATCCACTTGTGTCATTTAAATCCCACCATGAGATCAATCATAGGAATATCACTTACTACCCTTGTTTGGTTTTTGGCCACACACTAGGGTACAAATGGAAACCGGCACATGGGTAAATGAGATCTCCCACTTTTTTCACACTTATCTTAAGTCAACTTATTTTAAATACAATTGAATTTTCTAAGAGTTATGTATAATTTCCACCCACAAGTTAACCCCTTAATTAGACAAGGTTTTGTTTGATTCCAATTGTACCTAGGGATCTACACCCTAACTATCTATTAGTTTAAGGTGATATTACATATTCATGATAAAAACCTTCAATAAAGACCAAGGTGATATGTTGTTAGTAACCAAGGTAACACATTTAGCTGAGAGGAACTAAAGAGATCATTAACAAGAGTTTAAGTCATAACACAACTATTTCACTAGCTCCATTTGTGTCATCTAGATCCCATAGGAACTCATTCAACCCTAAAGTTGATTTCTAGATCTAAATTCGTAAGACTCGATAGGTCCACTAGGATTCTAAGGAAGTGTTTATTCTTGCTTACATAAAAAGAGTTTTACCATGTCGTTCCTAACCGTTAGGTTTACGATGATGTCACTAAACATACTAACTATGATGATAATTCAAACTAGGGATATTATTTACTTAATCCATAAGGTGACATTGAGTGTAGAGATTGAATTTTATCCTAAGGTTTTAGTTTTCCACACTAAAAGGATTCACACAAGAAAGGTAGTTATACATGAGTCTTATACTAGGGTTGAGTGTTTCATTTAGATCTCTTTATTACATTTACAAGGTAAGAATACAACACACTAATTAATTAATCATCTATTGAACACTAGAAATGCACTACAATATTTTAAATTCAAATTCATTTAACATACATATCCAAATTTTACAATACAAAATTTGAGGGTCAAAATAACACTCATGTGTGGATGAACATCCCCTAAACCCTGACATCTAAAATATTACAGAACTTCAATTATAAACCTTTTCATACTTCAAAATGTTTAAATATCCTCTACAATTTCATTTAATATATATATATATATATATATATATATATATATATATATATATATATATATCCAACCTTTTACCATACATAAATATGAATTAAAATTACACCTATGATGAAATGCCCCTTTCTAAAGGTATCCCTAAAACTAAAATATTTTCTTGGGAGATATTTGCATCCGCATTGTAAGAGTTGCTCTAGGCGGGTTCACCAGCATTACATGAAGGTCCAACTCTCTATCTCTTAGCATTCTAATAAATAGTTCACGTGCATTAAGAAACTCCCCCATTTCTCTAAATTTCCCTCAACACCAAATTTTGTTTACATCTCACAAGGTAAGCAAATTCCACTACTCCCAAGATCAATGGAGATCTTAGATAAAATTTGTCATAATTAAAACAAAACTCAAAATATACTCATCAATGTGGATGTATACACATTCACGGGGATCCAAAAATTGTTCCTTACATTCAATTGGACCTTTGTGAAAATGCTTCTCAGCAGATGGAATGTCACTTGATGATCTCTCTTTGCAATGATCTGCATTATAAAAATCTCCCACAGTACCAAGATTTTGCAAGTGTTCTCCCCTTATTTCTTCTCTACAATTTCTATCAGTAGCTTCTTCATCGTCACTAATTACTATAGTTTCTACACAAATTTCTGAGTGTGAATCATTTGTTCTTGTAGATCATTCCCTTTTATCTATCCTTTATACATTGATGGACGTCCAAACCCTGTTACAAAGATCCCATTTTGATACAGGATAGGAGGATGCTGGCAAAGGCCATGGAAGGTGGAGTTACACCTGTTAGTAGTATTTTCTTGAAAGTTTCTAAGCCTTTTCAACAAACACATTTTGTGCATTTCCAGCATCCATTGCAGTCCATGAGGTGACATTTCTCTCTGGGAACTCTAACAATTCACATATGTATATGTAGCCACGTTTTGCATCCATGACTACCAAATCAATTTGCAACCACACATCTGACCAAATTCCTCTATCTTTTATGGTTAAATGGATGAAAAATTCATGTTTCAGAGCTCACGTTTCTGTCAGCCATTTAGGTATGAATACCCTAATCCAAAGCTCCCATTCTATGTAGACGTAAGGAGGATGATGGAAATTTTTTGGCATTTGTATTTACACTAGTTAATGCAATTATTGTAAATTCCCAACGTTTTTATCAATAATACGTTGTGTGTGTATCTTGCAACCGTTGCAGTCCACGCAAACACGACTATTTTCTTTGAAGACCTTTTGTCAAACATTTTGAAATCCTATATATGCTTCCACATTTTGCATACATATCTAATACATCCATCGAACTACAAAATATGAAAAAAATCCATTGTCCATTATGCTTTGATGGGTGCCCATGCCTTTTGCATGCTTCCACACTTATCACACTCCACTGCCATGTCTTGTAGACCCATGCCACACACCATCATTCCCGACACTCACCGCCTTATTCCACCAAACACATTCATTTCCCTCCATGTTTTTTTAATTTTTTAATTTAATTAAGTAATTAATTAATTATTTTATATAGGGCACCACATAAAGAGTGATCTAATATGGATATAAATTCTCGCCTATGCTAAGTTCACTAAGGTATATGATGTTTTAGTTACCAATAAGAATTTGTGATAAAAATTAAGATATAATTAGAATAAATTTATATCACTTTTATAAAGAGAATAAAATTTGAGGATCGTGTTATCCAATTTTTCCTCTCATGAAAAATTGGACAAACATGACCTCGCACAGAGAAAATAGGAGAATTGATTCGGCCATTAGAGCTCATAATTTGGGCTCGAGTTGATTAAATCAAGGGTACCGAGCACATTAAAAATATTTTGGGAGTTTGAGCTGGTTCCGAGAATGAACGAGTTCTGAAGTCTGAAATTCAGACTTCGGAGGAGGGGTCATTTGGAGCTAGGTTGAGGTGAATTTGGGAACTTGGTGCAAAGATGAGTGAATAAAGGATCTTGAATTCAAACCCGAAGTCCAAAATTAAAATGTCGGGATTTCGATATGTGTGATGACCGGGATGGAGGAGAAAACCCCAAAACCCGAACCCCAAAACCCCAAAACTGAAATCGTGAAACCAAAAACCCAAACCCCAAACACACAAAACCCAAACCTCAAAATATTGAAACCCAAACCGTAATGGCCACATTTTACACACACAAATACAACAGTAGAAATACCAGGATAATTTTTTTACTTACATTTCTCACTACACAACACCATAAGGGCTCCAAGTAGAGAAACTCAACAACACATAAGACACTTACATAAGTCATCGAATCACATAAACACATGACAACACTATATACATGTTGATGCCACACTTTCCCCAATGAACGAATACTAGCAATGACCCAACCATAAGAAAGAGACCCAAGGATTGGCAAACCCACAACACATCATTACCATGATTACATCTTAGTTATGATTAACATTCCAAGAACATTATTATGCAAGGATAATTTTATCCTTTTTCCACCTACATATTCTTAAATTCATTTCACATTCAACTTACAATTTGACCATTTAAGTTGGCTCCTTGTCCCTTACGAAAAGCTCCATCACTTACATAATTATTTTCCATATTTTTAATTACATACAAAGTACCTAATTCTCTCATTCTTATGTTAAGATTATGCTTCCCAAATGTTTATTCAAAGTTTAAAATTTACCCTTGCTACACAAGTGAATCGGACGTGATACCAAGAAATAAATCTTAGGATTTAAGGAAGATTTAGATTCAAGATACCTTTTTCCCATAAACATTCTTCGATCACGGTATATTTATTTCCCATCATAGTTAAAAATAGTTCAAAAACATGTTGAATCCATTCAACATTTCCACATTAAGAAATTCTATTTATGTGTGTGTGTGTGTGTGTGTGTGTGTGTGTGTGTGTGTGTGTGTGTGTGTGTGTGTGTGTGTGTGTGTGTGTGTGTGTGTGTGTGTGTGTGTGTGTGTGTCTTTTGTTTTCTCAAAGTTTGATCACACCAAGGAAAATCATATTCTTTTTAACACAAGTAAATGTCTAATTGAGTTACAAGGACTCCAAGAGTGACATTATTCCTAACCTCGAATATCATTTTACTCTTATATGCTTTACTCTAACATCGTACTATGGTCTCATTAATAAGCATCACTTTATAACAAAATAATTATGAAGGTACTTGTCTAACATCTTGAATAAGTACATGATTGGAAGTATTATAAACTACACATGAACCACAAGTGATTTTTGTTCAAGGTAAGATCCCATGTTTCTACATTTCACGATTTCACATGTGAAATTTATTTTATTCTTAATGTCATAAAAGGGTATAACAAGGGATTACAGGACAAAGATTTCAATTTCTTGGTTCTCTAAATTCAACATCTTTCAAATCAATTTCATTTGCAAGGAGCTACTTACCATTTTCTACCCACAAGCTAACCTCCTAATCGACTGAGGTTTAATTAAATTTCAATTTGCACTTATCACTCTACGCCCTATTATAGATCAGATTAAGGTGAAGTACAAGAAATTTTAGTTGTGAGGATTAATTATCTTTTAGGACGATAGTGTTTTGCAAACTAATGTGGCTAGAATGAGAGGGAGGGTACAATAAATATTAACTTCATCAAATAATCCCAACTGCTAAAGGATACTTTTAAGGGTAGTGGGTGATCTCTATCACCTAAAACGTAATTCAGACTTGAAGAGAATATATTCTCCTTACTACAAACATGATAACCAATCCTGAAGGGGACCACTTACTATAGATAATGTTTGATCAAGTTGTTCTTAACTAACGGTTTCACAAAGATTATGTTAAACATACAACCAATAATAGAAACTCAACTAGGGATCTTATTTAGTTAAGATAGAAGGTGTCATCGAGCATACATGTTTAAGTTCATTCTAAGGTTTCAGTTTTCTATACAAAAATAATAACACAAGAGGGTTAGTTATACAAAAATTTTGTACTAGGGTTGACTAACTCGCTTAGATTTCTCCATTACATTTTAAAGCTAAAGAAAATAACACACCAATTAATTAATCGACTATTACACACTAGAAATGCACTACAAGATATTACATTCAAATTCATTTAACATACCCAACTTTTTCCATATGCAAATCTAAATCAAAATGGTACCTATGATTAAATGCACATTTCCCAAGGCATTCCTAAAACTAGCATCTCATACATATTACCAAATTTCAAATATAAATTTCTATAACATGGCAATACATTACACATATATACATTTTTCAATAACCTATATAAATTAAAATAATAAACAATGGTTTATACCATGCCTTTTCGCCATCTCACTTCCACCTGCAAAGCCATGTGAGCATGAAATCAACGATAAATCGCTGGCATGACATCCACCCAAATCTAGCATAATTAACATTTTTAGTTTCTCATTTACATAATAACATTAATAATTTGCATTCAAAAGGAGAAGGTTAGAGACACATATTTATTTCATTTCAGTTCACTTCATTTCTTAACCAAGGAGAGAGAAAGAAATAGGGAAGAGAGAGAAACACTATTTTTCCAAAAGTTCAATTTCACATAATAGTCACACAGTAGAGTTTCAAGAAGTTAATTACAAGTGTCAAAAGTTTCCACAATGGTTTGAAAACCCGACATGGGTCCCACAACTTTCTTTTTATGTTGTCCTTGAAGTTACAAAATGCTCAATTTAGGCTCAGAGGTTAAGAAACCACTTTCGAACGTTGTCTTTCAAAGAGAAAACAGACCACGGGTAAATTTTTGTGTATCTCATTATACACCAAGAATTCATAGGAACTCATGGAATTCAAAAATGGCTAACTGCTTACGATTGGTGGCCATTTTTCTGTGGCCATCGGTTGTAATTGGCCTAGTTGCAAACAATCAAATATTAGCTTGAGGTCTTAGAAAACCACGTCCAAAACTATTGTTCGATGACGAACACATAACAAGAAATTTCCTATAAGTTGGGGATGTTAGAACTATAATATTAAGTGTATCATAATATTTAGTTTATATTTAAATAATATAGAATAACTTATATTCTTATTATTTAAATATAAACTTTATATTATGTGGTTATATATTTAATTAACTAACATTAAATCGGGAGGTGTGCCCCATCACTTAAGAAGGTCATAACCCTTCGTTATTTAAATATGACCATAGGTCATATTTTGACATATAAATTTGAATATCAAATCACATGAATCGGGAGATCCTGGTAAAAATATGGAGTAGAAGTGAGGAGGGAGTTTTTACTGGATTGGTTGTAATAGTTTCTCATATAGTGGATTAATTCTTCCCGTGGTTTTTTACCTCTTTGGGGTTTTCCACGTTACATGTTGTGTCAATGTGTTATTTATTTTATCTTGTTATTTATTTTTCTTATATGTGCACATTTATATTTATGTATATTAATTAATGTTGACCTAACATTTAATAAGGTTAATAAATGTTCATTCCTCCCCTCATCCTAACATATTCAAGCTTCTCCCAAGTAGGAAAGCTATATAAAGGACCTTCCTACATCATTTCACACACACACCACACTTTTTTAGTTATTTATACAAGCTTATGATAAGAGCCTTCTCCATTCTTTGGAATATCTACTTCATCTTTGCATCCATTCTACCATTGTTGAGCAAAAAGGAAGATCCAAGCTTGGAATTTTAGTCATCTCTTGGTGAGATCCTTCCCTCTCTTTAGAGATCAAATACATATATTTGATTACTCATTATCTAAAGAGGATTATGGTTTAGAAGTAATAATACATTTAATAGAGTAGAAATGGCTAGCATTAGTTGATTCAATTCATGTTTATGCAAAATAGCTAGTTTCTTTTAAGCTCTAATCATAATGTTAATGGTAGATTTAGATTTTCTTTAAATCAAAAGACCTTTTTGTTACTTTTGTGTGAATTTTAAAATATCTTTGCTTGGTCCTACACATACATGCCAGGGTTAGATTCGGCATTAGTAATGCATAACATATTTTTGCATGAAGAGGCAAAGCCTATAAAACAAAATCTCATAACGATGCATCCTCACATCACCATAATGGTAAAAGAAGAGTTAGAGAAATTATTGGTAGTATGCTTCATCAGGCCTATTGATTATTCAGAGTGGATTTCAAACATAGTCCCAAAGATAGAAGAAACTTATCGGTATTAGAATCAGATGCATTTCGAGATATAAATAAAGATTGTCCTAAGGATGACTTCCCTCTTCCTAATATCGACATGATTGTCAAATCAACAACTAGTGATGGAATGCTATTACTCATGGATGGGTTTTCAAGGTATAATCAGATTAAAATTACTGAGGAAGATCAACATAAGATAAATTTTACAACCCCATGGGGGACATTCTACTATCAAGTCATGCACTTTGGCCTCAAAAATGTAGGCACAATATATCGATGGGTTATGATTGTAATCTTTCAAGATATGCTCAATGACATAATGGTAGACTATGTGGATGCCATCTTGGGTAAATCAAGGACTAGAGAAGATCACCCAGTGATTTTTTGGTGCATCGTTCAGCGTCTTAGGGACTATAAGGTCAGACTCAACCCAAATAAATGTTTCTTTATCATGCTAAGAAAATTGTTAGGTTTTATTGTTTCAAGGAGGGGAATTTATGTAATCCTAGTAAAGGTTACTACTATAACAAAGATTCCTCCTTGATAGAACATAAAAAAAAATTGTAGTTTACAAGGGAAGATTCAAGCAATTAGAAGATTCATCTCCCAACTTGCAGACATAAGTGCCACTCATTCACACATCTTCTAAAGAAAGATGTTGAATTTCATTGGGGTCCATAACAACAGAAAGTGTTTTCTTTGTTTAAGGAATATCTATCCAAACCACCGGTTCTAATGCCGCCACCGTAGGTGAACCCTTGCTATTGTATATTTATGCTACTTAATTTTCAATTGGTGCATTATTGGACTAATATGATATAGAGCAGAAAGAAAAAAATTTACTACCTTAGTCATACGTTGATTTCTTACAAGCTCAATTACCCGCAAATTGAGAAGGTTTGCTTGGCCATCATTTTTTATTTTCAAAAACTTCGTCATTATTTGCTGAATAATAAGACTAAGCTCATATCAAAATTGGACCCATTGAAATACTTATTATCAAAGTCTACACATACAGAATCATGGCCAATTGGATCTTCCTACTTAGGGAATTTGATATCGAGTATGTCCATCATAAATTAGTTAAAGGGTAGGTGCTTAAGAAGATCAACTAATTGAATCCCCTTTTCCAGGAACTCGAACCCTTAAGCCTAGAACTTCTAGATGATTCTACAATGTACCTTGAGAAATCTATTACATGATAGTTATACTTTGATGGATCTTTTACTTTTCATGGTTTAGGTGCAGGAGTTGTGTTGATCATCCCTTCAGAGATTTTATTCCTCAAGCATCCCGACTCGTAATTACATGTACAAATAATATAATAGAATATAAATCCCTTATTACATGGATGAAACTAGTTATCAAGTGGGACATTAGACAAGTGAATGTAATTGGTGATTCTATGTTGATCATTAAATAAGTAATTGACGATTACAAAGTTAAGGATGAAAAACTTCTTCCTTACAAGAAATAAGTTGACACTTTGAAGGATTTCTTTGAGAAAATTACATTTAAGTAGATCCCTAGAAGGAAAAATCATATAGTGGATGTTATGGCCACAATTGGGTCTATGTTACTCATCCCACCTGGAAACAATGACATTTCGTTCTTCGTTGAACATCTACAGAGACCAACATATAACATGCATGATTCATGTTTGGTATGTGAAATTGTTGGTCCCTTTTCCCCTTGGTATAATGACATATTCAATTACCTTTATGATGGAACCTTCTCTCCAGACATTTCCCATTCTGAAAAAATAAACCTTATCCAACACATAACCCGCTACACCTTACTTTGGGGCACTCTTTACCATAGAGGCTATGATGGGAATTTGTTACATTGTCTTATTGCAGATGAATCTATTTTAGCAGTTAAGGAGGTGTATGAAGGCATATGTGGTGGTCACTGAGGCCCATACAAGTGGGATATTCTTGGATAAAAAGACACTGAGATTAGGTTATTATTGGCCTACCGTGGAGACTAATTGTTTCAAGTACGTGCGAGAAATGTTTATTGCGGCGAAAAGATGGAAACTTGATACATGCGTCGGCGTAATCATTGCAACATATTAGACACCATGGCCTTTTTCAAAGAGGGGACTCGATCTCATTGGTAAACTTACCCCTACATCATCTGATGGCCATATGTTCATTATTACTACCACTGAGTATTTCACGAAGTGGGTAGAGGCTTTTCCTCTCACCTATGTCACTAGTGCGCAGATATCCAAGTTTATAATGAGCCATATCATTTTTCGATACGTCACCCCCTCTCATTATAGATGACAATGGTAAGTCATTCAAGAACAAAATTGTGAAGGTGTTGTGTCAATGCTTTCAAATCCAACTCAAGTATTCAACCCCCTATTACCCTCAAGGTAATGGACATGCTAAAGCCTCAAATAAAACTCCTATTCATATTATGGAGAAAATGGTGGATAAAACTTGTCGTAATTGACATTTTCATATTCATCCCATCCTTTGGGCTTACAGAACATCCATCTACACCCCTACTGGTGCTACTCCATATACCTTTTTTTCAGCACAAAATCCATATTACCCCTTGAGATTGAGCTTCCCTCTTTGCACATAGAGCTAAGAGATTACTTAGATAAAAATGAGGACTATAGAACAACTTGACTAGCATAGCTAGATCTATTGGATGATAAGTGCCTTCATGCCCTTGATCACCTCAAAGTGTATATAATTGAGTGCATCAAGGTTACAATAAAAGAATCATACCTCACCGATTTGAGGTAGGAGACCTTATTCTAAAGGAAAATCAGTTCAATACCACTAAGGATCATGAAAAGAAAGGTAAGTTTGAGCCTAATTGGTTAGGGACATATGTTATGGTTGTTAAATTTGTCACAAGTGCATAAAAGCTTCCCGAATCTTGTTGGGCCCCTAGAATATTGACTAAGTACAAAATGTGTGTAGGCGTGCAAGGACAAAGCGTGCAAGGTAGGGTTTAAGAAAAGGGTTTAAGGAAACCCGTGGCACGTGTGGCACACATGAAAAAACCAAGGGTTTAGGACTTAGTCAAATTGGGTGTTTGGGGTAGAACACATGAAAATCATGACCCGACTATGCATGGATAAGGTGTCATCCTGGCAACAGGTTGGCCCAGGAAGGAGCATGCCTACGGTAGAAGCTTCTAGAAGCACATCATGGTATAAAGTGGAAAGCTCAGGCCTGGAGGAGCATGCTTGCATGGAGGACCACATTCAGACACTTGGCATCAAATCTGAGGGTGCTGGAGGATGAGTTGGTAGTCTAGAAAGGCTATAAATACAAGTGCCTGCAGAGTAAAAAGAGAGAGGAGAAGAGACTTAGAGAGTGGGTGGAGCTCTGTAAAAATACTGCAAGAACTCTGTTAGTGGGTAATTGCACTTGGGAAAGGATGTATTGGGTATGGGGATTGTAAATTTTCTTTTTGGTAGTATAGTTACATTAGTCTAGTTGTAATGCATGACTGTGGTCTGCTTCTCTGTGACATTCTGTAAATGGCTCCATGGATGTAATGAGGTTACTTTATATATATATATATATATATATATATATATATATATATAATATCAATATCAATGATTCGATGCCTACCTATTTTCATTGGTTCTCTTTCATTTTATGCTAAGTATGGATTCTTATATACTTCTTTCTATTATAGTACAAGTTATATAGTCTATTAAGTACTATCTGTCTGGAATGGCTACAAGGATCTAGAGGTCATTCTGAGCTCTATGGTTCTTGTATGTCTTAAATCCTCTTTAAATCTCTTAGAAATAAATCATAGATGATGTTTCCCACTTAACTCACATAAAATAGAGACTCGGTACCTATGCGTGCCTCAAGTGAGTGCCAAGATCCGTCATTTGGGTGATAGGTTGGTATGCATGGCATTCCTTTCTTTTGTGATAGGGATAAAAATGAGTACATCTTGGTTCCATTCTGGACCTCTTTTCAAATTTGTAGTGGGAAATAGCATTCATCATTATCTGTGTAGTGAGTAATGACATAGCGGTTAACGTTGGAAAGTGTTGAATCATGGTTCAAGAGCATGAAGGATGAATTTTCTCAGAGATTCAGCACTGGACCTAATTTTGGTCCACATAGATGGGTAGAAGAGAACCTCTACCATGATCTCGTATGAAACTTTTTTCTCGCTCGCTTCCCAATGGAACCGTATGAATGGATCTCACCTATGCATCTAGATCAAGTCAAGCGTTATGGATCGCATGTATGGATGCAAGAAGAATACTAGAGGCCGCAGGGATGCAGATCCGACATGGATCCATGTTGTGAATCATTGGTGGAAACGATTATTGATAGCTACACTGAGTACACCATTTCCACATATTCTTGTCCGGAGGTTGCTGAGTTTGAGTTTCTACGGGAGCCTAGAGGATCATTTCTACATGTTGTCCCTCTGGCTATGAAAATATTGATGGTTACCATGAGTTTAGAGGCATTCCCAATGGCTAGCTAAACCATTCTGAGTGTTGGGCGAGGAAGCTAGGGTGGAGGAAGATGGAAGATGTTGCGACGGAGAAGGAAAGGGAGGAGAGACGACTCAAGTATGGTGAAGCGCGTGAAAGGGAGATTGCTAGACAACGCGAGGTTACAGGTGTGATGGATGTATGGCAGCAAATGTTGTAGGAAGGATTTGAGGTTCACATAGAGGATGTGGAACCTGAGCAGTCTGTGCGACCCCATCTTGGCAAGCACGTAAGAGAGACCCCTTCAGCTTCTGATGAGAGTTCGTCACACAGAGAAAGAAGAATCGTTGGCACACATCTGAGCCCACCTAGTGACCAAACCCTAGCGCTTAGTTTTCCAAATCAGGAGAGAAAATATTGTTAGTTTAGTTGGTTACATTAGAGGTGATCGGTCCCACACCCGGAGGTATAATTTCTAGTTCGGGACTTCTATGGCTGCAAACACCAACCTAGTGTTAGGAATTTTCAAGCAAGGTATAGACACACAATCTTTTGGTCACACATCTGGGATTGGCGTGGGGTATACTATCGCAGTAGGGGTCATTTTCACAAACCATGGCATTTAAATCAAAGTGAAATGTGGGGATTCTTGCATGACCACCATAGGACCTAGTGGGTCCGTGGTGGATTTGGTGGTTTAGGGCCCAGTGGATCTAATGGATCTCGGTGGCTCAAGACCTCGTGGACCTCGTGGATCAGCAAGAGAGGAAACATAAGCGAAACCAAGGCTCGCTCAGGGAGTATTCGGGCCCCAACCATCCCCACAAGTTTTCTTGTAAATGTCTCTACATTCACCCGATTATAGAGGTATTAAGGATGCTACAGAACATGTTCACAAGTGTGAATCTATGGTGCACAAATGGTATCACAACCCTGTAATGAAAGGCTATTCAGTTTGAATCAAGCGTTGAAGGGCACGCGTTTTCTAAAGTTAATAGCCACAAAACCGTACATATTCATGAAATTCTACGAACTAGTGAAATGTTGTGTTTAGAGTGTAGAATACATGTATATTTTTTTAAAAATATTTGGCAAAAATTCTAGTATTTTTCTTAATTTTATTCATATGTTGTTTCTTATGTTATTAAAGAGGAATGACTGTCCCTCGGTGGTTTTTTAAAATGAAAACTTATCTTTTCACTATGAAATTTTAGATATATGTTCAAGATTATAATTTTGACGTGCAGTCAAAATTTCATATTTTTTTGACTTATATTTTTTTTTTAATTAATTATTTAGTAACTATATTTTAAAATAAATGGCGTCCATATTTCAATGCCAATAACTTTTAATATTTATATCGAAATTATTTTTTTTTTTCACAGGCAAGAAGATAAATTCAACAAATACTAAGTATATTTTTTTCAATTTTTTTGATATATTGTACTATTTTTCAAATTTGGTTGATTGTGTACTATTGATTGCCCTAAAATACCGTATGTTAGTAAGAATTAAAAAATAAATAGTAAAACAGATTTTTGAAAAATGAAAATTGCATTTTTAGAAAGCCAATAAAAATATGAATTTTGTATCAAAATTTCGTAAGTTAACTATTTCGTTTACCCTGGTTACGTGGCATCCGAGTGGCAGATTTTAGGTCACAATTGTCCCCCACAAAGATTTGGGGCCAAAATGTGCCATTTGGGCACCATGTCACTGCCACTCAAGGGTTCGCGCGAACTGGGGTTCGCGCGAACCATGTTCGCGCGAACATGGTTCGCGCGAACCCCGCTTCGCGAACCCACTCTCTCCACCACCAAAGCGCCGCCAGAACGTCTCCTCCTAGCTTTAATGATTCGCAATTGCGTCTCCCCTTCTAAATTTAATATTTTACAGGTTACTTACTTAATATTGTTCGCTTTTTATGTTTTAAATTTAATTTTTTACATATTTTTTTGTTTTAAAGTAAGTGTGTTTTTTTTTAAATTGTTTTTAACCAAAAATATGTAATATTAAATTAGAAAAGTTGTTTTACATATTAAATATAAATTCTATTAAATTTAGAAAAGTTGTTTTAAAGTTATAGAAAACTAAAATTAAAAATAACATAATTTCTACCGAGATTTGTATATAAATGGAGTTGCATGCATGCATGCACATATAGTTTTGTATCAAGTTTACTCTTACACATTCAGATTTGTATCAAGTGTGCAGGTGAAATTTTTTGAAGTGGATGAATCATGGGAAATGCAAGGAATGATAAACGAAAATATACCGAGGAAGAGAATGCAGAGAAGAATGCTAGAAGATCTATTCGTAGGAGGGCACAAAGAGAGAGAGAGAAGACACAACAAGTGAAAGACAACGCTGCAAAAATTGGTACATATGTATAGAAACCCTTGATAGATCCTAATATTTTTTTTAGTTCTTAGGTTTAAATATGATAATTTATGTTTTTTTAGATTGCGTAAAGGCAAGGGTTTTGATAGGATCCCATGTGTATGTTTATGGACACAGATCATGATGCGCAACATTATGCTGAAGTGATATCAAAAGTTATGGAATTACTTCCCAAAAAGAATGTGAAACACTTGGTGAAGATGGATTTACAAAAATTAAAAGAATTTTCCGAACAAGAACCACTATCACGAAAGAAAACATCAAAAAGTGTAGAGATAATATATGGTGAATTTGTTAATTTGACTACAGTTGCTAGAGCACATTTGTTGGTTACATTCTTGAATCGTGTTGATATGAAGGAAACATTAGAATTGTTAGGTGTTGATTTTGGACAAAAAATTCAAAACGTGTAGAAGAAGAATTTGTTGGGAATGTTTTTAAAGGAATAAGTTCTTTGGGTACAAAAACTAGGTCTGCTGATAAGAGTATTTCTCGTAGAGCAATATTAACTTCAGTTGTAAGTGAAGATACAACAAAGAATCGTCATGTTACCGCATTTGCCAAGGCATTGGGTTTATCTAGAAAGACGGTTAGCAGGTATGCAAAAAGGAGGAAGACATTGGATGACTCTACTATGGAAGGAAATTGGGCACTAATGTGTAGAAATCCACGTTCTGATAAAATAGAGGATAATATTGTGAAGATAGTTTCTGATTTTTGGACTGAAAGGACTCGTCCTTCTCCGAATGTGAGGGATGTTTTAAAACACAGGGTAACTCGCAATAACTATGACGAACATATAAAACATTGGCTTGAAATAACTCAACACGAAATGTACATAAAGTTTACAGAAGAAAATCCAGATGTTAAGATTGGACAACGAATGTTTGAAAATTTGAAGCCTTGGTATGTGCGAGCTGATAAAGTCCTTGACACATGTTGTTGTCGCTATCACGTTGAGTTTGATTATCACTATCAGGTACATAAAAAATTATAGATTCAATGTATATATATTTTGAGGCGTGCTTTCATTTATATCTATATATTTAAAATTTGTTTAAATATCGTTTTTTGAGACATGTGATTTAAAATTAATGTATTTCAAAATCTATGTTTTTTCAGGTGTATAGAAAGTTACGAGAAGAAATTGCCCCACCTACACGTGTCAGTGAATTCATAACTTCAATTATTTGCAACGTATCTGATGATCATGTTGATGATCATATGACTTGCATCAAAGGTGTCTGTGACAAGTGTGGGGACTTGAAATTATTGCCAAAAACAAATGAAGATTTGGACACAGTTAACTGTTGCTTCGCAAGAGGTGATATATATAAATTTATGTTTTTAAATTAGGATGTTAGATTTTATTTTGATTTTTATTTTATCGCAAATGAATACATGACAATTTGTCCATGTTATGAATTGATTTTGTAGGTTCAAATACATAAAATATTCAACAAGGCTTGGAAAAGATGCAACCAGTTGGATTTGGTAGAAGAGGAAATCCCCATTGCTACATTCATGCAAAGTTTCCGAAGTTTAATTAGTCCGTACATCAAACATTCTCACTATTCAAAGTGGCAAGCTACACAATTCAAGACTAATAGGGACACATTCCCTATTGGTTCCATATTGTCCGTGGTTGATTTTGCTGAGAATTACTCATTTTCTCATCAAAAAGAAATTCAAACACAGTATTATCATACTGACCAGGTTACTATCATGGTTCAAGTATTTTATAGGCATGCACAATTGGATTTGGATGGGGTTGAAAGTACTTATGTGAAGCGAATGATCAAGAAGGAGTATCACTTCTATATAAGTGATGACAAAGAACATGACACCCACTTTGTGCAACACTGTTTTGGTTTGTTCTTTCAATATCTTCATCAGCGAGGAATACAGATAGATCACCATTTTGTTTGGTCAGATGGTTGCGCATCACAATTCAAATCCTCTCGCCCTTTCTTTCGCACTCGAATCGTTATCATCGTCATCACAAAATTCCTCATTTATGGAGTTTTTTTGAGAGTGGTCATGGGAAGGGAGAACACGATGGTGCGGGTGCATGCATCAAACGTGCTCTAAAGAAACAAAGCTTTGATTATGAGGGAGATCGATTGATTGATGCCCACACAGTTGTTGAATGGTGTAAGAAACATTTTGCAGTTCAGGTTTCAACCTCACAGGCTTCAACCTCACAGGCTTCAACCTCACAGGCTTCAACCTCACATGTTTCAACCCCGCACAGAGTATTTTGGGAGATAAAAGGTACATGCACATTTAAAACATAGATATGTAAATCTTTATGTGATTTATTAAGTGAACTACAAGTTACTAACTTTAAATTTTTTATTCTGATTTTTATTGTTTGTTTTAAACTTTATTGATCTTTTGAGCATGATTAAATGAAGGTATTGATCGGAGGACAAAGTATGGATGTGAAAGGATTCCCAATTCTAGGTCTTTGCACTCTCTGATGACTATGGATAGTAATAACCTGGACAATCATACAAGAGATTATTCTTGTTTTTGTTATGAATGCATGAACAAATCATATTCAGAGTGCAATAGTCAAAAACATGGGTATGTAGGTGAGTGGAAGCAAGTTCCTTTAGTTGTGGATGACACATATGGATCAGATCATGATGATAGTTTTGAAGATGTGCCATTAATTTCAATTGATTATGACCACATATCTGGACTGGTTAAACAAGGTATGTTTTATTTGAAAGGATCAAGTATAATTTGATAATTAAATATATATATGTATATATAATTTATACTATACATCCGATCATTGAATGTTTCTTTGCATTTTGTTGTAGGAGATGTATTTGCAGTCATTGCTGAAGAAGCCAATATTGAGAAAGTGGAGTACTACTTGTTGCGTTGCACAGAGGAGAGAACAAAGCTAACATGTGAAATAACAAGTGAAGTGACAACATTTTTTACTGGCTCGGTTGTAGTGCAGGGAACATACTTACAACAAGTGAAAGCCCTCCAAAGTGGGATTCACTTTGTTGATTACAAACCAGACAAAAAGGTGTATCATTACACCCATCACATAATTGCTACAGGGTTACAATTGCAGCAGGTGAAGACTACAAATAGTAAACGAAAAAAATGGAGACTAGATGTAGAAGACCATGAAAAACTTTTACAAGTCATTGAACAACGAGCAGAGCCACTTGGTATTATATAGAAGGACATGGAATAAATTACTAAACCTTGTTGGTAATAAACTATTAAGCTAGATAGCATTGTATTTTCTACTTGAAGGGACTATGGAGACCACTATACAATAAAGTTGTTTAATACTTGTGATTGTTACTTGTTGTGAGATGGTTTATGGTTTACAAGTATTGTGATATGGTTGTTACATGGAAGTATGTATGGTATAAACATGATTTATTCACTCATGATAGGCTGATTATGGATCAATGAAAACGCCGAACGGGTTCTTTTAAAGGAGTCAAATTCGAGAGAGAGAGAAACAAAAGTAGAGGAAGAAGGGTGGAGAAGAAGGCGTTAGAGGATGGAGAAGCGAGAGGGTGGAGAAGTAAAAAGGTGGCAAAAATAGAAGGGAAGGAAGTTGAAAGTTTACTGTCCAAGACCAACACAACAAATTTGTCAATGCACAATTGTTAGAGTTAGTATGTTGCGACTGCCTCAAGGATTCTATTATACAAACAGAATCTTAAAGCTGAATTCGAAAAAAAGTTGTCTGATTAGAAATAGAACAGAATTCTAAAGTGTATAAAGTCCATAATTTCTGAGTAATTGCTAAAGGAATATAAGAATATAGGCTTTATAGATTTTATACAGTTAATGTGAAACAACAAGTATTCATCAAAGCTATGGTCATTTAAATCGCATTTATCTTTAATACATAAATGAGTGGTGAATGGACTGCCATAAAGTGAGGATGAAGAGTATGTGAAGGTGGTGTAACCAAAAAGCAGCCTTGAGAGAGAATTAATGCCAAATGAGCATGGAGAGCAATACAGGTGTGGAAATTTATCTAAGCCAACAACTAAATAGATCAGTCTCAATAACTCTAAGCCAGCAACAGTCTAACAAAATATCACTCTCAATAAATATCAGTCCAACAAATATCACTCTCAATAATTTAAAACCATGCCTAAAATATAATCCTCCAAAAATATCGAATTGATAAAGATCCACAGATTTATAGAAACCAATTGATCCTAAGCACAAACATTAATACTAATACAAAATCACATGCCAACTATCAAACAGACCATAGCACATACTAAATTCTCTTAAACATTATGGGAAAGCAAGTCACAAGGCAAATACAGAAGTCACAACATTGACAAATCACAATGAACCTAACAGATGGCGTTTAAAGATAGCTTTCTACAACTAACATGACTTTATCCAATGAGGAAAGAACATTGGAAATTCAACCACTAAAACTCAAATGACAATTTCAACATCCATGTATATCAACAGCCAACATCAATAAAATGTTCGATATGAAAATGGACATCTTATAGAAGCAAAGACAAAAGAACATTGGAAATTCAACCACTAGAACTCAAATGACAACTTCAACATCCATAAATATCAACAGCCAACATCAATAAAATGTTCAAACAAAAATGTTCCAACATCATTAAAGTATCTGTCAGAGTTAATATAGCTCATACACTTCTTGTAAAAGAAGCCAACTAATGCCTGGATCGTGATGCTGCACGACTAGCTTCTTCGCGAGTCGATGGGAAAAGTTCCACATATCTACTGCCAATGGTCATTTTGTCTTTGCTCATGGCAGCCTTTGAGTCATCTGTGCTAGAAAATTCTACAAAGGCTTCACCTGTAGCTCTTCCATCAGAATTTGTTACTATATGGATATTTGATTCAGACAGATCATAATCACCAAAAAAATCAATGATATCTCTTTTTGTGGCTGAGAAAGGAAGGCCTCTAAGCTTCAAAGTTCCAGTGTGCTCCATATGGTCCTTGTCTGAAGATCCCTTAGAAAAACTGGAGGGAGGGGCAGCAGGAGCATCATCTGCCTTGGGCTCATTCACTTCATTTGCAATGGCATTATAGTAATCTTGCTTCTTGCATCGGAAAACTTCAACATAACGCCTACCCATGTTCTGCCTATCCCTCTGAAGCGCAAAGTCAACTTGCATGGGAGCACCCAAAACAACATATGCCTCGCCAGAGAACCGACCTTGCTTGTGCACTAGCAGCACATCCACAACATCCAATCCTGCAAAGAACTCAAACACGTCGCTCTCACTGCAATTGAAAGGAAGGCCACGCAGACGAACCACAGGGAAAGCTCGTGGCTGACCAAGATATGCCATTCCTGTGCCGTAAGTATAGGGTCCAAATGCACCAGGTCCCCCAGCAAAGTATGGATCGGGATCTATCATCCGTTGTCTCTTTGTGCTGACCTCGTACCCGTCAGATATACCCCCGCCTCCCAACATAGCCCTTCAGACATATACATCCCAAACATACAAAAACCCCCCACACTCAACCCGTCAATAACCAAACCCAAACCCACCCTACCAATTGCTGCCCTATTCACCATATCTATTTCTTTAACAGTAATAAGTTTCCAACAGAAAATTCTTTCAGAAATAAAACTAATCAAACTGAAGATACATTTGAAAATAAACCTTCACAAGTAAGATAACTCTGAAGTAGAAGACTCAACAATAATCCAGTCAACATGCTATTCATTATTTCAATCAAGTAGTAATGACTGTAATGACTGATTTCAATCAAGGCAAGACATCACCGTACATCCCTGTGGCCTTCAGCAAAGCGAGTTCCAGTGTTCATCATCAAGAAAATCATTCTTTTTGTCCAGTTGGGTACAACCAGCACAGGGAAGATTGATGAGAATAATTCTCATAATTATCTCCTCTGTTGTAATTGTCTACATCACTGAAGCCTTGCTAACTGCATTTAAGTTGGACTAATGGAGGTGGATTTTGAATCGCCAGTTTAGAGGTAGTTTGTATTTGCTTAATGATTGACCGGATCCATAGTCTAGTAGTGTAGCTCACTCTTTTTCAACTGCTTAATGATTGACAGGACCTAATTACACATACATGCATATCAAAAACAAAATGACCATAAAACACTACATTTTATCTAAATACTGACGACCAAATGCCATATGAAGCATCACAAATAGAATCGGAGACCATACCATCACATGCGAGACCTGGTATAATATTAAGGTATATTCTATTCCTAGTGGTATTTGGAAAAATATATACATCTAACAAAGGGAAACACACTCATTTGTTGTCTCTTTTTCTGCTCTTTCTAATTAGTCTCTTTCACTGTGTGATATATTGTAATGTCAATCTCTATCTCATCCATTTTATTGGTGTAATGTGTTTGCTATTTATTTTGCTTATATAAGTAAATAGCAGATTTCATCATGGTTTAATGCATTCTTACAAGACTTTGGGCTCCGGAAGCAAAAGAATGTGATTTAGACTTGGACTAGTTAAATACCTAACCCAAGACTTGGGAAATTAAATGTCCACAAAATGTGTGAAATATAAAAAATGCCAGGAATTTTGTTTTCCCTGATACATTTTCCTCTACACCAAATCTAACTAACATATGGTCATCCAAAATTAAGTAGTAAATAATCATGATAACATGCATCTATCCTAGTGTGTTCTTTATTGCTAAATATGGAATGTACAATGAGCATTATAACAGCAAAAACAAATAGCAGAATATAATAGCAAAGAATAGATAAACATGAATGCAATTAACAAATATGAATCGACTTGGATCGATGATGTTTCATTACGAAAGCAAGTGAACATAATGGGAGTCTAACGAGATCACCTTTGATGATAACTTTTAATAACCAAAACAATACTTGATTAAATTGTGTCTTGAGACAAATTTAAACATAATCACTTGGGGATAACTAATCTACCCTAGTACCCACTAAGTTTGCATACAAGTGAAACTTAAAATATTTATGACTCAGTACATATGTGCATCTTGTAGACAAAGTCTGCATTTTATAGATGATGATCTCCAGAGCCACGGCTTGAAATACAAATCCCAAAATCGCACAGACTCAAGAATGCTCTTGGTAAAGGAATATTCTCTGCCCCATGCAACCACTTTACTATATTATACCAGGTCTCGCATGTGATGGTATGGTCTTTGGTTTGAGAAAAGAATTAAAATATTTCATGACTTGTACAGATTTGGGAAGTGGATGGAATGGACAGACCTTAAAGCTTTCTATAAGCTTCCTCGTCTCAGTTCAGAATGTATACAATGCTCAGAAATGCTTTCACAGCTACATCTACTGGACTAATTATGGAGGATAAGAATGACTTTTGGGATACTGTGAGGTGGCTCAAAGTACCCCCTCTCCAAAAGGCTACTACAAACCAGATGCAGTGAGAACAGTTAAAAATTACGCAAACTATGTAACCAGTAAATAAGAATGGAGCTGCTGAACGTACTATCTTGAATTGCAAATTGCAACAAAATGATATATTTCCATAATAAATTGTTGAACACTGAGCAATATATTCAGCTGTCACATAAGGGGGTGTCTTATATTCACATCCATAATTGTAAATACACGTGTCTAAGACATATATCAAAATATAATAATAATGTCTAGAAGTATGTCTAAAATGTTTGAAATCTATAAAATATCACTGAAGTCTCCTCCGTGCACTAGGGCGAGTGCCAGACCCCTCACTACGCTCTGCTGCACCCTGCATGTTAAAAAGAAGGAATATACATGTCATAAACTATATATAGCATGTACCATATATTAAAATATATAAGCAGAAATCTACAACAATTTCTTAAATAATTCAATACATTATATAACTGATATGTACAATTGATTACCTCAAGATCTCGTCCTCACATGGATGTTGGGAGTATCTACGCTACCCATAGATCTCTGTCCCGTAGATCCCCGTGTGAAACAAAATAAATAAAATGTAAGAAGTTGATAAATAAGTTTTTTGAATAAAGTTCATTAATTTCTAACATTTCAATTTAGATTAAATATTAATTATATTAAAACACATGTATTTATACCTCTGCGGAAACGCGTCTCCAAATGTATGGGATTGTCATCCACGACCTCAACACCAAAGAAATATCTCGGCAACTAAGCCAAGTTGACTCGAGACCCTAACATCAAGATCCATGTTGTGCTCACCAAGAGTCAGTGTGTATGTGACACGGGTAGATGGTGTAATGTGAAGCTCCACACACCGGAGCAGGCCTAAACACAAAAGTACATGTTTAATTTTAATATTAATAAATTGTAAGTAATGATCAATTAAAATAAATTTTAATTATATTAATTTTCACACACCGAACAGTAAATGTGCCGAACATCGTGTGACAATCCCAAATGCTATAGAAGTCTATCTCAGTAGCAAATGCGCAGAGTACCCCGACTAGAAGATACACTCCCACTCTGCTCTATAAAATCTAAAACCCCCGATAGTGGAATGCTGCAATGCCGAGCAATCACCTCATACGCACGCAACAAGTCAGCAGCCATGATGCGTCCTAGCCGACGTGCCTGAGCGGGATCTGTAACTAGCTCAAAGTCATCTGGGGAAATCAAAGATGCACGAGCGTATACCTCGCTGCGTGCATCACTAGTGCTACTAGCACCTCCACTGCTAGCATCACGTCTCTGAAGGTACTGACCCACACGGTCAGAAGAGATCAATTGGGTCTCGCGAGCAATGCCAGCAAGACCCTCGATAGCACCCTCATGTGCAGTCATAACGACAGGTGCTGCGACATCCTGAAAGCCTGATAAGAATGGTTGTGGCCTTGGTACAAGCTGCCGCGCATCAACAATCGCAGGAGCTCCTCCTTTCTATATGCCTCGCTCGTGGCTAATACGGCCACGCCCGCCCCAAATAACTAGGGATGTCTAAATAGTTCACCTTTAGGTTTAAGTGAACCTCGGATGTAGCATCATTATGAAGTATAACGGTAATTGGTCATTATTTGGAAATTGGCCTTGAGAGGCCACAAATCTAGGATAAATCAAAGGGGCACATAAAGGACATGAACATTTGTTTACATAATAGGCCCTTATTTTCCGTTTGTCTGCATAAAAACTCCAACAAGACCTCTTAACGACTTCCTTATCTAAAGTCGTGATGTAATCTCATTATAACCTACATCTCCCGAGACACTTGATTTTAGTGAATCCATAAATTTTGTTATTGATTCGGAATCAAATGGATTATATGTTTTCAAACTTGTCTCTATTCTACGAAGATCAACCAGTATTCTTTCACAATGGGCTTTATACTGCCCAACTGTAGTTGGATTTTCAAGAATAGATTGCAATTTTGCAATCTCTAAATCGGTCCTCTCAAACAAATTAGGAGTTCCAGAAGAAGCCATGACTATAAAAAAATGAAAGTAAAATTATAATCAATAGTACTTTTTATTAAAAAAATTCCTAAGATATTCTCCTATATTAATGAAAACAAAATATGAACTTTTCAAGCTTCAATAAATTACATAAATTACAAATCATTTGATAACAAAATATACCAAATGATGTTGCAGAGTTCAGAAATGAAAAGTTTTGAATACATTTACATGATCTTAAAGTCAAAGCAATGTCTAATACAAAACAGGCACATCAAAATCACTGAACCATCTCTAAGAAGAGTACTCTTGCCACTACAGGAAAATCCCAATTTAGCCATTCTATGATCAATTTTCTATTTTCTATTTCCTGGCCACCTATAAGTCATTAGTGGATGTTTTAGCTATCCATATAAACTCATGGATTCTGAACCTGTATGAGCACTTTTAGCAAGCCAAACCATATGCAAAACATTTATAAGTTATAACATAGCAACCATGATATGCATTATTCTGGCAGTGCACTCTGCAATCTCGGCTCCAATCAACAATTATGCCACTGTTGGGATCTTAGTATGGCATAGGCAGCTGTGAGCTACACAATATACTCATTTTTCTAGAAACTAAAAAGATCCTTCATGTTACAATTTGCAGCACATAAAAGAAGCCCTTCAAAAAAATACATTGAACAACAGGGGCAACCAAGAGGACCTTGGAAAAATGTACAGGTAACAGCCATATGAATTCTTCCTTAGTTGTGGATCAAAGCTAATAGAAATAAAGCTAGATAAAATTAGCTTGAAACTACAAGATAATCGTCCATTGTAAAAAACAAGTTTCTCTCGAACTCGTAAAAGAATACTTTTTATTGTCTGATTGGACGTACATAATGGAAGGGTATAAATATCGCATATTGCCCTCAGAGTTTCTCAAAGAGACCATTTACAAGTAACAAGGATGTAGCAGAATTTTATGATGAGCATTCCTTGTGGATTTCTGATTGGACGATTGTCCTCTCTGACTAAGGTCAACATCTTTTCACACCAGTTAGGAGTCAATATAGATCACCATATTCCGCAAGGCAAAAGGATATGCCGTCTTTTCTCTCTCATAGAGGTGTTAGATGGAAGAATTCTTTATCTTTAGCATTTCTATCTATTATGATATTTGAGTGAGATTTTACTAGCTATATTTTTTCGTAATTCATGTTAGAGATAATTGGCCCTACCTTATGAAGGTTGTTACATTCAGACATCGAGATGTCAAAAGGACTTCTAGGGCCATCAAATTTATTGCTTCTTGTTTCAGCCTGTCTCATCCATAGTTGTCCGATGTCAAGTGCCCATTAGCTTCATTAGTCACTATCACGGGTGGTTCTAGATCTGTGAGGCTTCTCCATCTCCCTCACCTAGCAAGTGGTGATCATGGTGCCTCAGATATCCTTTTCTTATTCTTGCTGTAGAGCTGACGAATTTTCACTACTCACAGTCTGAACTACGGGGGCAGGTGCACAGTGCCAATTTTCTTTCTACATCTTGAGGATTGCCAATTGTGCGTGTTAGGAGAAGCCTTGAGAAGGCAGCCTTGAATCCTCCTAGGATTTTTTAGTCACTCTCATAGCCTGTCACAAGGGCATCGTCTATCTCTATATCAGCCCTTTAGTGGTCCCTTTTGTACCCTTGGTACCAATGCATACTAGAACCTTGTTCTCCTTTGGCTTGCTTGCTATTGATCTATTGGCAACTCTCCCAGACTTGTTCATATATTGTTGCATAACAGTGGAAAGGATCATCCTCGCCAAGAGCATTTTGAGTCAAAACTTTGCAATATGACTATAAAGGATTTGCTATGATCAGTGACCATCAAAGGAAAGTTCATCTTCATTTGCTTTTAAGTCAAAACAAGTGTTGTAGAGAACGATAGAGCCTTGACTTCAAATTGAGTGCCCAACATGCCACTGTTGAAATTTGTCAGTACACGAGCTGGTTACATCTTAATCTGAGGCATGACTTTTCCTCCAACAAATCCATGTATGATTACAAACATTCACAGATTACTCCAGAAAATCAACAGAGATGCAACACTGTGAACAGAACCTCCAAACTCAAAAGGATAAGTATTGATTGAAATGAAGGTCTAATACAAAACAGGCACATCAAAATCACTGAACCATCTCTAAGAAGAGTACTCTTGCCACTACAGGAAAATCCCAATTTAGCCATTCTATGATCAATTTTCTATTTTCTATTTCCTGGCCACCTATATATAATTAGTGGATGTTTTAGCTATCCATATAAACTCATGGATTCTGAACCTGTATGAGCACTTTTAGCAAGCCAAACCATATGCAAAACATTTATAAGTTATAACATAGCAACCATGATATGCATTATTCTGGCAGTGCACTCTGCAATCTCGGCTCCAATCAACAATTATGCCACTGTTGGGATCTTAGTATGGCATAGGCAGCTGTGAGCTACACAATATACTCATTTTTCTAGAAACTAAAAAGATCCTTCATGTTACAATTTGCAGCACATAAAAGAAGCCCTTCAAAAAAATACATTGAACAACAGGGGCAACCAAGAGGACCTTGGAAAAATGTACAGGTAACAGCCATATGAATTCTTCCTTAGTTGTGGATCAAAGCTAATAGAAATAAAGCTAGATAAAATTAGCTTGAAACTACAGTATAATCGTCCATTGCAAAAACAAGTTTCTCTGAACCTGGTAAAAGAATACTTCTTATTGTCTGATTGGATGTACATAATGGAAGGGTATAAATATTGCCTATTGCCCTCAAGTTTCTCAAAGAGACCATTTACAAGTAACAAGGATGTAGTATACAAAACGGCCAACCAGGTATTTTCAGAGTTGACCTGCACATTCAATTAATTTCTAGGAGAAAAAAATGCTGAGCAATATGAATCGTTTCATTCTGCACCGTAATAAACCTTCATCTCGTGATTCAGGGAAATTTTATGAAGCTTTGAATAGCGTGACCTTGCCACCATGATTACACTTAACTCTCGTCAATAATCGTTAAGTTTGTTGTAGTGTAATCAGAACTGTTTTTAGCTTTTCAGCTCAACTACTTTATATTCAAGCTTAACCCAACATTTTTGAAAAGAATGGTTTTACCACAATGCTCACGGTTCTTCCTTATTATATAACACTTGTAGTAAGAATGTTTTGGCTTTGCCATAATAAGCACAATCATACCTTCCAAACGATGAGAAAATACCATTACCAATAAAGACCTAATGCCGCCATGATGATGACCTAGGTTCATGCCCATAACATGTCGATAGACACCCTTAAGACTGATTCTTGGCCAAAGAGCCCCTCGGTATTTTGGCAGTGCATTCTGCAATTTCGGCTCCAATCAACAATTATGCCATGGGTAGCTGTGAGCTACACAATATACTCATTTTTCCAGAAACTAAAAAGATCCAAAAATGTTACAATTTGCAACACATAAAAGAAACCCTTCAAAAAAATACATTGAACAACTGGGGCAACTAAGAGGACCTTTGAAAAATGTACAGGTAACAACCATATGAATTCTTCCTTAGTCGTGGATCAAAGCTAATAAAGCTAGATAAAATTAGCTTGAAACTACAGTACAATCGTCCATTGCAAAAACAAGTTTCTCTGAACCTGGTAAAAGAATACTTCTTATTGTCTGATTGGATGTACATAATGGAAGGGTATAAATATTGCCTATTGCCCTCAAGTTTCTCAAAGAGACCATTTACAAGTAACAAGGATGTAGCATACAAAACGGCCAACCAGGTATTTTCAGAGTAGACCTTCACATTCAATTCATTTCTACGAGAAAAAATGGGGTTTTACCAAAAAAAAATTTGCCAGGGATTTGCAAAAAATGGTATTTTCATGGCTACATACCTGGGCTCGCCGTTGCTCGCCTTCGTCGCTGGTGGGCTCTCAGCTGGTGTGGTGGGCAGTTTGGTCGGCTGCACAGGCTTCGCGCGAAGGAGACGGGGCGGAGAAAAATGATTTTCTCCGCAGCGCCTCCAATATGTGAACAGGGGGGGTTCGTGCGAACCAAGTTCGCCCGAACACCTTTCGCGCGAACATAATGTTCGCGCGAACACCTTAAATTTCACCACGCGGCAAAAAATGGCTTACGTGTCTCTTCGCGCGAAACGGGTTCGCGCGAAAGGTATGTTCGCGCGAACCCTACTTGGAAACCGCGCACCTCTTTTTTTCCATCGCATTTTTGGGACAACAAGTGAGACACAACACCATGCGAAAGAAGCATAAGTAGGAGTGCTCAAATTTGTTTGAGCACATGAATCAGCAACATCGAAAGATAAGGGCGATGTAATGGTCGCATTAAAAAGAAGACACTCATGGATGCCTCGGGTAACACGAGATGTAGGTTTGGATCCTCTCTTGCAACAAGGGCGAAGCCATGTGCACAAAGAGATACCAAGACAGAGGAACCTGGTTTCAAGGGAGGAAGTAGTTCATGGAAAGTACCCAGACTCTGCGCATCAAAAGGAGGTGTATCAAGACACTATGGATGTCATTCAGAGTTTACAAGGGGAAATCTAGTGTCTAAAGGAGAAATCC
The DNA here is from genome assembly GCA_018340775.1 of Taxus wallichiana var. yunnanensis. Classification (NCBI taxonomy): domain Eukaryota; kingdom Viridiplantae; phylum Streptophyta; class Pinopsida; order Cupressales; family Taxaceae; genus Taxus; species Taxus wallichiana. The sequence continues at coordinate 108,796,361 of CM031236.1, forward strand.
AAGAGGGAGGAGCAAGGAAGGAGAGTCGAGGCACCAAAGGATGACTTGGATGAGGTCAAGGAGGTGTGTAAAATTCTAAGGCAAGAGAATATCATTCCCTTGCTAGGATCATGGTTGAGAGAGAAGGTACCACGTGCTGAAGCAAGAGGTAGGTATTTCACGCAAACCTTCCCCTCATACCTTGACTATGAAAAAGAGATCACATTGAATGCAGTTTTAGATGGATGACTCCTTAGTAATATCCTCATTAATACATATGCAGAGGTTAATGTTCTAACTTTGGATGCATGGCATCAAATGGGAAGACCTACATTACATCCATCTTCGAATGTGTTGTATATGGCAAACAAGACTAAGGTGATGCCCATCGGTGTCTTAAAGGATGAAGTTATCACTATCCAGGGAGATAATTTTACCGGGGACTTCAAAGTCTTGGCGCTCGCCGAGGTAGAAAATTTCCCAAAGACTACTTGGGTGCCCATGGTGTTAAAATAATAATGTGGACCTTTGGTTCAACAAAGGGTACATCAGCTTTTAAAATAAGGAGGAGTGGGTCATTATACCCCGGCCGATGGGAAGTCGACGCCTATACTAAACCCCTCAGGAGAAGAAGTTTTGGATAGACATATGTGTGCTCAATCAGTGACCCGAGAGATAATACACCCTACCAATGGATTTATATAGTTTGAAGCTAATCAATCAAAAAGTGATACCACCAGTCTAGCATGTGACAATTGGGTGCATGGAACTTATGAATTGATGGGATGGCAATTGAGAGGGTCGGTGACCAAGGTGATAAAGGCACAGTCGGTGCCTAGGAGGAAAGGAGCTGCCTAAGTATTCAAGAGGAGCCTTCCCTGAGATCTTTTTACAGAAGATGGAAGCTCAATGGAAGAATGAGAAGGAATGGAGAGGGATGCTAAGTTATGTCTTGCTCAACACAACAAAAAAGAGAGTGTCTACCCATCAGAGAGCCTTTTGGAATGACGCGAGGTAAGAATTTCTCTCTCTGTCAGATTCTCTAGGAGCAACGTGCCCACCACCATCAAGGACTACCATGGGAAGGAGCCCACCTCTTTCCATATCCAAGAGTGTGAAAGGATCTAGAGAGAAGGTTTGGAAGCTTTACCACCATCCCTATGGGTGCACAAGTTGTATTCTACACTGTAGGGTTGCGTGTGTGCGTTATACATTCATTCGAGACATGCCTCCGAGACATAGGGAATTGGCAAGAGCTCGTGGCTGACCTCATTCAAACCTTTGAGTATCGGAGTACCAAGCCATCAAGCAGAGAAAAGGCCTTGCAGGTATCAAGCGCCTTACCATGGGGGATAGTGTCATGCACAAAGGATAGGCTATTGAAGTTACTAGGTGGAACAGGTTTGGGGCGTGCTTTAAAGAGGAAGTAGAGGAAACATAAGAGTTACAACTTGAGCACACATGTTTGGAAAAGGAGAAAGGGAATTTGGTGTATGTGATTGATGGAGAGGAAACATAAATCTTGGATGTTATCTATTCTGTAGGGATGCGCAAGGTGGTGGACAATGCTGATACTCATGCGGGCGCGCCTACCATGAGCCCTTAAAGACAAATAAGGTTAACATCAGTTCAGGAGAAGAACCTAAGGAAGCTATTATTGGAGATTACTGGTTGAAGAAGGAAGTCTCTAAGATCATTGATCTATTGCATGAATTTGAGGATTTATTCCCACATGGTACCATGAGCTCAAAGGTGTTCACCATTCCTTAGGGGAGATGAAGATAAAGTGAAGGACGGTGCGTAAAGCGGAAGAGGCCCTACCGGATGAATCCCAATTTGTTGAAGGTTAAGGAGGAGATAGACAAAATGATAGCTTCGGGATCATTGAAGCAGTGGAGGAATCGGAATGGATAAGTTTGATGGTAATCAACATCAAGAAGGATGGGTGGATTAGGATCTGCGTGGATTATAGGGAGCTAAATGCAGTTTGTGTCATTGATCCTTTTCTAACCCTCTTCACTGAATAAATCTTGGAAGGAGTTACTGGACGTGAAATCTATTCCTTCATGGATGGATTATTGGGGTACCACCAAATCCGGATTGCAAAGGAAGACCAAGAGAAGAAAACTTTCACCACTGAGTGGGGAAGTTTTGCATATATGGTAATGCCCTTTGGGTTGAAGAATGTACCCTATTTTTTTTTTTCGCATATTGGTGCAAGCATTCCAGGACTTCATCCATAAGTTTCTTTAGGTCTATTTGGATGATTGGACAGTGTATGGTCTAGTAAAAGACCATTATGACAATTTGAGGTTAATGTTTGAGAGGTGTAGGCAATTGAGGATATCCCTTAATATTAAGAAGTGTGTATTTACTACACCCTTTGGGAATTTTTTGGGGCATATCATATGTAATGATGGCTTGCTGGTAGATCCCGCTAAAGTTGCAGTTATTGTGGGGTTAGGGGAGCCTACTAGCCAGAGCGCAGTGCGCAGATTCCTTGGGCATACAGGTTATTATAGTAAATTCATCAAGGGGTATGCCAAGATTGCTGCACCTTTAGAAGAGATTCTCAAACAGAAAAGTGCCTTCCATTGGGGAGAGGTGCACTAGAGGGCGTTTGATACATTAAAGGATAGGCTTGTCACCGCACCTATATTACGTTTTCCCTCTTGGGACAAGCCCTTCCATGTCCATGTAGATGCCTCAGAACCGCTATTGGAGCAGTAATTACACAGCTAGGTGAAGGAATTGTTGATCATCCTCTATGTTTTGAAAGTAGGAAGTTGACACCAGAAAAGCGAAGAATTACACCACGACCGAGCATGAGGCATTATTATGATATGTGTGCTTTTCAAGTTCGAGCAATATCTCTCTGGCAACACCCTTTGTATTTTACACCGATCACATGGCATTAAAGTATTTGTTGAACAAGCCCATTCTACAAGGGTGCATATGTTGATGGGTATTGTTATTTCAAGAGTTTGAGTTCACCATAGTAGTGAATCTTGGGAAAAGCAATTGTGGACTTGATCATCTATCGTCAAGAATTGATTCAGGGGAGGAGACAAAGTATTGAGGAAACAATTCCATATGCGTAACTGTTTAGGTTGCATGGCGCATGCCCTTGGATTTGGAGGAGATTGTGGTATTTTTAAAGGAAGGTGTGGCACTAGAAGGAATGAAGGCATTAGAGAAGAAGCAACTAGCCATACGCAAGCACCCTACATGTTGATTAGTGGAGACTTGTACAAGTTGGGACGTGATGAGGTGTTGCGTAGGTGTGTATTAGAGCATGAGCACCTCACCATCATGGAGGAAGCACATGGAGGAAGTGTGGGTGGATTATGCAGGTGATGCCACCGCACGTAAGATATTAATGACAAGTTTTTGGTGGGAAACCCTGTATAAGGATTGTAAATACTATTGTAAAGCGTGTGACCATTGTCAGCGCATTGACAAGCTAGGAAGGAGAGATGAAATGCCTTTGTGCCCTATACCTAGCGCGGAACCTTTGAGAAGTGGGCAATAGACTTTGTAGGCCCTATTGCACCAGCGGTGCGTAGGAATGGGTCATGTTATGTCATCACTTGCATGGATTATCTAACAAGGTGAGTGGAGGCAGCCCTAACTAAAGATCGCATAAAGAGCCACAATGGAAAGATTCTTGTGGCATAACATTATCACGAGGTATGGATGTCCGTTGAGTTTAACCAATGATAGGGGTATGCATTTCTTGAATGAGACCGTGAGGATCCTATTAGAAGAATTTATGGTGGATCATCACAAGACTATACCCTATCACCCACAAGAAAATGGAACCATGGAAGCATTCAACAAAATACTAAGTCATACCCTGACCAAAATTTGTGATGTCGGAAGACAAGATTGGGATGACAAAGTATCAACAGTATTATGGGCTTACAGAAAACATATAAAAGGATGAACAAAGCCACACCGTTTCAGTTGGTTTTGGTGCAGAAGTTGTTATGTCGGTTGAATTCATGCTACCTTCTCTATGAATAGTGCATGTAGGAGGGTTGGCTGATGAGCAAGCACTAAAGAGAGAATTGATAAGTTAATGAAGCTGGATGAGAGATGATCACTCGCCAAGTGGAGCCAAACAGCAAAGAAAACAAAGCGGTAGGCTTGGCATGATCACCACATACTAAACAAGAAGTTTGAGGTTGGGTAGATGGTCTTAAAATTTTTGTGCCATCCTGGAAGTTGAAATTCCATTAGCTAGGTCATTACACAATCTCGTACATCCTTGATTCGAGGTGATGTGCCGATTCAAAGCACTAGATGGGACGAAGTTGCTGACACTTCAATGGAGTAGGTGAAGCCCTACTATAAATAATTCTTCTTGATGTTTGTAAATAAGGTAGTTTTTTCTAGTTAGTTTAGAATTTTCCTTTATGTGTTTCTTTTCTTGTGTTTCCCTTTCACGTTGTTGTTTTGTTTTGCGCCTTGGGCACTAGTAACCTTATTGCTACTTTTTGAGAATCTGTGAGTGTGTAGAGGACCACGTATCATTTTAGTGTGGGGTGAAGTAATGTGAAGGAATGTATGGTTAAAGTAACAAGGATGTTGTGTTAAAAATCTCGATTGAATGGCCCTATTGAAAGAGGTGTATGGAAAGAAAATATGGAAAAAGGATGGTTGGTGTCAAGATAAAGCTACTTTTAGATCCCACCTACAATGGAGGAGAAAGTGCATTAAGCAACACGAGGTAGGCAAGAGAAAAAATCAGGATAGAAGAAGTTCCTTCGACGCGGGTTACGTGTACGTAAGATTCTCCTATCAGGTTGGATTGGTTGTGCACCAGAAGGTTGGAGGTTTGTCTGTGCAGGTGAAAGGAACGATAACTAGATCGTATTTCAAGCCAAGAACACGAATGCTAATCAAGCATCACGATCAATAAGATGAAAGTAATTTTCCATAATAACCTTACATAAACCTTTACAAAAAAATGAGAAGCAATCTCATATATTATTATGGAACTCAATGCAATACATTGAGAATGGGCCTTCTTAAATAGGCAAATGTCCACGAATAAAAATCTAAGAGCCATCAAGGTCATAGATCAAGCCATAAATCAAGGAAACAAATAGTCATCAAAGAACTAGTCAAGACCATAGATTTAGGAGAGAACTAGACATCAAGGATCTAGTCAATACCACGAGATCAAGGAAAGAACTATACCTAACAACTAGATAATATTTCCTAATATCCAAATAAGATAAAAGAAATATCCATACACATAAGTGGGTTAGGATAAATACAATAAAGGTAACTAAAGTACCTAGGTGAACATGAGATAAGGTAAATACCTACTATAACACCCCCTCAAGTGAAGCTAGGGGCCAAAATAGAAGTGGCATGTCCATAGTATGAGTCCCAAAAATTAGGCCTGATGAGGTACTCATGTACAATAACTGGGAAAAAGGGACACCACAAGGTACCCAAAACCAGTAACAACAAAGTAAAGAGAGTAAAAACCTGCTCCAAGGCATCCCAAGAAGTTTGGCTCAAAAAAATCGTACAATGTTGAAGAAGTTTGGTGTGCACTGTGGTCTAAATCCACTACTTGATCACAAAACTCAAAAACAACTGACACTGGGTTTCACCAGAATATCTCCATACAAGGAGACTATCAATGAAGTGATGTTGAAAGTGCAAAAAAAAGAAATACCAAACATAATTCGGTCAACTACTACAAATAGGTGTGTCACAATCCAAGAATAATAACCAAAGCAACTAGGAAAGGACATAAACTCCAGAGTGTCACGATCCAAGAAAAGCCAAGGTAACAAGGTAAGGACACAAAACCTTCAAGAAGCGGGATCAACACCACACTCTCCCATACTTGCTGAATGGGTGGAGTGACGCTTACAAATCTATATGAGTTGCCCGAAATCAACTATTTGAACACTGACAAAATAACACTGGACTTCACCAGAATAGATCCCCCATAACAGATCACACTGTCAACATGCCAAAAGCGTCAAAAATATAGATACAAAATATCTCAACAAACAAGAGAGATACACTACACTGCCAAAGAAAATTCTCAAAACAAGAAGCATCACAATGCGCAGAAGGTATAGAAAGTGAAGCAAGAGGCCGAATAGTGGAGGAGCCATGCCTATAGAGTCCTCTCAACGAATGCCTATGTCGCCTCCACGAGTGATCAGATATCCACCCCAAATCAACATGGATGGATGAAGAAGATGCCTGCATATGACTCGGTGTAAAATGCATAATGGGTGCATGCAAAAGAACATCAGAATGTGTGTCAGGTTGATCATGTCTGACAGCTGAAATCTCAAGTTTCTCAATCTTGAGTGAAGGTGCAAAACTCATGTGTTGCTCATGATCCTTAGAAAGATTCAAGTGAACAAAAAAATGAGCTTTGTCAATGTGTGATCCTAATGAAGTATTTGCTCGAAAACCAACATCATGACGAAATTCCACTTAACATGTGGAATCGAGGAAACAATACCCTGTGAATGTCTGCCAATGACTCCGCTAGTGAGACCCATAGAATGGAGCATGTGAGAACTGAATGCAGTAGTATGCTTCTCAAAAAAGCCATGTAGCTGAGCAGAAATAGGATACACAACATGTGGTATTGTAATAGGCACAGATGTGGAAGAGCATGCAGTAACAAGCTTCATAGGTGTATGAGCATCAAGAGCAGGAATAGACTCAAAGACTGATAGATCAATGTCAGTGGGTTCAGGAGCAATAGTTGCAAGTGGACTAGGAGCATGGATATGGTTGTCCACAATATGATGGTGATGTTGTAGGCAAGCAAGTTTGTTCTGCGGGGAGTGTATTATTGTATCCTTATCGTGAATGAGAGATTGTAGAAGATAATTTTTCTTCTTGAGCGATCTATTTTCTTCCAAAAATTTTACAATATCCTCTTGAAGTCCACATACTTCAGAGAAAAGCATATCATTCTCGGGCCATGATAGGTACAAACTACAACTCCCAAAATTTTAGGATGTCGGGCTCAACCTGAAATTGCATCCACAATTGATTACAACACTCCTCCATATTTGGCACTTTATAATTATAGTGCAAGTCTCAAAATAAATATTTCAAATGGAAAGAGCATTGAAAAACAAGCACTTTTGTAAATAATAGCACTCAAAACCAAGTTACCGATCAAAAGTTACAAACTTTTTAAAAATTTCTCATTATTTATTTTAGGTGCCACTAAAACAAAATAAAATGTTGTTGCCTTCACCGTACAAATAAAATTAAAGGGGCTGAAGTTAAGCACCTACTAGTAGGAATCACAAGCTTTAAGCCCTCATATGACCATACTATATGACCAAGGGCTAAGGATTTTAATTTCCAATATCACTTTTTACACCTTTGTAAACTAGGGCTTCCAAAAAACTGATCCGTGTGAAGAAAAATTTGGAGAGATTGAAGCGTGGGTAACCAGTTCGGGTTTGCAAACTAGGAGGAAGGGATTTCATGGGCATAGGAGAAGTTGTGAGAAGGTGTCATCTTGTGAAGGGAGTATCCCAGTTAGGGTTTGAAGAACTAGGGCACAAGTTTAAGTAATTTTCTTCACAAGTTTGAGATCTAAGGTTGGAGAGAGGGAAGAATAGAGTAACACAGAGTGATTGAAGTGGGAAGAAGACCTAGATAATGGCACCCAAGAAACTAGTTAGTACACCCAAGAAGGGCAAGGGAAAGGGCAAGGGCAAGTAGCAAGAAATTGAAGCAAGCATAAATGAAGAGTGGTATGCAAAAATGTAGTACCTAGATGGAGTGTTGTTGGGGAAGGAGTGGGAGTCCCATCTTAGGGACATGTCCGTAAATGATTATAATCATCGAACAAGCACAATCGAAAAGGATTTGGCATTGGAGTTAGTGCGCCCAACAAACAAGAGGACACTAGAGGGTTTGCCCATATATAATGATGATGTGAAGGTCAAATTGGAGAAGGCAGGGTTATTACAACTCTTTGAGTTGCCCTACTTCAAGAAACCTGAGCAACTGTATCAATGGATGATGTCACACGTGCATGAGGACTATTTCCACTTCGCGGGGTGCAAGATGCGCATAACTCCTCAGCTAATTTCACATTTCACAGGCCTCATCTATGAAGGAGATGGTTTGGAGGATGACTTGACTGACAAAGAAGCAATTAAGGAAACTATCGCCGCTTTCACATGCAAGAAGGGGTCAAGGTATTATGATGTTGCAAACATTAAGGATCTGGTGATGAAGATGGTCATACACCTAGTGTCAAAGCTAAATGGCCAGGAGAGATGGACCCAAGTCAATAAGCCATGGTTGAATGTTTATAGAAATATTTCAGAGGGCACCATCTATAATTTGTCTGCATTCATCGTGGATGAAATTATTAACTATGCGAAGGAAGGTGATAGGATCCTTTTTTGAAATGTGTTGCTAACCATTGTGTTTTTGGAGATCGGGGTACTGGATGCATCAGATAAGTTTGTATGGGAGTACCCTGCTGAAGACCCCTCACCCACCAAAAGGTTTGAGAAATACGTTTGTGACACTATGACAACATTGCACAAGGCACACTTGGAAAAGTGGTATACGCACCTAAGGAATGCATTCGGGGCTGAATGGATAATTCCCGAACAACTGCCGGCAGCCACCAGGAGATAAGTAGAATTTGTTGTGTACCAAAATTTCTATTTGGGTAGATTCAAACTGTCAGATGGGACATGGAGCCCATGGTGCAAGCTCCCCTTTTCCTTCACATCTCAATACTTCCAAGCGGGAGTAAATAGGTTCGGGAGTCCAAAAAGTTTAAGTTGGACCTTGGTAATTTGGACCAGGACCACAGGGAAATGCACAAAGGGTTGGTGTACCCTAGAAAGCACGTGTACATGGAGCGGTACGTATCATATGAAGTGCAAATGACAAGTCCCATGACTCTACCCATTACGCAGAAGGATCCATGGCGCACGTGTACATTCACATAAGACCCAAGTTGGAGAAGGGCACATATCTGAGAACGAGGTATCTATACCTCAAGATCCAACTGGGAGGAAAAGACCCGCACCCAAATAGGAGGAAAAATAACTAGAAAAGAAAATTCCAAGTGTGGTGGAGACACAAGTAATAGGTTCCCCAGGACAAGTGCCAGAACCAGTATGTATGCACACAAGAAAAAGGCCATAATCAGAGAAAAGACTCCAGAGCCAGAAAATCCATTAGATAAGGAGTCATTAGAAGAAGAAGAAACAGAGTCACCTACACCGGAATCTCTGGTTAGGAAGAAGTAGAGGGTAGAAGAGGAGACCACCTCGAAGAAGTTGGAAGTTTGGACAAGTGCATAGGAGAAAAGGATGGTAGTGAAGAAGAAGTAAGTGGGGAAGAGGACCTCAGGAAAGATCAAGGGTTGCACTGTTTTCAATGTACATGATTCAGAGGAGGAAGGCGGAGAAGAAGAACAAGGGTTCCTTTTTATGCGGTGCAAGGATAGCCAGGTAGGAGGAAGCACCCAGGACATGGGAAAAGATGAGGAGGCTAGCACACAGAAGCAAGAGGCTCCAAGCTGACATAGGAGAAGACAACCAAGGTGGTAGAAGAAGAAGAGACAAGGGACATTAAGACCCTGGTGAAGGACAAAGTGGAACGTGACACTAAGCCAGTATTGAACAAGGAGAAGGAGGATAGCGTAGGAGAGGAATGCGGCAAAGCACTAGAGGCCCCATTTTAACTGTAAGTATACCCAAGGGTACACGCACGGGAGGAAGGTGCACAAAGGGGGAGACCAAAGATGGGTTATATTGATGACCCCAAGAAAGTGTTTCATGCACGGTTCCAGAGTACACTTCCGGCGGAGGAGCTTGTAGGCATGTCATCTTTTGACAAGGAGGCTGCCTATCTGCGGAAAAGGAAGATGATCTCTTGGGAAATTGAGTCCCACCTTGATGAACTAGAGTTTGAGGTAAGCCGCGGGCAATAATAACATTACCAAGACCAAGAGAAGATAACCCAGTGGTGGATACCCAACAGCTCTCAGATGAGTAATTTTACAATGCGCTCAAAAAAGTCTCCGTAAAGATAGAGGCTAGAATCTTTGGACGGAATGATAGGGTCAGAGATTTGGAGGGGAGCTAAAGAAGAAAGAGGAAGAGCTAGCTACATTGACCAAGGAGCTGAGCCAAAAAAATTTAAAAGTGCCTAGGGCAGCATGAATTGAATGATGAAAAGGCCAAGGTGACTATTGTGTACAAGAAAGTAGAATCTATCAACGAGGCCATACTATTAAAGCATCCGGACCTAGCATCACCCAGCACAAAGTATGGATCTGCCTTGGGATTCTTAGAGGATTTAACAAGGGTCCTCACCATGGAAAGGTGGCCGCTAGCCTTGGAAACTGCAGAAGAAGTTTCTGCGCACTTGGAGAAGGAAGATAAGTTGAAAATCATCGCTTGTCACAGAGCACAACAAAGTGCTTGTTGATGTAAGGGCCACTTCCCAGACTGCTAAGGCCATGTACAACAATTGCATGATAGAGACAAAGTGGTAGGCACCCTAGTTGCCACTCATGAAGTGGAACTCAAGGAGTTCTAGGAGAAAAAAAAGGGAATAGGGTGGAAAGAGACAAAATCCTTGCCGAGGTTGAGAAGAAATCTGAGGCCATTGAAACCTTAAGGGTTTCAATCAAAACCGATTGAAGGATCTATATCCACGCATTACATGAAGAATGGATGCATTGGAGGATATATGCAAGGAATTAGAGAAGATCACTGATACCATGAGCACAGAAGGAGATGGACTAAATTTTGGGGAGGTGAGCGCCCGGTTGGTGACCTCTATCAGAGAGCGCAGGACAAATTCGATGCCTAGAATAAATTGGAGACCGACTTGAAAAAGGATTTTCCCAATTTTTGTAGTGATTATTTCACTCTCCCATTCTTTCATCTCCTTATTCTTTTCCTAGGCGTAAGCCTATTGTATTCTTTCTCTCACTAAGAGAAGTGTTCCCACGAGGAGAACAAGCGTAGTGTGGGGTGATGTTGGGCCCCTAGAATATTGACTAAATATAAAATGTGGCATAGGACAAAGCGTGAAAGGTAGGGTTTAAGAAAAGGGTTTAAGGAAACCCATGGCGCATGTGGCACGCGTGGACAAAACCAAGGGTTCGAGACTTAGTCAAATTGGGCGTTCGGGGTAGAACACATGAAAATCATGACCCGAATGCACATGGATAAGGTGTCATCCTAGCGACAGGTTGGCCTAGGAAGGAGCATGCCTGCATGGTAGTAGCTTCTAGAAGCACATCATGGTATAAAGTGGAAATCTCAAGCTTGGAGAGCATGCTCGCATGGAGGACCACATTCAAACACTTGGCATCGGATTCTGAGAGAGGAGAAGAGACTTAGAGAGTGGGTGGAGCTCTGCAGAAATACTGCAAGAACTCTATTAGTGGGTAATTACACTTGGGAAAGGATGTATTGGGTATGGGGATTGTAAATTTTCTTTTTGGTAGTATAGCTACATTAGTCTAGTTGTAATGCATGATTGCGGTTTGCTTCTCTGTGACATTTTGTAAATGGCTCCATGGATGTAATGAGGTTACTAGTTTATATATATATATATATATATATATATATATATATATATATATATATATATATATATCAATGATTCTAATGCATACCTCTTTTCATAGGTTCTCTTTCATTTTATGCTAAGTATGGATTCTTATATACTTCTTTTTGTTATGGTACAAGTTATATAGTCTGTTAAGTACTATCTGTCTGGAATGGCTGCAAGGATCTAGAGGCCATTCTGAGCTCTATGGTTCTTGTATGTCTTAAATCCTCTTTAAATATCTTAGACACAAATCATAGATGATGTTTCCCACTTAACTCACATAAAAGAGAGACTCGGTACCCGCGCGTGCCTCGGGTGAGCGCCCAACATCCGCTGGGTGATAGGCCAACACATGGGGTTCCTTTCTTTTGTGATAGGGGTAAAATGACTACAAATATGATGGTGATGAACTTAGGGAACCCATTAATGCCACGCATCTCAATAATTTATATGCTTAAGTATGGGGTCCATCTAATATCATAAAATCAACAAATAAAAATATAAAATCAAAAAAAGTAAAGAGAAATCAATGCGTCCAAGTGTAAAAACCACGCAATTATGGAAATTTGGACAAGTCCTTTTCTGAAAACTAATTTCCAAAGTGCCATTGGAGGGTGTCTTTGTTCACAAGCACCTCATATCTAGGGTTACAATGGATTTATTCTAAGCTAGTATTTTCCTATGTCTAAGATATTGTTGAGTATATCCTTCTTGGCCTAGATTAGGATGATCCTATTTCTGTATGTGAAGATTTTTCCTTTGTACATCCCCATCTAACGCTGGGGAAAACTTTGTATCATCACTCCTTGCACATATGTGTGGTATCCTGCCCTTATACATCCCATCTATCTCTGGGGGCATCCATGTTTCTTCATTTTTTTGCACATAGCTTCAGAAAAATTCTATAAAATCACAAAACATTTGTATAAATTTGAAAATCCCCAAACATTTAAATATGTTTAGTTGGAAAAAACAACACATTCAAATACATCTCATAGAAAACTCAACAATAATATAAAATTTTCTCAAGATAATAACAAAAAAAGCACAAAAATTTTCAAAACTACCCCGCAAAAATAAAGTAGTAGTTTTCTTACTTTAGTTGTTTGTTTGTACATAGTTTTATTGGTTTTAATTTTTGTATTGTGTGCTAATGCTTTAAATTGGATTCATTTTCTTTCTTAGTTTAAATCTATTGTGGAGTGCATTGGGTTCATATTTATCTTGCACGCTTGTATATAGTTGCATTGTTTTAATTAGATTTGATTAACTTGTGTTTATCTTGTTTGCTTATACAGCTTGTTACCATTTCATTGGGATCATCTATCATCACATCTAAGCATCATCACATATCAATAAATGCTAAGCTACATCATCATACAAATGAAAATTAAAAATGTATGCTAAGCTAACATCATATAATATCATCAAAAGAGGGGCAAGAGGGATTATCTTTATCCCCCTCATCATAGACCATAATAAAAACATGGGCTAAACATGCTATCTCATAAACATAGAATGCGATAAGTAAACACATTCCATCATCATCATATATCCATATAAATATAAATTTCCATGTACAAAACAATGTGTCTCGATATACATCAGATACAATAAGCCATCATGGGCATGGATAAAAATATTCCTTCATCACAAGGCATAATAAAAAATAATACATATACATCTCGTACAAAAATGTGCCTTCATCTCGAGGCATACATCAAAATATAGTACATGAATAAAGAGTCATGGATGACTCTCACCAATGCTAGGACTACCCGACCTATGACTCGAGTTAGCCTACCTCTTACTAGGTGGTAGAATTTGTACTGATCTCATAGACCTAGATGGAATGTGTGATCTCGATCTCAACCTACTACCTATAATATAGTTGTAAGGGGCTACCATTTGTCCCTCTAGAACAAACATATGATACAAATCCCTGTAATGTGTTGCCTCACCTGAAGTAGCTGTAAAATCATATACTAGATCACCCGCTCCATCTATCTCTGCTACGTGACAAAGAGCATCACGCTCTCCTATAATACGGGCTATGTCTACCCCCATCTGTGTCCTAAGCTTCTCCCCCATAGCTATGGCCTAATCTCTCTCGACTTTGGCTTGGTCCTACTCTAAATTCACTTGCTCTAACTGCTTATGAAGAGATTGAACCATAATGCATGTTATCTCACCCTACCTCATGGCTGAGGCCATTTGTCCCTATAGTGCAGCCATTGATGGCCCTCTCTATGGTGACCTAGGTGGTGATTCCCATCCACAACCTGTAGTATGTAGGGGTGAATGCAATCTACCACCTATAAAATGAGGGGGTTAACCCCATCCATCCCATCCATCTCCGCTATCCTCACCTACTATACTGGGGGTCTCGTTACTCGAAGTGGTGAAAGTTGAGCCCATACTATGGGAAACTATTCTACTTGCACATGTCTACCCTGTATGATAACATGTTCTACCTATACATAGGCATGTTCTATAATGGTTGTTGTGGGGGAGGAACCTGTGGTGGTACCTATACTTGTGGACCCTGGCCATATCCCTATAAATCTACATTGGCCTCATGTTATCCAAACCTATGTACAAATGCACAATCTTTCATTCAATGGTGGTTTCCCGATATCCTAAAATGTGTTTTAAGCCTGGAAAGTTATCAATACATGAGGATAGAAGAATTTGAAGAGAGGAGGGAGGCAGAAGAAGACAATACTTTCAGGGAAAAGAGATGGCATAGAAAACCCTTATATGTATTGTGTAAATGAGATACAAAATAGAACCATCCACGTTTATAATATACACAATTCACAGACTCAAAGTTCTGGAAATTGTACAAACTAGAACACAAAGTTTCCAAGCACGCAAGGATTAGATGATTCACAGATCAGAACTAGAAAGAAAGAGAAAGAAAAAGAAAAGGGGAAAACCTTTGTATTGATTTCTTCCAATTCAAAATTAGTTCCATAAAATCAAAATTCCAACCCATATAATGACTTTGAAAGCCCATAATATAGCTTGCTAGAGATGGTTACAACTTCCTCAAACAAACAAGAAATAATTACAACTTATTCTAATCATTCATGCCCCTTCAAATTCTTGATTCGCAGAGAAACATTAATGGCGGAAGAACAGTTCAAAAATATACGGCCGTTACATTATTTTTTCCAGTTAAAACTAGGCCATTCGATTTTCTTTTACAACTTCAAATTTGGGCCACCCACATGGGAGAAATTGATTGAACGGGCCTGTAAACACCTTGACTATCTGCCTTCTATTTGGTGGGGCCGTATATCTGACCCTGGACGCGTGGCGGGCCAACGCTCATTTGGAACCTACCTCTAGATTTTGTCTTTGAAGTTACACCAGATGACACATGGAGGCCTCCGCCGATTCTTTAAACTTAGCCGATCTAGGTCTATTCCTGTTTGACTCATGTTGACCCCTAGACACGTGGAGAGATGGCACTGATTTGAGTTTCCACTTTGGAAGCACCTTCTGAAATTGCGCCAAGTTGACGACGTGGCTCCTTCCACCGGGCTTAGAATTTTCAACGACCAACTTTGTCTCTCTATTGACCCTAGACCACGTGGTGAGCTGGTGCTACTTGGAGACTGACCCTTTGATTTCACTTTCAAACTAGTGTCATTGTGGCACGTGGAGACCTCCACCAACCCGCCCATACTTAGCCAATTTTAACTATCGGATCTGTCCCTTTTGGACCTAGGACACGTGGAGGACTAGCACAAGTTTGAGAACTACCCCATCTTTGACTCTTGAAGTTACGCTAATGAGGCACATGGCGCCGTCCACTGAAACTTCAATACTTAGCCGATTTTAGCTTATTTTACCTTCATTTTGAACCCGGGACACGCGGCGAGCTAGTGCTTATTTGAGGACTATCCCTTGACCCTACCCCTGGAGTTACATTGTTTGGACACGTGAAGACTTCCATTGAACCTTGAAAATATGGCTAGACCACATCCAATCAAAGATATACATGTATTACCCATGGACTCTGGGGCAAAAATTAACGGGGAAAATATGCCTACCATTCCCGACTATGGAAGAAAAAATAAAAAGAAGGGAAAAGACTCCACTATTACGCCTGATTTTAAACTGTTCTCCATGAATGGGAAAAATACAAAATAATGTCAGGCCTCGATGCAATTCAATAATCTAAGGAACAGACTCAAAATTTTCAAAAAATGACTCCAAAAGAGGGGAATTTTGGGGCCAACAACTAGTTGGCTCTTTCTGGGGATGACTTGGCTTGGAACGAAGACACAAGGCAAGATCAAGAACTATAAATAACTCTAGGGAAAGAGGACTAGTGCCTTATCCATTGGGCAAAGGATTCAAAATAAAAACCAATACAAGGCAACACACACAACAAGGAACAGAAAGAAAACAAGCCAAAACTGAAAGACCCAAAACAAAACACGAAAGAATGACCAAGCCAAAACACTGTACAAAATATACAAAAGGACTTCCTAGTCACCTAGGACTTGAACAACTTAAGATACTACCCACTATAAGGAAGTGGGAGAGGAGAACCATCCATGTAATCCAGATAAAAAGAGTTTTCTCCAACAAAATGTTTGATTCTAAAAGGACCAAGCCAAAGAGAATCAAACTTACCATGACTTCCTCGTGGCTCATGTCTTTTATCCCAAAGCAGCACAATGTCTCCCACTTAGAAGACTCTGGGTTTGGATTTCTTGTCAAACAAATCCTTCACTTTCAACTGATGAGCTGCTATCCTATCCACCACTTGCAATCTGTCTTCATCGAGCTTCTGAAGGTACAAAATTCTCTTATCCAAAGAGCTACTGAAACTTGAATCTTCAATGGTTTTCATCAGATGCAAGGCTGACAATTCCACCGTGACTGGTAATTGAGCTTCTACACCATACACCACTTGGAAAGGGGACATTCCAATTGCTCTCTTGGGTGTAATTCTATCAGCCCAAAGTGCATCATATAGCTTCTTATGCCAATTCCTCTCTAGAATCATTTACAATCTTTCTAACTATAGTTACCAAATTCTTGTTTTCGATTTTTCCTATCCATTCCCTTGGGGGTAGTAATCTGAAGAGTGAGCAAGGGAGATCCCATATCCATAGTAGAAGTCCATCATCTCAGCAAAAGAAAATTTAGAAGCATTTTCCATCACAATCTTGTTTGGGATCCCAAACCTGATCAATATGTTTTCCTTAATGAAGTTGCAAACTACCTCAGAGGTAGTGCTCTTGACTGGGATGGCTTCCACCCACTTGGTGAAGTAATCTATGGCAGTCAACACATGAGTATGTCTAGCACTAGGAAGATGGATTGAGTGCTCCAATGAATTCTAAACCCCATTGTTGAAATGGCTCTTCAATCACTACATGCTTGAGAGGTAAAGTAGACCAACTTTGGGTCTTCCAACAAACATTTGGCATGCTTCACATTTACCAACCCATTTTGATGCATCTCTGAACAGAGTGGGCCAATAATAACCAACACAAAGTATTTTATGAGTTGTTACAACAGAGGAGAAATGACCTCCACAAGCCTGGTCATGAAAAGCAGAGAACAACTTCTTTTGTTGTTCCTTGTCTACACACTTCAAAAACCTTCCATCTATGCCTCATTTGAACAAAGAATTTTCCCATAGCACATATTGTGTAGACCTCAGTTTGATGGCTCTCTTCTCTTTGCACTCAAGTGAGATGGACATTCTCCATAGGTCAGAAAGTGAGCAATGTCAACGCATACCATACATCTGTTGAGCTGAGGAACAAAACAACAGGGGCATCAACCTCATCTTTAGATAACTCCTTGGTAGCTCCTCAAGAATGAGTTCACACAGGCCCTTACCCCAAACTAGATTTGTTGGCCTGATATCAAGATCATACTCCTACACCTTTGCAACCCAATTACCTCTCTTGGTTCCAAATTCTTGCTGTAAGAATGGATTTGATTGTTGTATTAGGCACCAACACCACAGAATGAGAATTAAGAATGTAAAACCTAAACTTTTTGACAACTTTGACAACTACAAAAGTCATGTTTCTCCATCATGGTGTACTTCAAGCTCATGATTTTCAAGACATAACTCATGAATGCAATTGGGAGCTCATGATCTTCAGCATTCTTCTGGGCTAACACAATAGCTAGGGTATTTTTAGTGGCATAACAATAGATAATGAAATCTCTGTTAAAGTTTGGGCACACCAAGGTTGGAGTCTTTGCAATAGCCTATTTAATGTCTTCAAATGATTTCTTCCCTTCAGAGGACCAACCAAAAGTTTTCTTCCCTTGCATCATGTGAGCAATGCTCATAGTAAGTTCTACAAAATCGGGATGAATCTCCTCAGAAATTGATCTTACCAAAGAAAGAATGGACACCTTTCTTACTTGATGGAAGAGGAATTTTTGGATGGCCTGAACTCTTTCCGATCAATCTTAATCCCTTCCTTTGAAACAACGTGTCCCAACAACTTTCCTTCTATGACACAAAACACATACTTCTTAGGATTTAAAGAAATCCCATGCTCTCTACACTTCTGCAATATTGTTTCAAGGTGTTGGATGTGATCTTTTCTTGCTTTAGAAAACACTATCAAGTCATCCAAATACACAACAATGCATTTCCCTTTCAAACTACCAAAAGCCAAGTCCATGGCCCTCTGGAAAGTAGCACCAACATTGATGAGACCAAATGGCATCCTTTTGTATGCAAAGGTGCCCCAAGGAGTAGTAAAGGTAGTCTTGTGTTGATCAACAATATTCACCTCTACTTGATTGTACCCCGAGAATCCATCCAACATAGATAGCATCTCCAAGCCTGTAAAACTTGTAAAACTTGGTCCATCATGGGGAGAGGGTAGTTGTCCTTCAAAGAACCCTGATTTAGATTTCTAAGTCCACACAGATCCGATCTCACCATTCTTCTTCCTGACAGCACTATATTAGCAATCCACGTTGAATGGTGGATGGGGAAGATGATCCTAGCCTTCAGAAGCTTTTGTATTTCTTGGAAAATTGTATCAGCTATCTTTGGATTATATTGCCTTTGCTTTTGTTTGAAAGGTTTGATCCTAGGCTTAAGAGGAATGAAATGTTGCATTTCTTTAGGCTGAAAAGCCTTAAGATCATCATAAGAGTAAGCCAGAACATCAACATACCTCTTCAACAAATTCACCACCTTATTTTTCTCTTCTTGAGTGCAACATTTTCCAATATTGACCATTTTAGGATCATCAAGACTCCCAATATTCACTTTCTCGTCTCAGCAGATTGTCGGGCTCCTTGGGAAACTTTAGACTTCATATATCTATCATGTTTATCAAAAATATCCTCTAAACTCACCATCCCTTTAGGGATTTTGTTGCCTTTTAGTTTGATGCATCCATCTTGATCCATCTCTTCTTTGACACCCTCTTCATTTGATGACACACACTCTCTAGGAAGATTGTCACTTCCTTCAAAGTACAACTGATCAAAGTTGTCTCTGAGCTCCAAGAAAGAAATCAAATGTTGGTCATCATTAAAAACTTGCCAATTATTTGCATTTTCAGGCACACTGGGTCTATGGATCATCTCAATGGTGAATTTTTCTTGAGGAAAATCAGGATGAGGAATTAACAAGGACCCCAAAATAGCTAGAGAGTCAGCCCTAGTGTTCCTTTCCCTTGGCATAACTTCAATGGAAAAAGCATCAAGGAATTCAATGGAATCCTAGACCAGATTCCTAGAGTGCTTCAACCTTCTATTCTTTACTTGAAAGGTCTCTAACTTGTTTTACAATTAGCTCTACATCTCCATGAGCAAGAAGGTTCTTCACTCCCATTTCCTTTGCCATGCTCAACCCAAGAATGAGGGCCTCATACTCAGCAGTATTATTGGTATTTTCAAACTAAAACTTGAAGGAGAAAGGATGAACCTTACCCTCAGAGAAATGAGCACTACACCAGCTCTAGAACCAGCTAAAGAGCAGCTCCCATCAAACTCCAAAGTCCACACACCATTAGGGTCAAGCAACACTCCCTTTGACAGACTTGTCTCCTCTTGTGACATGATCATGTAGTTCCCATGCCCAATGTCTTCATACAATATTTGTGCTTTAGGATCATCTAGTCTTTTTTGCACAATATACTCTACTTGTTTCTCAGGAAGTAGCTTCTTCATCTTCCCATTGACAAGGATTAAGGCATGTGACCAATCCATTTGTATTTCCCCTACCTCCTTGCAGAAATTTCTACTCAGCAACAACCCATATGAAGGAGGAATATCAGCTACCAAAATGGTGGCTAAGACCCTTTTCTAGAAAAGCAACAAAAGCTACTTGTGCATCTTTAATTCTACCAACCAAAGGTACTTTCTTACTCTCCATGGAATAGCAAGAGCCATAAGTGTGGGTTAGGGTTAGACCCAAAGCATGGGCCACTTTTGTAGGCATTACATTATCTGATGCTCCTGAATCTATGACACAATTACTAAGTTTATGGCCAGCTATGAGAAGGGTCACATAGAATGGTTCAATCTTCTCATTAGGGGACGTGACTGTAGCCACAAGGCTTGATTGAGGTGAGGAAGAGGGAGTGGGTAAAAGGCCTTTGGAAGAATGGGTTGGGGTTCTAGATTTGGAATTTACAAAGTTAACCATTTTGGCAAAGGCTTTAGGATGGGTTTGATAGAATTCTACCTCAAAAATCTGAATCTTGGTCTTCTTAAGATGGTCTATAATATCAAAAGATCTAGATGTGGATGGGGAATCACTACTAGGAGTAGGAGGAGCTTTTGATCTATCAACTTTATCATTTGTTGGACAAGAATTCTTAGAAGCAGAAGTAGAGGAAGAAGGACTAGCGAGAAGCTTACCTTTTGAGTGGAAGTAGTAGGAATAGGAGCTCCTCTTTTTGCAACCACCGGGATGGTAATGGGGTACTCCTTGGATATTTTAGCAGGTTGCACCACTTTTTCCTTTTTTGGTCTCTCTCCGGGTCATAACAACATATGACTCACTGTTCATCTCAGCCACTACATCATCATAGTCATCTTCATCATCTACACCTTCAGTGGTGAGGAAATGAACCCGAGAATCACCAGCTCCTCCAGATCTTCATCAACTTCCTCTTCTTGTTCATCATAGAGTCCATTTTCTTCCTCATCATCAAGCTCAAGAACCTCACAAGTAGCATTGACAGCACCTTGAGGGGTGGACCTTCAATGGCCAATTTAGTCTGAGGAGAAGGCAGGTGGTTCCTAGGCTGAAAATTCTTCCTTGGAACATCTTGATATGGAGCATGTTGAGCCAATTGTTTCTTGATGGCAATAAGGTCATTAGCAAGATTTTGCACCAACTAATCTACATTACCTCTAGGAGAAGGAGAAGAAGAGGATGCTTTGGATTTGAAAGACTCCTTTTTAGTTTTCCGGACATGATCAAATCATCTTCCACACTAACAACCAATCTCTGATCAACATCCAAAGTTGCAAGATTTTCTCTCCTTAGGGCATAGCTCACTTCCGAAAATTGAGCATTCAAGAAGAAACACTTAAATTTGATCAACAGGTCTAGTATTTTGTGGAATCTTGTTAATCAACTTGTTGAACTTGGCCACAAATTCTCTCATAGGCTCATGTGACTCCTTGATTTGAGAAATCTAAGCTAACAAAGCATGCACATCTTCAAAGCAGGTTTGAAACACTGCTCAAACTGAGTTGTCATGGTATCCCAATTAGTGATGGTCCCAACAGAAGATGGTAAAACCAATCTGCAACATTGTCTTGCAAGGTCTCCACAAACAACCTAACAGAGACATCTTCATGTTCAACTCCCAGGACCCCACATGCAACAGTGAAGGCTGCAATGTGTTCATCAGGTGTACTTTTCCATCACCTCTAAATTTGGGAAAATCCTTCCTGTTACCCTAGGTAACTCATGCAATGGTTGAGGAAGAGCCAGAGGCCCAACTCTTTTTCCCCAAGGCCGAGGTGCTGCCATCCTTGGAAAGATTTCTTGAAATGGAATTGAGACACCAATAAGAATTAGGGCACAAAGATTAGGGCTAAGTTGTGCTTGAGGAATGCTACTACTAGAAGCTCTATCTTCAACAGAGGTGTGCTTGTGGAATGAGCTCTTCTATTTCTTCTTGTTGGAGGAAGTTGAAAACCTTGTTGATCCAAGAGTTGAAATTGGGGATCTTCAATTCCAAGAGCCCTTCTACCACGAGTATATCTTAGAGTCGCCAGATCAAAGAAATGATCAAATTAGTTGTTCTTTTTAGAAAGGAAATTTGTTGAAAAATTCCCCAAGAGTCGCCAAAAACTGTTGGGTTTCAGATTAGCACTTAGGATGAAACCACAGTCAGGGGACAAGCAAGTCCCTCCTCTTTAATGGGAGAGGTTCCCTTATTGAAAGCAGGGGCAAAACCTATGTACAAATGCAATCTTTCATTCAATGGTGGTTTCCTGATATCCTAAAATGTGTTTTAAGCTTGGAAAGTTATCAATACATGAGGATAGAAGACTTTAAAGAGAGGAGGGAGGCAAGAAGACAATACTTTCAGGGAAAAGAGATGGCAGAGAAAACCCTTATATGTATTGTGCAAATGAGATACAAAATAGAACCATCCACGTTTATAACAGACACAATTTACACTCAAAGTTCTGAAATTGTACAAACTAGAACACAAAGTTTCCAAGCACGCAAGGATTAGATGATTCACAGATCAGAACCAGAAAGAAAGAGAAAGTAGAAGAAAAGGGGAAAACCTTTGTATTGATTTCTTCCAATTTCAAAATTACAGTTCCAAAATAATCAAAATTCCAACCCATACAATGACTTTGAAGCCCATAATATAGCTTGCAGAGATGGTTACAACTTCCTCAAACAAGCAAGAAATAGTTACAACTTATTCTAATCATTCGCACCCCTTCAAATTCTTGATTTGTAGAGAAACGTTAATGGAAAAAACAGTTCAAAAATATACGATCATTACATTATTTTTCCAGTTAAAACATGGGTTGTTCAATTTGCTTTTACAACTTCAAATTTTGGCCACCCACGTGGGAGAAATTGATGGAGCGGGCTTGCAACACCTGACTATCTACCTTCTATTTGGTGGGGCCGTATATCTGACGTTGGACGTGTGGCAAGCCAACGCTCATTTGGAACCTACCTCTAGATTTTGTCTTTGAAGTCACATCAGTCGACACATGTGAGGCCTCCACCGATTCTTTAAACTTAGCCAATCCAGGTCTATTCCTATTTGACTCATGTTGACCCCTAGACACGTGGAGAGCTAGCACTGATTTGAGTTTCTACTTTGGAAGTGCCTTCGAGATTGCCAAGCTGACGATGCGTGGCTCCTTCCGATGGGCTTAGACTTTTCAATGACCAACTCTCTCTCTATCGACCCGACACATGTGGCGAGATGGCATTATTTGGAAACCGACCCTTTGATTTCACTTTCAAACTAGTGTCATTGTGGCACGTGGAGACCTCCACCGACCCACCCATACTTAGCCAATTTTAACTATCAAATTTGTCCCTTTTTGACCTAGGACACATGGAGGACCGACGCAAGTTTGAGAACTACCCCCATCTTTGACTCTTGAAGCTGCACACTGATGAGGCACGTGGCATCATTCATTGAAACTTCAATACTTAGCCAATTTTAGCTTGTTTTACCTTCATTTTGAACTCGGGACACGCGGCGAGCTAGTGCTTATTTGAGGACTATCCCTTGGACCCTGCCCTTGGAGTTACGTTGTTTGGACATGTGGAGGCTTCTGTTGAACCTTGAAATATGGCCAAACCACATCCAATCAAAGATATACACGTATTACCCATGGACTCGGGGCAAAATTAACGGGGAAAATACGCCTGCCATTCCCGACTGTGGGAAGAAAAATAAAAAGAAGGGAAAAGACTCCACTATTACGCCTAATTTTAAACTATTCTCCATGAATGGGAAAATTACAAACAATGTCAGGCCCAATGCGACTCAATACTCTAAGGAAGAGACTCAAAATTTTGAAAACTAACTCCAAAAGAGGGGAATTTTGGGGCCATCAACATGGCCTAAGGGATTGGAAGGTGCAGAGGAAGTACTGTGGCATACCAAGCCCCATAATTTTCCATAGTCCCTGGGTCTACCACCTATGGCTATGTAATCCATCACTCCGAGATGACATAATTGTAGCTCTCATGAACTCATTGTAGTCTACTCTATGGCCCAAAATCAAATGTCTCATGTGACCTATGTGCGTACCACATCTCATCTCCTATTATTCCCTGAATATAGCAAAGTTGTCACTGTACCTAGTCAACATGGTACCACTATATGATTTGACTCACTACCAATGATAAAGTGATCAACCTCTACAGTGTAAAACTCTATGTCGTCCTCATGTCACCGATACAATCAAGTAAGGCCTCGTAATCATACGCAACTACATGTCATCAAATGCTCACATGTAATATAAATTATCTCCCATGTGCAAGAAAACATCCTCACCCACAAGCTCCCATCCCATACATGAGGGCTCATTTGCAACCCTGACTCGTAATACTCCTAATGGGTTCCCTATCACAACATGATCTCATGCCTAGATTTATAACAAAGGTGTGTGCATGATCCTAGGTTCTTATGACCTCATAGGAAATCGAATACATATCCCAATACAAGTGGGCTAAGATACACTAGCCCCAATAGAAGACCTCTCCATCCATCAACCTATGCACTACTCCTATCAAACCAAGTGGGAAGTGCATGCCAGTCTTGTCAGGCAAGTAAGTAGCCATTGACAAGAGCCATCAAGTAAATTGGTATCCATGCAACTTGTCGATTCGTAAAAAACTCATAAAGATATATGGCCATACCCTTCCGAGGTATGTCCCATCAAAGAAACATGTCCCAAATGATGGCTCAGATCCGGATGTGATTCCCCGTCATACTCCACCAAGCTACCCTGAATCAACACTCTAAGGATCCACCAAACATCCTCTAAGGTCACAATCATCTCGCCGGTCAGAAATCTAAAATTCTAGCTTTCACTCCACCATCTCTCTGCTAAGGCAGTTAGGAGAACGTGATCTAGTGTAATGTGAGGCATCTATGTAATGTGAGTCAAACCGATGGAAGTCAAAATGACAATCAATCCTCGCTACTCCCACTGTGTGAATTTTTACACATAATATCTAAGGTACCCATGTCACTCGAGAACATCCACAGTGCATAATATTGCCTGCATGATTACATAAAGACACTTTATTAGCATCATTTCTTCTCAAAACTATCTTCCTAAGGTGTTCTACTTGATTCTACGTTCTTCTATTCATTCCTAAGTTTTTCACAACTTTAGATTTTCTTCTAAAAATTATCGTAAAGCACAAAAAGTTGCACTAAGCGCAAAATTGTTTGTGCTAGCACACCCCTTTTAGGACTAGCACAATCTTGTGTTAGCGTGCACCTTTGTGCAAAAACTCACCCATTTTTGCACTAGCATAAGCTTGTGTTAGCACACTCATTTTCCCACTAGCTTTCCCATTTTTGTGCCAATGCACGCCTAATTTGGCCTAACAGATAGTGTTGCACTAGTGCAAACCCCTCTATGCCAACATGCAACCCATTTGTGCCAGCATGCACCCTTTGCACTAGTGCACCCTAGGGCTTATGCTAGCACGACCCCACATTTTTCCCCTAGCTAGAAAACATAATAAATGCACTTAAAACTTTAAAATGTTGGTTTATATACTGGTGTCGGGTCCATAAGAGGCCTCCTGAACTCTCACACTCATCTACATGGTGTTTCTTCTTCTTGAAATCCACACCATTTCTCTCTAAGATCGAGTAAAAACCTCACTAAATCTCAAAAGGGCTAGGTAATAAATAACTCACTTTAGTGGATTTTTTCCTCCTAGCTTGTTATTTATAGTTTTTTTGACCTAATTTGGCATTTCTCTCACCCTTGAGGCACTAGATGACCATCATGATTCTTCTATATTCTTCTAGCACTTGTCGTGATGATTATTTTTATTAAATAGTCATTTTTGCCCATTTTCGCTATGTTGGGGCATGTTTTTGCTTCCCGACGACTCACATCTACTACCTGGGGCATATTTTTGCTTCCCAACATTTATTAATAATGGCCATGTACATTATTATTCTTATAGATCATTTTCTTCCTAAAAATTATTAAAAATCCAAAAAAATGGTAAAAATTTGAAAAAAATCCAAAAAATTGGCAAAATTTATAAAAATGTAAAATTTATTTTTTCAAAAAATTGGTACAAAGCATACATGTAGTTGAAGCTTGTATCGAAAACATTTTCCTCAAACATCAAATTTTTCATACAAAGCATCTTTCTTTGTTCCTCACTTGTTCTCACACACGACTTAACTCATCTCGGATCTATCTCCATTAACAAAGTTGGTTTGATTACTATCTCTGTACTCCCTTGCACAAATGAGTTGTTTAGTACTGTTTCATAATGCATGATTTATTTTTCATAGGACCCCTGCATCCTCCGTTTATTCACCTCGCATGTATCCTTGTTTGGGGTGTCATTTTTAATCCTTGTCGTTAACTCAACATGTGGGAATAAAGCTTGATAACAAAAACATTGGTGAAACTGTCTTAAATGTTATTTGTTTAAGTATGTGTGTGTACTTTTTTCCCTATCAAGTTATCTTGTTTACTTTCTTATATTGCATTACGTTATGTATATTGCATTGAGCTAGTGTTTTAACAATAAAAAAATGTTAGTATTATAGTTTTTCATGTTATTTTACACTTTTTTTGTATGCGTATATTTTAATAAGAGCCGATGATGTAGATCATATGAGCAATGTGATGAAACAAAGTTGTTTATTGAACGAGTTGGATGCAAAATCTATTTCCATATTCTTCACTATCATGTCTTATCACTATCAATTTTTCTTCCAAAACACCTAGGGAAATAGGGATCATTTTTATCCCCCTCCCCTACCTTGTTTCTTTTATCTATTTCCTTCATATTTTTGATCGTCGATTGACCTCTTCTATCACCCCATCGACACTCGAGGGGGCATCCTTCATTCTATTATTTTTTCTTCAAAATTTACTTGTTTATACTTGTCTACTATATTTGAAGTGGTGTCACTTACACCACCCCAAAGAGGGGAAAATGTAAACACCTAAAATCCACTTACACAATTATATTGCTAAAATTGTACCAATTATCCTCTTTCCTATCGTTTATTATAATTAGTGATTTTCCGCTAATTAACAAATGTTTCCTCTAATCTAGTCAATTAACGACACTTCATTAATTAATTAGCCTTTATCACATTCTGGATGCCCATTAATGAAACTTTGTTAGTTATAATCCTATTTAAATCAATTAATTAACTACTATTAGTTAATTAATCCTTTTTAACAATGTATTTAATCAATAAACCTTTTATTGGTTAAATCCCTCTTTCAAATGCTTCAAATCATATCAAATTCCTCCAGCCTAAAAATTTATTCTATCCCATTAATTAATCCTAGTTGATTAATTAAATCATCTCCAACTCCCATGAGTTGCTAATCACTTGTTAATTCCTCTAATCAAACTTAACAAGTCTAAATATACTTTATTCTTTATCCCACATTCATTAGGATTCAAGATTCTCCCAAATAGGAAAGGTATATACGCATACCTTCATACATCCTTTCACACACACACCACACTTTTACTAGTGATTTATACAAGCTTATGATAAGATCCTTCTCCATTCTTTGGAATAGCTACTTCATCTTTGCATCCATTCTA
Source organism: Taxus wallichiana var. yunnanensis (assembly GCA_018340775.1). Classification (NCBI taxonomy): domain Eukaryota; kingdom Viridiplantae; phylum Streptophyta; class Pinopsida; order Cupressales; family Taxaceae; genus Taxus; species Taxus wallichiana. The sequence continues at coordinate 108,823,755 of CM031236.1, forward strand.
CCATTGTTGAGTAGAAAGGAAGATCCAAGCTTGGCCTTGTAGCCATTTCTTGGTGAGATCCTTCCCTCTCTTTGGAGATCAAACACATAGATTTGATTACTCATGATCTAAAGAGGCTCATGTTTTAGAAGTAATCATACATTAATAGAGTAGGAATGGTTAGCATTAGTTGATTCAATTCATGTTTATGCAAAATAGCTAGTTTCCTTTAAGCTCTAATCATAATGTTAATGGTAGATTTAGCTTTGCTTTGGAACTACTAGGTGTTAGTTCCTTTCAATTAGCATAGTAAATTTAACATGAACACAACTCCAATGATATAAAGTATTATTCAATATTTTTTGTGCCTACGTGTTCTCCTCATAACTCCTTATGGAGCTTATAGAATCAGCCGGAGAAGTCAAGGTTCACAATTTGACTGCTCATTCCTTGCACTTGAAAACTCATAGTTGAATAAACTATCCTTGAATGATCAAAACTTTCCTAAATATTCCTAAACTACTTCCAACACCTTCAAGTATTTCAAATACCACATTTGGATACTTAATACCTTTTAATAACCTCACGAGGATGCACACAGGTTTCGAAATGGCCAAAATTGGCCTTTTTAGGCTTGCCAACGAATTAGTATTTTATTGCACTTCAATGAATGGAATAATGGACCTTGTTAAACCTTTTTAAAAACTTATACATGTTCACCCAATGCATTAGGAATACCTTCAAGGACAAGGTGATCATGACACAAGAGGTAAGCGGTCCTAGAGAGGGATTCAAGAAGATTTGGGAGCAAGATTTCACATTATGGCTTAGTTTTCATTGTTTAAGTTTTGCATTTTGGGTTAGTCAATTCACATGACAACATCTCCATATGAAGATCATCCTCTTACCATTCCAGTCTTAAAAATAATCCTTAAATGGAATTAGATTTAGGATGCTCATATACTTCTTTTTCATATCCCTCTCATGAGAATATGTGAATTCTTGATCCTTCACACATGATGGTGTTGGATGCCTCACTAGTTTAACTAGCTCATTTTGATTTGTTTCTAGAAGATATTTGGACACAATGGTAGAGTCAAGATATGATGATCATCAATTCACTCATTGAACCTCACTTTTCACCTTTAAACATGATGGTATCTTCTTAATCTCATCAGTGACCTCCTTAACCAATATGTCACCTAAGTGGAAGCATGATTATGATGTCTGTACACCCTCTTTCTCAATTGATCCTCATGGAGATAGGTTTCCTCCTCTTGATAGAAGGATTGATCCCTAAATGAAACTTGGAGGAATGTCGAGAGATGAATTCCATGTTCTTGACCTCCACATTATACTAAAACACTGCAAATTCCACCTCCATGACTTGTAAGATGTGAGTTGATTATCAAACATTAAGTGTTTAGAAACACTCTCATAAAATATGCATTATTTGTGAGCCTAAGATGATTTCCACCATCACTCATGGTGAGCTTCTCTTATCATGCTTCGATGACCATTCCCTTCATGATTTGAATCTCGATGAAGCTCTTGATGTTTCAGATCTTTCACAGACCTCGTGAGTTTTATGATTGCACCCATTTTCCTCATGATGTTTCAAATCCTTCATAAACCTCGTGATGACCATTCCCTTAATTATTTGAATCGATAAAAACTTACATATGTGTTTTGATTTATTATGTGTTATAAGAAATTACATGAGTCCATATATTCGAGAAGTTGTTACTTTTGGGATTTGTGAGGTTTATAAAATATAGTTTTGACACATCTAACACTCCTAAAAATGTCAGTAAACAATCTAAAAGGCCCCAAAACCTAAACAATGACTATATTCTTTCCCGAAATAGACATCGATTGTAGAATTTAAACCCTAAAAGCTTTAGACTGAATGTTGAAATCCTGAAAAATACCTATGTATTGACCAAATTAAAATATGAAAACCATCTTCTAAATTATGACTAATGGAGTTGTGAGACTAGTTCTATAAGGTGCAGAGTGACCCTAATTCCTTATATTTACTAAAATAAATTAAGAAATAATAAAGTATAAAGATTAATAAATGAAGAACTTATACTCAAACAATTTATTTTAATAAACATATCCCTCCCACAATCACATATACCACATAGCAAATAGGAATGTGAACGCATTATAACGCACTCACGTTATAGTGCACTTGCATTATAATGTGAACAAATTATAATGCGCTCACATTATAATGCAAACGTGTTATTACGCTCTCATGTTATAGTGTGTTTGTGTTATATGAATACATTATAATGAACTCGCGTTATACTACACTTGCATTATAATGCGAACACGTTATAGCGCTCATGTTATGACGTGAGCATGTTACATCTTATTTGGATTTTAAATTACCAAACCATAGGCTTGGATTTTCCTTGGATATCCAAACCTAAGATTTGGACTATGTAATCCATGAATAAATATGTGTTTTACAAAAAATCAAAATCTACACCCCGATATATCATGCATTATAACATATTATTCCAAAAAAATTATACTATGATGTCAAGCTCGTTTTACCTTGGTGACGATATACTTCTTTCTAAAATATGATTAGTTTAAGGTTTTCCTCTTTAATTTCTTTTACTAGTTCCTTCTTTTCTTGTCAAAACATATGCATACATTTTTGTACACAATTTATGATTTTTTCATCCAAATTTCAAAAAAAAATCCTCTTCTAAACTCCATTCTACATGCACTTTAAAAAAATGACTTTTTCTCAAAGTTACGGGGTGTACATACAAATATTGCATTTTCGGGATGTGTGCACTTTGAAAATTAATAAACAATTATATATTCATCCAAAAATTATGAAAAAATAGTGGAACCTCATACATGGTCTTAACTAACTTTCTATAAGGGATTTTAAAAATAATTTATAAAACTTAAAAATGGGTGGGTGCACACACAATAGGTTCTTATCTTTTTGACACAAAAATAGACATACTTTGTGTGTACACCACATTTGACCCTCTTAATATCCACCATTTAAAAAAATTAGTAGTTTAGAAACTAGATTTCAAAATCTACTGTATATATTCTTATCACTTTGTCAAATTTTGAGCATATACATGCCAAATTATTAGATGAAGTTTAGGTTTTATTGATTTCAAGAAAAATGTGTCCACTTTTGACCCCCTTTTGGTCCCCCATTTCCATGCACTTACCCCATGTATGGATCACCTTTGGGCTTCTAAGTCCATCATTTCTGATAAGGACAACAAGTTCTTGAACATATCTTGGTCCATCCTATGGGGAATGATGGATACTAAGTTAATAAAGTCCACAGCCTTCAACCAACAGAATAACGAGACAAACAAATGTGGTGAAGCTCTTGATTTTCCACATGCTTCATATGTATCCCTCCAAACACCCACATATGTGGGATGAGGACTTACCTTATATACAACATGGATATAACATGGCCTTGCACAACTCTGCCAAGCATAGTTCAATTCAAGTTTGTTACTATTGGTGTGAGTCATATTCCACATCACTAGGTAGGTCATCTCACTTAGGTGAGGTCATAGGTCTAGGTGTCATTTAGGGGTCATCATGGGATTCCCTTATGCGTCAGTGCATCATATGTGTCATTGGGAGTTACTTCCTATCCAGAACGTAACTCCCCCTCTCTACTTGAGAGGTCATGATTACAACATTGGGGGTTACAAAACACCCTCTATATGTACACCCCTTCATATCTATGAGATTAGTGTGGAGATTTTTGGCTTAATGAGGTTCTGCCCATTTTTCAAATCTTACATGCACTTTCGGTTGATGCTCGCTCTTCATGAGATCTTGTCACACTATCGATTTACACCACATTCGATGTCCACACATTCCACATGATCCTCATGCTTCACATTTTCACATTCTCCCTCATGGTATCAGAGCGCATGTTGTGTGGATCCGTGTAACTCTTCATTTTCATGTTTTTCAACTCTTTGTTCATGATAAACATGTCTCACATGTGTTCATCATAATGGATATTTCGTTCGCTCATGTGTTTATTGCATTGATTTGGGGTTTTGATCTCTTGTTCTTGGTTGTTCTTTGTGGTTTTTGGGTGTTCGTGGATTTTCGGTTTTGTATGTAGCTTTAGAGCATTTTTGTAGGTTTATCACTAGGTTACGGGTTGCGGTTTCAAGGGTTCAAAGTGCTAGTTTTGATTTTTTCATTGGAAAGGAGCTACTTCTTGGGGCCCACTTGCCCTCAACACACCGATTAGGGAACCAGTTGTCCCATCTCACCCTCCTTCTCTGCCCCAACTCACCTCTATCACCCACCATCCTTTCAGAACTTTTCTCGCCTCTAGTTTTTTGTTTGGTCTTCGCTCACATTTGTGGGCTTCATTTGCATCGGGCTTGCTTGATGTTTGACCGATCGACATCAATCTCAACTTGGACCCATCTTCTACCCCTAGTCTTCTCTCGACCCTACTTCACCTCTTCAACTCATGCTTGGTGTCTCCAGTCGAGCCCTTTGCTAGTGGATCCTCTTGCTCGACTCTAGCTTTGCTACCCGTGACCTAGTTTCATTGTGTTAACCCATGCTCCCACGTGTTTGGCCCTCTGGTTTTGTGCTTGCCTTCGACCCGTGCTTGACTACCTCCTTATCATGAATGTTTTCGTGCTTCACTAAATTCTCCATCCTCAATTAGAACCCTTCTCTACTTGGTTCGTGGTGTTACCCCTCATGCTCTACTTGCGGACCAAACTCCTTTGCTGCATGCTTGAGTCCATCGCAGTCCAGTTCCTCCATGTGTTTAGTTTTATTGTGCTTCCCGCATTGGCTTGTCATTCTATTTGAGGACTTGGTTTTTTATGCCCTAGCATGGCACTCAATGCTCCACTGCCCCGCATCGACGCTTGCCCCATGTCACTCTCCCAAGTAGTTATCTGTGGTATCCTCAGTGACCAACTCATCGGCTTTGACCTTGGTTCACAACCCACTTTGTCACTTGATGCAATGTGAACCATTCACTAGTTAACTCGGAACTTCATCTAGCTCGAACTTCAATGGTCGACTCACCACTCCCGCCGACTTTGTAATGCAGCCCCAATCACTTGACATGCACCTCCCAACTCGCCCACCGAGTCGATTCATCTCGCCACCCTCTCCTAGCTCACTCCACCGAGCCGAGCTAGCTCACCGAGCTATCCTCCCCTCTAGACCTCTTTCTCTCTAGACACATCTTTCACCCCTCTAGATTTTTTGCCTTTTTTCCTCCTTTTCAGCCTTATGCATCATTGTAGGGGAAAAACATAAAAAATTCATTGTAATAAGGGGGATTTTTTTCTAGGCTCCACATACAGGGTTATTGGGATTTCTGGGCCACTTTTTTGGCTCGTTCATTGTAGTGCTCCTCTTCTCCTGTGGGTAGTGGATGCATCCGCCATAGGCTTATGGAAAGAGAGCCTTCTCATTTGCATTATGAGATGCATTTTCTCTCACTGCCGAGTAGTGTACCCTTGTTTTTTTCTTTCCCCTTTTGTGCTTGATTGTGTGTCATTCCTCTACTTCCAACTAGGACTTCATTTTGGTCTCCACTCCCGTGTGACTTATCGCCTACTGCGAGGTGATTTGTCAATTTTCTAGTGTCGCATGAACATACCTATTGTAATCGTGCACTACTTATAAAGTGCCATACATGGGGTTATCATTTTTATTCTCGAGTGTCATGTTGCTTGCAAACACATTATCGGCCGAGTCCAATGTCTTACATTCTTACACCCTCTTCTTCTTGTGCACCTTACACTTCTTGCTTCCCAATCATGGAGGATGCTCTTTCTAGACTTGAGTGTCGTAGGATCACCTTATAACCTCTGCCACTTCTTCTTGGGAGAGATAATTATACATCATGGCATGCTTCCATGGAATGCTACTTCACCTACGAGGGTCTTACACACTTCTTGCTTGGGCCAGTTCTTGCACCCACTGATTCCAGTCGTCTTGAGGACTTTCTCAACACTTGTGACCATGTTGTTGGTCACTTGATGTTTTCTATCACCATACCTCTCCGCATTCACGTGGCAGACTCAAATCCTCCCCACTACATCTAGAGCATCTTTCAGTCCTTGTTTGGAGACCCTTCACATATAACTATCATTGTTGCTACTTTGTTGATCCAGTTGTATCCTCTTCTTCTTCGTGTGATGGAAGTTCCATTGACTCATACTTGATTGGTCCTACTTCTGATGATGAGGATTGTGCTCCCATTTCGATGCGAGAGTACCACAAAGGAATTCTCTCACCCTTTTCTCACTATTCTAGAGAACGTTGACACCCCTCCCATCTCATCAAACATCGAGCAATCCCATTCTCAGCCTCATACCATCATTGCACCAACCTCCTTTCCACTCCTCTACCTTCATTGGATGACTTATACCTGTTTGACATCGCTCTTCTATTTTTGAGCCCCCTCATTAGGATGAGTATTTTCCTGACCTTGTTCGTCTATTCACAGTATCTACTTGTGATGCAGTATAGGTTCCTCATCCTTCTACAAGTGTTTCGAGGAGTCCATCATCTCCTTTGTTGGGAGTTCCCCTTCTGGGACTCTTATCACTTCCACTTTTTAGGAGATCTTCATTGATCCACCCTTGCTTGTGGATCCTCTTTCTGTTGTGGGGGTTGTTGTGTTTCCTTCACATCACTTGGACATCCTTTTTATGGGTGTTCCTCTTCTTCAATTTGAAAAATTTATGCACGTGGCATTACCTTCAGTTCCTTGGCACTAATTTGCTAGACTTGTATCACACTTTTGTGGACCAGACTCAAAGTTCTTCATGTTTCTACCTTTAGTTTCCTTCGCAGAGTGGGAGGAATTCCAACACTCTATTTCTATCCTTCCCAACGACAGGCACATAGTTCGGTGTGGGTGGCTTTTCTTTAGTCTAGAGGCAGAGGACCATGTCATCGACACTCTTATGGGAGAATCCCTAGAGTTTTAGATTCTAGATCTATCCATGGCATCTTCTGCGTTCCTCTTGTCCCCCTCTTCTTCTCTCATCTTCTTCTTTCCCGAGAGATTTCCATTTTGTACATGGGTACCTTATCAAGCTCCTCAATGGATGGGACCCATTTTTGACATCTTTATTAGATTAGAGAGTGTTTTTTTATCCTTGTGGTGGATGATTTTTCCATTGGTTTTCCTCCATTTCTTAGGATTATTGTTGTGTATGGGTACCTTATCAGGATTCAGTGTCAGGACCCATTTCTTTTTTTTGACTTTTCACCTCATCCTAAGTTTCCATGAAGGGGGGTGTTGGTGTGAGTCATATTCCCATCACAAGGAAGGTCATCTCATTTAGGTGAGGTCATAGGTACATGTGTCATTTAGGGTCATCATGAGATTCCCTTACACGTCAGTGCGTCATATGCATCATTGGGAGTTACTTCCTATTCCAGGAACGTAAATGCCCCTCTCCACTTGAGAGGTCATGATTACAACACTGTGGGTTACACAACACCCTTTATATGTACACCCCTTCAAATATATGAGATTAGTGTGGAGATTTTTGGATTAACGAGGTTCTGCCATTTTTCGAATCTTACATGCACTTTTGGTTGATGCTCACTCTTTATGAGATCTCGTCACACTGCCGGTTTGCACCACGGTTGATGTTCACACCATCTACATGATCCTCATGCTTTATCTTTTCACATTCTTCTCCCTAATTACATATTCTAGCCTATGACACACATTGATGTATGCATTCCAGTGCATACAATGGAATACACGCCTCATGGAAAAACTAAAAAAAAGGCAACAAGGTTCATTGAACAGATTCAATACACTCAACACCGGGTCCATGATATTTTACAAAATATGAATGAAAAGTAAAACAATTCCATAATCAACACAGTTTCCACATAATTTCAAGGTCGGTGATACTGATCTGTTGTGGCTTCAGACGGAAAAACTTGTAGGTATGTACATGAAAATTTGACCTATATGATATGGTCCCTACACTATCACCAAACAAGTAGGAGAAAATGATTTCAGTCAAATCGACCACCCTACCTTGGTATGCATCCTATCTTTAATGTGGACCTCCTCAAACCATATCACCCACCTCTGTTGATACCTTGGTCATAGTAGAATAGTTGTACATATCCAAACTCAACCTAGAAATCTTTTATCTAGTTGAAGAAGATCGATTGTGGACACTTGGACCAAGACCACTAGAGGATGTCCTATTCAACTCTATTAGGTGATCAAGAAAGGAAATCTCAGTCATCAAGGTGAGTGGCTCACCGAGTACCAGATCAAGAAATATTTTCCACACTTGATGGGACTCCTTGGTGCAATGGGGACCATTACTTTTGAAGGAGGGAGGAATGATCTAGACAACAATCTAGGAAGCAATTCTAGTGGGGCAACTTCTCGGGAGTCATAACTTTTGCATCGTAGCTTTAATTGACTCCATTCAAAATGCATCGAAAAGATTGGAATAATTAGAATATAGTGAACGGGTGCAAAAATTGTTGGGAAAATTTAACCCTTGAAATCCGCTTCTAAAGGCCTCAAAATACAATTTTTGTAGTGTTGTATAAAAATAGTAATTTCACAAAAATTTTGCATATGTAATTCATGGAAGGTGAACCACCTCGTCTCCCTCGAGATTGGTGACCTTCCACATTCTTCTATATGTCTCTTCATATTTCTATAATTAGGTATATAAGTATATGTAACCTGAAAGGGAAGGACACACATCTCCTTGCAGAGATAGCTATTGTAATCTCAGTCTTTTGAATAATATACATCTCTTTTCAAAGATAGATTTATTGTTTACATCTAACACAATTTTTATTATGTCCTTTAATCCCAAAACCCCTAAGTTTTGAATTAAACACACAATAGACAAAACAACCAACAAAGAAGGGCCCAAAACATCTAAAGACTAATAATAAGGATAAAAGGACCCTACACTAGAAAATTTATAAAAAGCATAATACGGTTTTGATCGTGACCAAAACTAGAGGATATGGTTTTGGAAAAAAACTAAAACCCCAAAAAGAAATGTGAGAGAGCACATAAAAGAGAAAAAGAGGAGAAAACTAAAGGAAGAATAGAGGGAACTTATTAGAAGATGACCAACAATATAGAATACATGCCTGTAAAAATCTAATCTAGACTAAATAATAGATAAACACACAAATACACTAGATCAATGTAAGCTTATGACAAATAACTAATCTCATATCAAAATTAGGTGTTTATACTTATACATAAAAGGCTCTAAAAACTCTAGAATTGAAGTTTAAAAATGCTCTAAATAGGGGAGATGACCCCATAGTCGTGCACCCTAACTTTAGGGGCACGTAGATATATGTAGGGGTCTCGTCAACATAAAAAAATAATATCATTGTGTAGCGTATCATTGTGCCACATCAACATTTTCGTTTCGTGTGTTTATTTGGAGGGAAAAGTAGTTTTTGAATTGATTTAAAATGAAAAAATATATATAAAGCATTTGAAAGAGGTACCAATGACCGAGCGCCCTATGTGTCACATTGTCATTGGCTCTTAAAAAGTGTCATTAATCAAAAAGTGAACAACTATTAGTCCTTTTTTCAACAACCTATGGTGAAAACCAATGTACATGTTTTGGTACATGCACAACTATGGGGTCATCTCCCTACTCTATAATTGAAGTTCAAACATGGATAATCTTAGGGTTATGGTTCAACGGTTGATTAATGGAAAATTATGTTACTACCAATGGGTCACATGTTTGAGTGACACAAAGTGGCTCCACAATAAATTTTACATCTAGTGTGTAAGGACATGCCCAAAACTTATGTTGTCCAGTGAATCGAGTCTATGTTTGTGTCCCAATGAAGAGGGTCCACTAAAATTGATTAATCAATTAAACTACTTGTGTTGCCCAAAGAATTAGGCCCGTATTTGTATTCCAAGGACGAGAGTCCACCAACCTTTGATGAATCAGTTAACAAACTTGTGTTGCCTAAGGAATTAGGCCTCGATTTGTGTCCAAGGACAAGGGCCCACCATTCACCTTACAATTCCTTGATTAATCAATCAATCAAAACAACTTTGTGATACCTAATAAATTAGGCTAACCTTTATATCCAAAATGTGATTGAGCACCATCCCTAATTAATCAATCAAAACAACTTATAGCACCAAGGAATTGAATCCCTTTTAAGGTCCTAAAAATGAGGTCTCACCAACACTTCATTAATCAATCAACTAAAATGAAATTTAAATAAGAACACACTAATAGAGCCCTTAAAAGCACTCCATATATGCCCTCCAATTTATTTTCCATATTAAAGAAAAGTCTCAAAACAATTAAATAACTTACATATAATTTCTTAATTCACATATATTTATCATTCAACAATTTGTTTTTAGTCCCATCTGGATATGATCCAGCATGGTTGAAGAAGCATTGGCAGGGATACATGTTCCCATAATTTCACCATACCCAACAGTATAGATTTTAGTGACAACTACTCTCATGAGCCATATTCTTCAGTTGGGCATTGGTGGATTGAATTGAATGGATGCCAGTCATGGCCGGATTCACATGTTCAATGCTCTCAACACCTACTTGTACATTTCTCGGGAACAAATTCGATAACAGCAGCTCACATTCTGCGTCATTCTTTCAGAAAGTATGTACCCAAACAGATTTTTAAGCTTTTTAGCCTTTTTTAATTCAACGGATCATTGTAAATTACAGTGATTGTATATATGGTTGTTCATAAAACCTGTTAACTTTGAAGTAGGCTTCTGTGCATTATGTTTATACTGCATAGTTTTTTCTGTCATTTTTCTGCAGGATAGAAACTATGTTTTTAATAGAAAAACTTCTTCAACCAAAGCCAGAAGCACTATGCATATATACCCAGAATGTTTTAAGGTTAGGAATTTTAAAAATTCAAGCCAGGATATGTGTTCTGAGAGGATTGGAAAAAATGAGCATTTTATGTTGTCTAGCAAGGATTTGAGGGCTCTGTGTAAGGAGGGCAGATTAAATGAAGCCATTCAAAATTTGCATCTTATGGACCAGGAGTGTATTAGGAAAGATCCTACTGTCTATGTAGTTCTCTTAACGAGCTGTGCCAATAACATGGCTCTTGGAGCAGGCAAGAATGTCCATGCCCATATGATCAAAATTGGAATGAAATCAGATGCGGACCTGGAAAATAGGTTGATTAACATGTATGCCAAATGTGGGAATGTGGGTGATGCAAGTCTGGTTTTTGGAAAAATGTCAGGCAGAGATGTTGTGTCATGGACTTCAATGATATCATGTTATGCACAGCATGGGCTGGGGGACAGAGCTTTGGATCTCTTTGGTGAAATGCTGGGGGCAGGCATTAATCCTAATCAATTCACATTCGGAAGTGTCGTGGCATCATGCACCGGTCCAGAATTTATTGAACAGGGAAAGCAAGTGTGTGCACTTGCCATCAAAAGTGGATTTGCATCTGATGTTCATGTCGGAAGTTCTCTTGTTGCTATGTATGCGAAGTGTGGAAATGTGGAGGATGCACGCCAAATGTTTGACAGAATGCCCGAACGCAACATGGTCTCCTGGTCTGGAATGATTGCAAGGTATGTGCAGAACGAGAATAGCGAGGAGGCACTTAATGTCTTTCATGGGATGCGACAAGAGGGCTTGATGTCTGACAGTTTCAGTTTAGCCAGTGTCCTTTGTGCATGTGCTAATCTAGAAGCCTTTGATGAAGGGAGGCAGGTCCATGCTGAAATTATAAAAAATGGGATTGAGAGGATGTCTGGGTGGAAGTGCACTTGTTGACATGTATGCCAAGTGTTCTGAGGCTGGTGATATGGCTGACGCACGAAAGCTATTTGACAGATTGCATCATCAAAATGTAGTAACATGGACCACAATAATAGCAGGTTATGCTCAGAGTTCAGTAGACTTTGAGGAGGCTTTCAAACTTTTTCTCCAAATGAAATGGGCTGGTGTGAAGCCAAACCTTTCACCTTTACTGGTGTCCTCAAAGCATGTGCTAGCCTAGCTGATCTGAGATGTGGTAAGCAGATCTGTGCCCACATTGTCAAAGCTGGCCTTGAAACAGATTTATGTGTTGCTAATTCTATTATTACAATGTATGCCAGATGTGGAAACATAGACGATGCACGCAAGGCATTTGACAAAATGCCAGAGAGGAATGTAATATCATGGAATTCAATGATTGCAGGGTACATCCAAACTGGGGATGGTGAGGAAGCCTACAAATTATTTCACCAAAAACATGTCGAAGGTGCGAACATGGATGTTTACACTTTCATGAGTATTCTGAGTGCATGTGCCAGTCTAGCAGCCCTAGAACAAGGTATCCAGGTCCATACCATCATTGTTAAAACTGGATTTGAGTCAGATATCAGTGTGGAAAATGCCATGCTTACAATGTATGCTAGATGTGGGAGCATAGAGGATGCTCGCAAAATATTCAATAGAATTCTTGAACCAAATGTGATATCATGGACTGCAATTATAACAGGGTATGCCCAGCATGGGCTTGGGAAGGAGGCCCTAAAACTTTTTGAGCAAATGCTTGGGGCAGGTGTGAAGCCAAACCATATCACTTTTATTGGTGTTCTCTCAGCATGCAGTTATGTGGGCTTGGTGGATGAAGGTCATAGGTATTTTGTATCCATGTATCATGATCATGGAATATTGCCAAGGTTGGAACATTATGCCTGTATGGTTGACCTTCTTGGCCGTGTGGGGTACTTGGAAAAGGCAAAAGCTGTCATTTGTGAAATGCCATTTGAACCTGATGCTTTGGTGTGGCGAACACTACTTGGTGCATGTAGAATACATGGTAATATGGATTTAGGAAAACGTGCAGCAGAATGTTTGCTTGAGTTGGAGCCTCAAGATGCTTCCACTTACGTGCTCCTATCAAATGTGCATGCTGTGGCTGGCCAGTGGGATGATGTTACAAGGATGAGAAAAATGATGAAAGATAGACAATTGAGAAAGGAGGGTGGATGCAGCTGGATTGAGGTAAAAATGAAGTGCATACATTCTTCGTCAGGGATATGTCACACGCACTAACAAAAGAGATCTATGCAAAGTTGGATGAATTGACTCTGCAAATGAAACAGATGGGGTATGTGCCAGACACAAACTTTGTGCTCCATGACGTGGAGGACGAACAAAAAGAACAATTTCTGTCCCACCACAGTGAAAAGCTGGCGATTTCATTTGGGCTTCTTGTCAGACCCCATGGGGCATGCATCCGAATTTTTAAGAACCTTCGTATATGTGGTGATTGCCACACAGTCACCAAGTACATATCCAAGATCGTTGAGCGGGAAATTGTTGTGAGGGATGCAAATCGTTTCCATCATTTCAAGGATGGGTTCTGCTCTTGTGGGGATTATTGGTGATGCTAGGTGAATTTTGAAACAAACAATAAACACAATACTTAAATTCCCATGGCATTGCTAAAGATTATTTGAATACATCTCCGCCTTTAACCTTCTACTATATGCGTCTTCTTTCCCAAAAGTGTTGCAGTTCCTAATGCTAGACTGCACAAACATCAATGAGCTGTGTGGTTGATCTCTTAGAACAAACAAGAAGTTTGACTCAAAACCCACTACTCTTTTAGGGGTAAGACAATCAAATACTGTAATTTTACTATTACAAAATACAGATACTTCCAAGCATTTTGGTTGATGAGAAAAATTATTTTAGGGAGACACTCTTTCAAGATTGTATCCCTCCCTAGATGCAAAATTTTAAGCTTTTATCCATCCCTAACTGCAAACATGAGGGTTTGAAACATTGTTGGATATTGAAGCTTCTGTCACGGAAAAGATTTTTGCATTTGAGGTTTTCAAATTGTAAGGTATTTTATCTTGGAAACAAGGAGCATAAGGTGGAGCAGTTGTCGGTAAGGGGAATAGGGAATTCATCTACAACCTGCTTTAGTTTTGATATGTTGATCACCAGCAGTATTAATTTTTCTAAGTAGAATATTTGAGGAACAGATTCTTAGAGGTGTTTCTTGCTGAGTGTTACACAAGTTTTCGTCCTGAGAGGCTAAGTTGCCGCATTCGACAATTCGCAATGATTAAATTCGTGAAAAATTCGCTGGTAAAAAAATCAGCGATTAAATTATTCCTATGAGAAATATACATTTTTATTACATATATAAAAACAAAAGATAAATTCACATTTCAAAAGAGAGATAATATCACATTTCATTGATTTCATAAGTAGCTATTACAATAATGTGATTGAAAGCAAAAACTTCAAAAAACATGTGCTTGCAGGTTGCGACCAAGCTGGCAGGTGGGACGATTAGTCCGAGCACGGGAGAATACTCGCGAGTTTTGGAAAGCTATCCAGTATTTTTAATTACTAATCTGTCTATAGGCGATCAAAGCTCATGATTCTTTCAGAAGATTGCAAGAAGTTGCTTGGTCCAAAAAGGTGCAAAAATGGATTTTATGAAAATAAGAAAAATATTGCCATCAATGCGTAGAGCTCGAGAAAATATGCACTTTTAGAGAAAACGACACCTGAAACGGAGCCACAGAATGAAAGTTATGGCACATGCAAGTTTTTGCTGCTACATCTTCCCAGACCCTTTCCAAAAATGGCAAATTTTATTCTATGCTTGTGTTTTCTTCACCGAAAATCCAAAAAAGGAAAGAAATGCCAAAAAGGAAAGAAAACACGAATTAAATCGCGATTTTCAACGCACTGTTAAAATTCGGCAAATTTCGATTTTTTCCTTGTAGTTCACCGAATGCGGCAACTTAGCTGAGAAGTATATCGGTTATAGGCAGAATGCAAGTAGAAATCCTTGTCTGATGCAAAATCTGTGTACCCCATTTCTCCTTACAACTAGTAAAACCTGAAAGGTGTTCTCAGGAGGCTAATTGGGCCATGGTTTTGATATTTTTCTCGATATGCTTCTATATTAGTTCGTTCTTCGTTCCTTTGGTAATATGGCTGTTTATGTTTTAATCTGGCTCTATATTTCTCCAACTAGCATGGAGAACTCTCTCTGGCATCATTACATGATGTGCAAGGGACTTGACTATGGTGTATGTTGTTGGCCCCAACCCAGCCTGATCTGTATCCAAAGATTATGGGCTTAAGTTCTAACTTCTACCACTGTATCAAAGGGCTCACAAAGGATGCTAAGAATCATATAAGGTTTTGTACAAAGCTGTAAGGATGCAAAGGATCATATAAGCTGTTCTACAGGAATGTAAGGAGCCAATGATATAAGGGTTATTGGAATGCATTTAATGCATCCGTGAGAGAAATGACAGAACAGAGTTAGCGGGGATTTTTGGTTCTATGGGGCCAAGCTATGATATCATGTACATGATATGAAATATGCACTCTTTTTAGTGAAAGATTAATGGGAGATAAAGATTTCTAACCGAGATCTCTTCCATTGTTCATCATAGGCTCCAAGTTCCCCATAGCGTGTCTCACTTCAAGGGGTCTCCCTATTCTCAGTTTCTGCTAGTGCGCACCCCTTGGGACCCACATTAAATTGGTCTCTGAACAGATCAGTGGATTGTAGAGGATGTTTGAACATTATGATACTTTGTTATTGCTGTGTTGCTTGGATTCCCTTAACTTTTACGGATCATCATGAGCCACAATTAATCAGAGCTGCAGCGTTTGCAGAAACAAATAAACTACATGATAAAGAACAATCAGGTTCAATGCTTTCAGCAAGTATTGATGAATATAGGGAGTGAATACAATGCTATGTGGTAATTTTCTGATCTAGGATTCAAAACTACATCTAAGTTGAAGAAAAACACAACTTAAATGCGATTTTCTTGCTTTATGCTCCCAGTAAGATGTATGAAAACTGGCAAGATTCACCTTATTTTTCTATGAAGACTGTATTGAGAAACCTAGATAAATTGTAAGAAATGCAACTGCCCAACTGGCTTATAAGCTTCCTCACTGTCGAGGAGAGTCACAACCCGATCCTTTGAATGTGATCTCTACAATATCGCTCTTGCCACTAAGAGGCGTCAGTCTTGCTATTCACTTTGCTTACGCAGAAAAGGGAAAAAGGTGAAGAGAAATATTGGTAGAGGAAACAGAGTTATTGGTACGGATGTCTGCAGAGCGAAGACAGTTGTGAAAAATGCTGTGCATTTGCTACTTTGCATTTTTAGATAAAAGCCACTAATGCCATCATATCAAATTTATAGGGGAGAAATGTTTGCAGGATAGAATTGTCACTCTGACAGTATGTAGCCAAAAGAAAACTGTAAAATGAAGAAAATCCAAGAGAAATTAACAACTGCCTGGCAGCATTGATTTCATTGAAAAACTTGTATGAGCCATGAAGATCATTAAGAAAAAATTCATGATGGTGCATTCAAAGGCTAAAGTCACATGGTGAGAACCAAATAGAGGCAGAAGAGTTTGCAAATGCCAATATTGTAAATTTCAGTATTAGGGACTAACATGTTTACTTGATATATTAAAAGTTCTTAACAAAATTAGCCAATATTCACTAAAGATGTCAAAGTTACCAGCTTCTGTAGTAGCAGGTTGTTTTATATAAGCTTCATGCATTCCCCACAAAAAAAGTGCTAAAAGTTCAAGGGCTAATGCTGAAATTGTGTTCATGACTGGTTTGCTTTAAAGATTGAGTTATTAACACCTGTGTACTTCCTTACAAAACATCATATCTCTAACATGAACATTTGACTTGGGGGAAATCCAGAATACGCAATTGAAAGATCTCATTAAAACTTTCATGTATTAATTTGAGGCAAACTAATATGCTTTTTCACTGTCAATTAAAAGGCTAGGAGCCTGTCAAAACTTAAAAGGCTAACGGTCAACAAAACCCTACAGTTATGGGCTAACCAAATGTTAAGAATCTTTCACTTAATAGCTTAAAATAGTGGCAATGTAAACACTTTCTAGACTTTCGTAAATGTCTTAAAATTTGCTATATTAAGGAGTATAGTTCTAAGACCCAGCAAGTCGTCTAAAACTTTAGGAGAAATAGAGTAGGATATTGTTAACCATTTCGAAGTCAAACATCATCGATGATGTAAAAGTATAAGAGCAAATTCATCATAGAATCTTAGCACCGACATACTGACAACATTGGCAGCAACCCAATGCAACACATTACAGAATGATAAGTAGCAACATTATGCCTTTGTAACTTTACTAAAAACAAGTTTGTAGTATATTGATATTTTGTAATTACACTAGACACAACAAATTTTAACATATGACCCTATGGTGTTTAGCTCTGTAAGAACCACAATAGCAGCTTTACCTGTTAGTGATCATCATGTTTGTCAAGATGTACACAAAATATGCGGCCAAATTTTCTAACCTTGGATTGGGAACTTTGGCCATAATCAAACTGAATTCAAGAAAAGACGTGCCTTATTGCCTTTTTATATTTTGCCTTTTGCTCCCTTTTATTTTCTTATGCAGGTCATCCTGGAAAAAATATATTTAGGAATTGCATATTCAGTCACAGTCTCAACTCTTTGAATGTGATCTGTACAATATGATTCTTGCCACTGAAAGATGTTCAAGTCTTACATTTGACGTGATCTTGTGCAGAAGATATATCAAGGAGACGAGAAATAATGGTTGAAGAAAACATGAGGCATTGTCACTGATATTCAATAAGTGAAGGAATTTATGTTATGAATGCCAGGCATTTGCTACTTCTTGTGAAGGTTGACACTTGAGATGGAGACTGATAATACATAGTTGGTTGACGCTCGAGATGCAAGCTGATAATGCATAGTCGGTTGGCACTCAAGATGGAGGCTGATAATACACAGCCAGTTGACACTCGAGATGGAAGCTTATAATCCATAGCCGGTTGACACTCAAGATGCAGGCTGATAATACATAACCAGTTGGCCGGTTTACACACAAGATGGAGGCTGATATTGCATAGTCGGTTGACACTCAAGATGGAGGTATTTTATGTTATGAATGTCAAGCATTTGCTACTTCTTGTGCAGTTTGTCATTGGAGATGGAGGCTGATAATATACGCAGCGATCAGATTCAAAGGGGAGAGATGGTTCCAGGATTGTGACCAAAGCGAGATATGCAAACACCAAAGAAAAATGCTAAATGAAAAAAATCCAAGAGATTCTAGGTAACTCTTGACAACATAGATTTTGGTTAAATGCTTGTATAATAATAGTAGCCGTCAAATCATTGATAGCTAGTCCATGTCGATGTGTTAAAAACCTAAAAATCTAGAAGGTGAGATCCAATATTATAGACGAGTCCACAGCTGCCAATGTTCTAAGTTTACAAATAGGGACTTATGTTTGCTTTTGATACATTAAAATTACTAGCACCAAAAGATCTAGCTAATGGTCAAATAAAGATCTCATGGTACCACAGAGCAGCCAGCAAATGAAAATTTATGCATACCTTTTTCCACAAGTTTATCTGTTCATTTTATTTCCTTTCTGGGCCCCAGAAGATGCCAAAGAATATGTGCTAGAGAGGAATGCCAGTAGTTAGGGACCCAGCGTGTAGAGGTCTCTAGTGCCATGTTAGTTCCATTTCAGCCCACCAAAACCCATGGCAGCAAGTCTCCATGTTACACCTTTCCTCCTAAATTCTTCTGTCCACATGCCATAGAGTTTTGGGGTGCATGCTTAGAGCGTGTTTATGTGGCATTGAATTATGGGTGTTCCCAAAAGTTGACACACGCCCCTCTGGCCTGTGAAAGCTATCTTGCAATTACCTGGACATGACTCCTCCACTCAGGTTGCATTGAAGGAACGTAGGTGGAGTATCAAACAAACATCCATTAGATGAAGTGTACACACCTAATAAATTTCAATACATGGCTTGGGCCTAAGAAAAAAGAATAAATAGCTGGATTAATATATGTGGGTAAAAATAATTTCAATAAACTTATAAAGCAATAACTTAACAACTCTTTAAATAATTATATTCTTAAGATGGATTTTAAATTTGAAGGTCATGATAAGGAGCATCTAAGCCAGTGGATCAAATTGATCTTGGCCTTGAATTTAAAAAATAAAATAAAATCACTCAAACAAAAAGACTATATCTTACGTTTGCTTTTGTTTTTGTCATTTATTTGGATTGATGAATAATATTTCATTCAACATTTTTTTAATTTACTTTCGAAAATATGAGGTTACAACAAAAGATGGCCGCAGCCTTAAAAGCGGATCCCACAGAAATCAGCTTGCTGGTTGGGATGAGATCCGCAAACGATAAAAATCAGATCCCACAAAAATCAACTTGTTGGATAGGATGAGACCCCAAAAAGTGTTCATTCAACTTTTTTCATTTCACCTCCTATTATGGATGCCTCCATATCTAGGGAGCCATTCTAGCTAAGAGGTTATTACAATTTTTTTATGTGTGTAGAGGCCATTTGGGTGCCATGTCTGAGGACAATAAGATCCCTAAATAGGGCACCCCTTCATTGGGCTGTATATTTCCTTATGTTGTAACTTTCTTCCTATATCTTGGCTTATAGACACAACCAGTCATTGGTTTGTTTGTTATTTATTTTGGTTCCCTTTTTGCAGGCTGTGTATGGGCTCCTAGGACAGAGGTTTTACTACTTTCCTCTATAGTTTTCATTCTTAAGAAGGGCGCCACTCCCCTTGATTTCTATGCCAAAAGTAAAATTTTAATGTGTAAAAAATGCACACCCAAGGACAAGGAAAAGGGCGCCCCCACTTTTTGTAATTGTTTCCTATTTTCTAACACAGAAATAAGCTATTTCATTTAATATTACTTATATTTGTTTTTGTTTCATTTATGTGTGCTTCTGTGAGGATTTTATTATACAGTGGCATGCTTGCTAATGCATGTTCACACAAATTTTCTTTGGATTTTAAGTCATAGGCATAAGTGCCTTATATGCAATTAATTTTTTTTTTTTATTAACAGAAATCAGGTTTCATAACATTTTTTGATTGGGAAAATGCTTATTTATCAATTTACTAAATTATAATGTACATTCATTCTTCTTTTGCACTTAATAATTATTTATATATTTTCTTCACATATTGGAGCATTCAATTGTTTTGTAATATTTATATTTTAACAAAAAATATTCGTCTTAACAATCAAATTAGCAAGTAATAAGTGTTATGTAATGGTTAGTCCCTGTACTTGTATTGTAAATTATTTTTTAACAATTGAATTGTTAATGTCCATGTTTTAATGTTTTGAACATTAAAATTATCTCCTTGACATATTTAAAATATGACCATCATTATTTATATAAATTTATATACAAATTATATTAATATACATAAATTCATACATTAAAAATTGTTGAAATGAATGATTTTTTTTTAATAGCCTTATTTAAGTTGCATTGTTTTGCATAATTTGAAAAACAGTACCAAAAAAAAGTCACTAAAAAGTGTAACTAAAGTCAAATGCAATCAAAATCAATGAATAATAGTGCAGCAAAGTAAATATATATTTAAGGAAATGAACTCTTTAGAATATGCCAACTCACCCTCCTTTTTGAGTTACCTATAACTTAGGAACATCCGTCATGTAAAGAAAATACACTATTTGACTATGTTAGATAATATTGGCCTCCAACATTTGTTGCACCATCTCCTAAATCTCACTTTTTTTGGACATATGGGTACTTGGAGGTTGGATGATTAACTCCTTGATATTAGTTGAATGGCATGATCATTATATTTTTGGTATTGCTTTGAAAATCACTATGTGGTTATAAAAAACCATCTATAACTTTGGAGGAATTGACATCTTTTCTAGAAGTGTTTTTAAGGATAAGAGTTGTGTTACAAAATCATATGCTCTCTTTTGGAGAATATTATGCATCTAGTGAGAACTAACCAATTGTTAGGATTTTGCAGGCCATCCAAGAATTTAAAATGGCTTTTCTTTGATTGAAAGTGCATGCATAACTCCTATAAATACATCTTGATCATTCCCAATATTGTGAGCCATTTGACTCCCAAAATGATGTCTACTTCTACCATTGGAATGGAAAACATAGGAGATTATATCTTTTACTCGCTCACAGAGGCCTTTATACTATGTTGTTTCCATGGAAAATTGATTGTGCCTCCATTTACAATTATGACTTAAAATTTCAGAGTTGGATAAACAAAACGATTCAAGCATTCTAACAACTTATTATTGATGAGGTTGTGCATACTCCCCAAATTAATTAACACTATCACTCTATTTATTTAAAAACCTCGCCATTTTTAGGGTTTGTAGGATGTTGATACTTAAAATTACATGACATAAAATATATCTTGGGAGTATTTGATTCTTCCATAGTCTCTTCTTTAAAATCACCTACTAACTTTTCATCCTCTTCTTCTTCAAAGTGGAACCTTTCATGTAGAACAATTTCTTCTTATCTCATGAAATTGCTTCAATATAAGTGTAAGAACAGAAGAAAATTATTTATATAAGTGAACCACTTTGAGGGGGAAACCTCCAAAATCATATAACAATAATATAATTTACAAATTGATGATTCGGAGATCCCTACTCATCCATATATATATATATATATATATATATATATACCTAACTAAAAGGGGTCACAACCCTTTATCAAACCCATTTATTAAAGATAAGTCGGAATACATTAAGAACTAACTAATGAATTCAAATGTTAATGATAAGTGTGCCTTAGGCCAACCCACACATATACTTGGGCATGTTAAAAGTTATGTGTATGGCATGTCCCTCCTCTTTAAAATAATGTTACCCTAAACATTGAACAACTTAGGATGCTATTACAAAAAAGCTTCATATTCCTAGGTTACATCCTCATTGATCAACTTTTTCAACTTGATTAAATACCATTAATCTCTCATGCTCACAATCATTTAGTGTGTATCTCGAAGGTTTGTCTCATATTCCAAAATGATCCTACTTTCCTTGTGTAGTTTAGGTAAGTTAGTTTTTGTAGCTATTTTTTTTCCAATGACCACCTCCACGAAAGATTAGATGTGTGTGAGTGGATTGGGGTAGCTCCAGCTTGAATGCAATGTTGCCAATTTCCTACAAGATTTAATAAGGGCCATAATATATAAGAGATATTTTAAATCTTTATCCATTGCTAAAGGAAAACCATTTATATGGTTGTAAGTGACAAATACCTAATCACCTACTTGAAAATGCCTCTCACTACAAAAGTATTGATATGTTTGACACTTCATTCAATTTTAGGCCATTGATAAATTCTTTCTAATGCTAGCTAGGACCTCTTGTTGGTGTTTAACGTGTTCTTCCACGACAAAAAACTTTGGCTAGCCCCTCGGAAGAGGTGATAGAGGGAGGTTGATACCCATATAGTTCCAAAATTGGAGACATCTTGCAAGAGGCATGAATGCAAGTGGAAGAGGCATTTTGTTAGTGGGAGACAATAAACTATATTTCTTATGTTTTCAATGTGAAACAACAAGATAATTTTCTAGGCATTTGTTGACCATTTCTATGTTCCCATCATATTGAGGATGATAAGATGAGTTATGAGCCAACCGAGTACCCAAACGTGAAAATAAATCAATCCAAAAAATACTAGTAAAAATTGGATCATAGTCACCCACGATGATCATGGGTTACCATGTAGCTTTAAAACGATATTTAGAAAAGAAACAACTAGTGTATTGGTTGTAAATGGATGTGAAAATGCTAAAAAATGGCATATATGTGTGAGCCTATTGAATATTACCATGATTAAAATTTTACCGGATGACCTAGGTATGCTTGTTACAAAATCCATAAAGACCTCCTAACTCTAGCTTGGGAACCAAAAAGGTTTATAGAATACATTGTGTTTTAATTGTTTCCCCCTTGTTTGGTTGGCACACCATGAATTCAACCACAAATTTGTGTATATCCCCCTTGAGCCCTTCCCAAAATAAATCATTTCTTGATTATATGATAGGTTTTCAAACATTTGGTGTGCCTCTTTATGGAGATACGCGGAAATCTATAAAGATACAATGTTTGAGGGAAGAATGTGTATCCTTGTCATTCTCCCATTTAAATCTTGCCTCATCCACCCAATATATCTTCCAAATAGCCATGGCACGTAAGAATGCCTTTGTGGATTCATCCCTCCTAGATAGTAAATCCACTACAATATTATCTTTTACTTTCTTATAGATAATATCAAATTCGTATCCCAACATTTAAGTGAACCATTTTTTTGTTCTTTAAACAATAATATTTATTCTGAAAAATATTTAAGACTATCATGATTAGTCTTTACTAGAAGGTGTCTACCCATCAAATAATGTCTCCATTGTTTGATTGCATGGAAATAGCCATCATCTCTTTCTCATAGACTATCTTTAACAAATTATTACCCTTGATTTAGTGACTCTAAGATGGAATGGGTATGCCTTCCTACATGAGTACTTGATTTGATTCTAGATCTCACTGCATCACATTCAACAAAGAAAGTCTTTGAAAACTATGGGGTATCCAAAACTAGAGTTGTGCACATGGCCTCTTTTTGCTTCTCAAAGGCCTTGTTAGTTGCTTCATTCTAGTGGAAGGAGTCCTTATTAAAAAGGGATGTGAGTGGTACTACTATGCTACGTAATTTTCATAAATCTATGATGGTAACATGTTAACCCAAAATATCACAAAGGTTCTTGAGGGATTATGACACACTTTCCACTCTAACATATGCTTTATCTTATGAGGAGCTACTTTCATCCCTTCATGCAAAACATGTCCTAAGTATTCCACCTCTAGTACTCCAAAAGAACATTTAGATGGATTTACATAAAGTGGATGTTCATCTAAAGTTATAAATTCATGGTTCACATGCTAAAATGTTTTTCCCAAGTCTTATTGTATACTAGGATGTCATCAAAAAATACCAATACAAATTTTCACAAGAAAGGCCTAAAAATAGTGTTCATCAAACATTGAAATGTAGATGGTGCATTTGTGAGATCAAAAGGCATTACAAAAAAACCCATAATAATCTTCATGAGTTAAAAAAATTCTTATGGACATTCTCATATTTGATCTAAATTTAATGGTAATTTTAATCCAATTTTCCACACCCTTGCGAAAATTGACTAACATCGAAATCTAGACTTGGGAAATTTCATGGGACCTTGGTGAAAAAACTAAAGAAATAAGGTATTTTCATGTTTTGGGGCACTTGCATTTGTTTGGGACACTTCTCTCCTCTTCGACTCCCCAAACCAACTCATAATCAACCAAACACTTAGAAACCTTTGAGAAAAAATGGATTTTGGGGTCACTTCTAACACCATGTGGACTTTCGGCGGTGTTCGAGTTAGAACTAGTTCCCCAGGAACCAAGGTTCTCCGCATTGCCTTTGGACCTACAAGACAAAGGAAACAATTTAATGCAAATGGGGCGAAATTTCGTGTGGAACTAGTTCTCTAGGAAAAGTTCTCCGCATTGCCTTCCACCCAACGGCGGAGATTTCGGGAAAAGGTGGAACTAATTTCATGGGTTAAGGAGATCCCAGCATGCCTATTTATCCCGAAAATGCGGATCTGGGGAACACATCGGAAGGGGTTTCCGAGCGAAACACAAGGAACAATTCTTGAGTTCTACGGGCATTCCCTGCATTGATGAAAAACAAAACACCATGGGAGAGGTAAGAAGTTAGTGTTGTTGGAAATACGGGCACTAATGTGTTGGGTGGAAAAGTTCTGTGTTCCACCCAACGTTCACCCAACGCAAACCCAAGACCATTGAGACAATGCGGATCAGTTCTTCAAGTTCTCCGCACAATCCACCCGAAAAAATGGAGAAATGGATTAAATGCAGCCTCACACAGAGAACCCCGTCGACATCCCCTAGCCTGCAAACTTAAAATGGCCATAAATTTTGACATGTTGCTCTAAATTTGAAAAAAATTAGTACTGTTGGAAATATCTCAACATCCTCTACACCATAGAAACTAGATTTCTTATTTTAGGTGAGGGTAGGTGGGTGAAAAAGAGGAAAAATCTCCAACATCGAAACAAATACTTCCAGATTGCTCAACAACCAGTTTTAATGAGGTATGGTGCCCATTCTTACTTCTGCAAGCAATGTACCATGGAGGAATGGCCTTGGAAGGTTACCCATGATTCTTTTCGAGAGATTAAATGCACTGGTTTGTGGGTGAAGGAAGAAATTTGAGTTTTCCCCTCTTCTCTCTCTTTTCCCATTCTCTATATAATGTAAAATGATGCTCATTTGTAGCGTTGGATACTTTTAGAATGCAAGGGCATCATTGAAAAGTGTTGCACAAGTGTTCTTGAGTTACAAGCCTTGAATTGTGATTCTGCAGTATGTTTATACCTTCTTCCTCTATTGTAATGATTTGTGCATCATCTTAAAGCAATAAAATACTTGTTTTGTGGCTATTATTCTACCCTAACTAGTGATTTGTTGCATTTTCTTGCCTCTTCATTTACTTGTAGGTATGTTGTGTATGTTTCTTCATATTGCAGGGTTTATTTCTATTGTGCATTTTATTGAAATGGGAGTTTAAATTCTACTATGGACTGTAGCTTTCATTCCTTCCCTCTCCACCTTTATTTTCCTTCATTTTATCTCATTTAAAAGTGTTTGTGCCCTTGTTCTTGGTGATATCACCTCCCCTTAGTCTAGGATTTCATTTTATGCATCTCCTTCTCTCCATGGTCCCTTGGAATCATAGATTAATGTTAGGTAGCTACATTTCCTTTCCTAGGAGTAGTTTAACAATAGGAATAAGCAGAGGAATTTGGCCTTCTTTGGAGGTCTATCTTAGTTTGCAAGGTCCCATAACTTGGAGGCAGTCCCATGTTTCCTCAAAATCATGGGTTGTCCATGACTCAAGGCAGGGTCCAATTTTGAGCTCCAATAATAATCAAAACAAATATCTAGTTTTTAAAGTAGACAACACCATGTAACTCATTAAAAAAATATGTGATTATTAGGATAAGGGAACTTATCTTTAATGGTATACTTGTTGATTTCTCCATAATCTAGACACATCCTCCAAGTCTCATCCTTTTTATGCACCATGATCACCAAGGATGAATATACACTTTGGTTATGTCAAAAATACCTTCCTCTAACATCTCTTATACCATCTTGTCAATCTCACTCTTTTTTGCTTATGGATATTTGTATGGTCTGATGTTTGGTGTTGACTACCCAAGAGCAAGTGAATGGCTTGATCATGATCTCTTCTTAGTGGTATTGCTTTTGGCATTGCTCCAAAAATGGCCTAGTGGTCATCAATAATCTTCATCAAATCAAGAGGTGTAGATAACTTTGTTGGGTGAAATTCCATTAAGGACAATTGTCTGAGAAATCCTTCATCCCCTTTTTTAGAATCTTCTACATCTTATGAGAATTAACCAAGTATAGATATTTTTCATGTTGTCCCCTTACTTGAAATTTCTTTCCATCAAAATGAAAATACATAAACACATCCTAGAATTTTTATCATGGCCAAGGTCATAATCCAATAGAATCCCAAAATAATATCTATTTTTCCCATGAAAATAATAAACATAAGTGAATATGACTTGTAGTCTCCCATCACCAGTTTGATTTTACATTAGTATCATGAATAATTGACAATGTCCCCATTTGTAATCATAACATGAAATTTTGGAGCCACCAACTTAGTGTTGATGAAATTGTGTGTACTCCTCGAGTCTATCAACATTGTCACCTTATGTTTTGTAAGGAAACCCACAAGCTTGAGGGAATGTGGGGTGTTAATACCAAAAAGTGTATGACATGAGATAGTTGGTTAGGACTCATTGGATTCATATTTTGACACTTGTTTTTATCCCTTGCTACTTCATCACCTTTTTTTCCTCAATGTCTCTTCAATCTAAAACAATTTCTTCTTGGCACATTTATGTCCCTTGCTCCATTTTCTATCATAATTGAAACATAAACCTTTTTGTTGTTTCTCTTGAATTGATTAAGGATTCAATTTCGTAGGTTGAGGGAATGATTATGTTGGCCCCATGCACTCTCAATTAGTAGTGAAAGCCCTCATTTTGACTAGATCTCATTCCTCGGCCCGATGTGAAAATATCATCGATTCTAATATAGATCTTGGATTAAACATGCACACACCAAGTTGGATGTTATCGTGAGGCCACTCAAAAATAATTCATTCAAGTTACTATCGGAGATATCATCCACATTTAAGGAGAGGTTTTGGAATATTTGAATATAATCATTGATTGTTTATGTTTGTTGTAGCTTTGCTAACTAGCTAAATTAGTTTTCTATTACACCTTGTTAGAGTAGTGCATTGGCATCTCATCCATGAACACTTACCAAGTGACATTAAGACCCTTCTTTTTTATTTTGAGCTAAAAT
Source organism: Taxus wallichiana var. yunnanensis (assembly GCA_018340775.1). Classification (NCBI taxonomy): domain Eukaryota; kingdom Viridiplantae; phylum Streptophyta; class Pinopsida; order Cupressales; family Taxaceae; genus Taxus; species Taxus wallichiana. The sequence goes on from CM031236.1 coordinate 108,851,170, forward strand.
TCATTTATAATAAATGAATTTCTCTAGCTCAACATATAAGGATGCCATTACCACCTTCCATCTGCATGGGATTTGATGTACATCAAAAAAGTTCTCTATTTGGTTGATCCAAGTTACAAGATCCTTCCCATCAACTTATGCATTCCACTTTTTAGAACATGTTCCTCCTTTGTTGTTTATAATTATTTGGATTGGATTGTCTAGAAGATCCACCCTAGTGGGTTTGTGTAGAAAATTACAATGGCGTTGTTTGAGGCTAATGAAAATATAGATTTTGACTGAATTAGTGCATAAGATCATCCAATCATTGATTGATTTGGTCCACTTTAGTGACCATCTCATTTTATAATATACACATATCATACTCCATTTGTCTCACCTTGTGATGCATCAAGGAAAACCCTAGAGTAGAAGATCCATCGATTCCCATTACTAACTCCAAATCCTCTTTGTAAGGAAGTTTACCTAGAGTTTTAGAATTCTAGACTTCACCCCTAGCTTGTGGTCCTGCCATAATAAGGGCTTGACCATGCAAAATTTAATTTTCACTTTTAACCGAATTTGGCTAGTGAATTTCTCAATGTAGATGACCTAAAATATGAAAAAATATCTGAAAATTTTACAATAGTGTGAGATATAGCAAAAACAATGTTGACAAAGTCGATGCTCTAATACCACTTGTAATGAAATTTCTTCAATATAAGTGGAAGAACATAAGAATATTAATTATATAACCAAACCACTTCAAGGGGGAAACCTCCAAAGTTATATATACTAGAATATAATTTGTAAATTGATGGTTTAGGAGACTCATGCTCATCCATATATATAAACCTAACTATGAAGGGTCATAACCCTTTCATCCAAACCCTTTTATTAAAGATAAGTCAACCTAAAATAAAAACTAACTAATTAATGTAATTATTAATGATAAGTGTGCCTTATGTCAGCCCACACATTTACTTAGGTATGTTTTAGGTTAAGTGCATAACATCAAAAAATGTATATCCTTGATTTGACTTGTTACAAATGAAACATAACCCTTGTTGAGGAGTTAATTTGGTAGGTGAAAGGAATTTTTTTCTAGAGTATTATGCCCCCTTCTAGTAGTGAATGTATGACATTTAAACAAAACTCTTTCATATTCCTTGTATGTGAAGATAATGGAATCCAACATAGAACCTATATTAAACATGAAAACATCAAGTTGGATGTTATCCTTGAGCCCATAATCATTCAATATATCCTCTTTGTTTTCCTCCACCCATAAGGATAGGTTCTAAATTTTTTGAATATGATATTTGACAATTCTTATGTCACAATTTTTTTACATGGTTGAAGTAGTTCTCCACCACATTGTTGTGGTAGTTCATTAATAAACATTGACTTGGTGACACTAAGCCATTCTCTTTTAAGTGCATAACAATCTATACTAAATGAACTATTGAATATTAATTTTTACAATCCTTATTTTTCATAATTTTGTTACATGGTTGAAGTAGTTCTCCACCACATTGTTGTGGTAGTTCATTAATAAAAATTGACTTGGTGATAATAAGCTCATCTTCTTCCTTTGAGTGCATAGCCATATATACCAAATGAATTACTCTAGTTCCAAATACAAAGATGTCATTACCACCTTTATGCATAAGGGGTTTGATGTAAATCAACAAATTATCCATTTAGACTGGATTCTTTTTTTCACACTTACACATCTCCTATTTTAGTAACATGTTATGATCCCCCATACTAGAGCAAGATAAGCATTGAGGTTGCATCAAATAAAATTTTGGTTGTGTGGAGACCTGTGTGACCAGACCGGGAATTTTTGAGTTGTGGTTGTATTCATAGACTAGTTAAGGACATCATGATTTCTCCTTTTACTATGTTCAATTTTTTGTTGACCAAATAAAAAAACTTTTTTTTTTCCGCCATTTTAGATTGTATGTTCTGTATGTCATACTTAAGCTCACTTTGTGATTTGGATTGAGTTGTGATTTTGTTTTTAGACTAGCCAATACCATCATGATTTCTTCTTTGAAAGTGTTTAATATGTCGTTGGCCGAATTAAAAAACTCCTTTCTTTTCCATTTCAAATTGTATGGCATAGATTCATTAGTCGGTTGAATTTTTTCTCCATTAATAAACATTGACTTGGTGATAGTAATGCTCTTCATCTTCCATTGAGTGCATAACCATCTATGTCAAATGAGCTACTCTAGTTCCAAATGAAATGATGCAATTACCACCCTTTGTGCATAAGGGGTTTAATGTAAATCAAAGTGTATGCGTAGATCTGGATCACTTGCAAGATGGATTAGTTGATATAGAAATCTCCAAATCAATACTAATAAATGGGCTTACGCTACCATTGTGAATAAAAGGACAATTATGGGTTCTTTATTAAATAAAGTGGTTAAAAATCTTCCTGGGCTGAATATAAACTTGCACACGAACACACTTAGAAATATGTTAGTAGTTTTTTTGTGGTTAGAGGAAATACCTCGATCATATCCTTAACCTTTTAAGGAGATAAAGACATTTTATTGAAGTAAAAATGATTAAACAATGGATAAAAAATACAAGTATACCCGATTCAAATAGTAGGAGGGCAATCATCGTTGTGATTAACTAAAAATCACATGATGATCACAATCCAATCGTAGTTGCGATTCACGCTTGTGTTGGAATTTCACTAAAACATTGTTGTCGTATGTTGCATCTATCCTTTGTACTCCACTTTCAATTCTTTAATACCTGCAAAACTGAGATATGCGAGCAAAGAAGCAAGAACTTCAAGTATAGGCTCAATGACACAAAGAGTCAAGAGCCTGAAATGATGGGGGAGAGTGGTGTTTTATAGTTTTTGAGTACATATGGGAATGAAACACATATGAGTGGAATGCGCATAGGTGGGTGAGAGGATAAGGATCCATAGTGCATTGGGCATACAAATGGGTAGGTGGGGTGAATAGAATTAAATCTGAGTGGGTGAGGGTTAGTAAATAAGTGGTGAGGTGTCTTTTATCCCCAATTTTGTGTGGTTTTATATTTTTTATTTACTTTTGTGGGATTGTTTTATTTTCTAAGATTTTTATGTTTTTTTTTTAAAAAAAAAAAAAAGAGACCTTATGTGCAAGGTGTGTTTTCTAGTGTCAACACTTTGCAACTTTTTGGGCTACATGTTGCAACATGTTACATATAGCATAAAAATTGAAGATGATATGGGGGTTGTCTAACCCTATGATAGTGGTTTTCATTGTTGTGAGCTTAGATGTTTCTTTGGATAGACATGAACCTAGAAATGTGATCAATGGGCCACTTCATTCGAGTCTATGAAGGGTTCAATAGGTTAATTTCACAAAGAAGAGACTATAGAGTTAATTGACTAAGATGTTTTGATGATTGAGTGTCATAAGATCGATGAGAAGGGTTTTATGATTCCCCCCTCAAGAGATAGTTTTAGGAGCTTGATCCAAAACTTAGGGTTTTAGGATTAAAGGACAAAATAAAAATCATCCCAGATGTAAATAGTAAAACTATCTTTGAAAAGAGATGTATATTGCTCAAAATATTGTGATTACAATAGTTATCTCTGCAAGGAGATGTGTGTCCTTCCCTTGCGGGTTACATATAATTATATACTACTTTTAGAAATATGAAGAGACATCTAGAAGAATTTGAAAGTCACCAATCTCGAGGGAGATGATGTAGTTCACCTTATGTGAATTACATATGTGAAAATTTTGTGAAATTACTATTTTTAGACAACACTACAAAAATTTCTTTTTGAGGCATTTAGAAGTGGATTTTAGGGGTTAATTTTTCCAAAAAAATCTCACCATTTCACCATATTCTACACATTCCAAGCTTTCCGACACATTTTGAATGGAGTCAATCGAGCTACTGATGCAAAATTTATTACTCTTGGAAGTTTCCCCACTAGAATTGTTGCCTTTGTTGTTGTCTGATCATTCATCCCTCCTTTAGAAGTAATGATCTCCATTACAACAAGGAGTCCCATCAAGTGTGGAAATTGTTTCTTTATCTGGTACGCGGTGAGCCACTCACCTTAATGACTGAGATTTCCTTTCTTGATCACCCAATAGAGATGAATAGGACATCCTTTGGTGGGCTTTGTCCAAGTGTCCACAATTTGATCTTCTTTAACTAGAGAAAAGTTTTTAAGTTGAGTTCGGATATGTCCAATTGTTCTTCTATGATCGAGGTATGAAAAATAGATGGGTGATATGGCTTGAGGAGGTCCACATCGAAGATAGGATGTAGATCTACTTAGGGTGGAATATTAAACTCGAAAGCATTTTCACCTACTTGTTTGGTGAGAGTGTAAGGACCATACCATAGAGGTCAAATTTTCCTGTGTGGACCTGCAAGCCTTTCCTTCTGAAGTCACAACTAGACCTTATCACCAACCTTGAAATGATGTGGAACCCTATGTTGATCATGGTGTTGTTTATACTTTTCATTCATATTTTGTAAGATATCATGGACATGTTGTTGAGTATACTTGAATATGTTCAACAAACCTTGTTTCCTTTTTCGCTTCAATTTTTCCATGAGGTGTGTATTCCATTGTATGCACTGGAATGCATACATCAATGGGTTCCATAAATTAGAATCCATAACAAACTTGAAATTGACTGTGCTTGGTGGAGTTGTGCAAGGTCCGATTGTATACATGGTGTATGTAGGGCAAGGCCTCATCCCATGTACGTGGGTGTTTGGAGTGATACATATAAAGTATGTGGACAATCAGGCGGTTCACCACCTCTATCATTTTGTTATTCTGTGGGTGGAAGGATGTGGACTTCATCAAATTAGTGTCCATCATTCCCCATAGGGTGGACCAAAATATTCTCAAGAACCTGTTGTCCCTATCAGAAATAATAGACTTGGGAAGCCCAAAGGTGATCCATACATGACTAAAATAGAGTTTAGCAGTTTCTTCAGCAAAAATATTTTTCTTACAAGAAATCATTATAGCCATTTTAGAAAATCAATCAACTACAACAAAAACACAATCATTTCCATGTTTCAAAGTTGGAAAACTTGAGAGGAAGTCCATTGAGATGGAGGCCCAAGGCTTGGTTGGTTTTGGAAATGGTGTATACAATCCTTGTTTCTTATTAGCTGGTTTGGCAATTGCATAAGGGGTGCAAGACTTGATGTACTTAACCACATCATTTTGTAGATTGGGCTAGTAAAAGTTCTTTTGGAGTATTTTCAATGTTTTTTCCATGCCAAAGTGTTTAATTTTCTGCTAAAGTGTGCCTCCCATATCATCTTCTATTGTTCAACAATTGGAACACAAATGTGTCCCATGTGGCAGAGGAGGTTATCCTGTAGATAGAAATCAAGGACATGCTTTGCCCCTCAGAGATCTTGATATGTATTTGAAAAGTTAGGATCTGTCTCATACAAAGTGCACCAACTAGAAGTCTCATGTCCACAGAGGTCAAGGATAGTTGTGAGGGCTACAATTGGAGGGAAGATTAGGTAATTTGCTGATGAATTGCCACTTTCCTTATGTTTTATTATTAGGTGGAACTGTTGTATGTATGTGGCCCACTTCTGGTGTCTCTCATTCCTTATCTTGCTATGTGTCTGAAGGAACTCCAATGGCACGTGGTCTATGTGGATGACTGTCTCCTTCCCTAGAATGTAATGTTTCCATTTCTTACAAGCTTGCATGATGGCATAGAGATCCTTATCATATGATGGGTACTTTCTGACTGCATTATTGAATGTTTCACTATGATATACAACAAGGTTGCCATGTTGCATGATAACAGTTCCCATGGCATACTCAGATGCATATGTCATCAATTCAAAAGGTTGATGTAGGTTAGGTAAGGAGAGAACAGGGGCGAGCATAATCTTCCTTTCAAATTTTTGAATTCTCTCTGTTGCACCTCCCCCATTGGAATGTAGCCTTGTTTCCTCCTTTAATCACTTGGTTCAGTGGCCAAGAAATATGATAAATTCTCAAGACAAACCAACTATAGAAATTGACAAGACCCAATAAGCTACTGAATTCTATAAGAGTCTTTGGAGTAGGCCATTTTGAATAACCTAGATCTTCTCTAGGTCAACATGAACTCCTTCATCCACAACATATCCTAGGTACTAAACCTTCCTCATCCCAAATGTGCATTTTTCTATATTTGCATACATATTTTTATTTCAAAGGGTTTGAAGTACTTCTCAAACATGTTGTAGATGTTTCTCCCATGTCTAACTATAGATGAGTATATCATCTAAGTAGACAACCATGAAGGAATTGGTGTAGGGCCACAAGATGTCATCCATCATCCTCATGAATGTCACAAGAGCATTAGTTAATCCAAAAGGCATGACCAACCATTTCGAATAGACCTTCCAAGACTTAAATGCAATCTTCCAAACATTTGTGGGCTCAATGGGAATTTGGTGATAGCCAAACTTGAGATCAATTTTGGTGAATAATTTCACACCATGAAGTTGGTCCAACAAATCATCGATCCTCGGAAGGGGTAGTGATTCTTCACAATAATTTTTTTCAAGGCCCGATAGTCAATGCAAAGTCTCCATGTTCCATCTTTCTTTGGTGCCAAGACAATTGGGCTTCCACAGGGTGAAGAGATCGGCCTAATGTGTCCCTTTTGAATCAACTCTTAGAGTTTCCTCTTGATCTCATCATTTTCAAGGACTGACTTGTGATACATAGGGTTGTTAGGTAAAGGAGAGCCCGAGACCAAATCAATAACATGTTTTACCTCGCATTGAAGTGACATCCTATGGGTGACTGGAATAGATCATCATACTCAACTATGATTTGGTCCATCTGTTTCTTTTGTTGCACTAAATGTGTGGTCAAGGTGGTTGCAACAACTTTCTTGGTGGTTTTTGGCTTGATCATCAGGATGACAAACTGCTTTGTTTTCTCCACTAACTTCTTACATTTCTTGGCATTGATGAGGGAAACTACGTTAAAGGAATGACCTCGAGTATCGAGATAGTGCTAACCCCCAATGTTAATGGTGACCCTTTGAGGTTATGACTCATAGATGTCATGTCTCTCCCACATGAATGGTTGGCCCAAGAGCACATCACAAACATCCAATGGAATAACATCACATAAACATTTCATCGTGGAAGGGTTTGATTGCATATGGGAGGAGACATTGTTGTGTGACATGGAGATCTCTTCTTGGATTCAACCACCCGATGCCATATGGTTGGGGATGTGGCTTTACGACAGTTCACAATATCAATAAAATAAATTCTTTTAACTTCCAATATTAAGAATAAAATGTAGAGGCTTACCCTTTACCCAAATTTTGGATTGAAATATCCTTTCCTTCTCATCCATATTCTTGACTTGTGAGGTGGCAATGATCACATCCAGTTCAACATCTATAATTTCATCTTCTTCATCTCTAACCTCGGGTGAAGATTGTGACTCAGTTATTAAGGAATTTAAGGCTTGAAATTCTTCCTTGGAATGATGGTTAGTCTTGTAGAGACCGCACCACTTCCCTATCTTCTCCTTATGTGTTTTATTTCCTTTTGAATCCTTTTGTTTCCAACCTAAACTTAGGTTTGACCTTCCTTTTCCATCGAGGTTGGGTATTCGTATTTCTCTTTCTATGATTTTTTTCAATCTTGATCACGAACTTGTACACCTCTCTGAGGGTATGAAATTGAAAGAGCTCCATGTCCTCCCGTATGTACCATGGTAGGTCACTGCAATATTTGAGGATCTTATGTTTTTTGTGTCTTGAATGCCCAATCTTGAAGAAAGAGAATGAAAATGATCAGTATAATCTTGAATTGATTAGCCCTTACCTTGGAGGATTTGTTGCTCTGATACCCCTGATACAAAACTTAGGGGTTTTGGGATTAAAGGAAAAAATAAGTATTTTGCCAAATGTAAATAGTAAAACTATCTCTGAAAGGAGATGTATATTTCTCAAAATATTGTGATTACAATAGCTATCTCTACAAAGAGATGTGTGTCCTTCCCTTTCAAGTTACATAAAAATATATATACTACTTTTAGAATTATGAAGAGACATCTAGAAGGATATGGAAGGTCACCAATATCGAGGGAGAGGAGGTGGTTCACCTTATTTAAATTACATAAGCAAAATTTCTAAAAATTTCTTCCTTGTTTTCTTCTTCTAAGTCCTGAAGGGATGAAGGAAAAAACATAAAACAAAATTAACCCCTGGAGGATTAACCTCAAAGAACCTAGGGGTTTAAATCCATGGACCCCAGGGGGTCTAATCCCAAAAACAAAATGAACCCCTTAATCCCTAGAACAACATTAACCCTAGATTATAACCCACTCGACTGGTTAAATAACATACTTGAGATTCAACAGATCCTCTCTGTTCTTTAAGAACCAAAGAGGGATGAACGGACAAATTCTTTATCATAAAAAAATTTGACAAAGTCAAATACGATTTATTTTCTATTTTATTTTAATAGTAAGAAAAAAAATGAGATCCATTTCTTTTTGTTTATGGTCTATATATTATGACTAATTCCGAAGGTTTGTTTCTACGGGAGATTAATTATTTGTCTCTTCCCGTAGAAACAGGATTACTTAAAGACGAGGAAAGAGGAACCTAAAGAGGAAAAGATAAACAGCGTTAACTTCGCACATATGGAATTTTTTATTCCATAATAATCTATAAACTGTAAAAAGTGACCCCAACACTACCCGCATAACTACTAGGTTACGATTGCAAGGTCCCAAGTCAATGGGGGCCTCCTTAGAGCTTGAGGGATAAAGGAAGCTCACAAAGGCAAATCCCCCTAGACGAACTTTGAGGAGACCACCCAAGATGGAGGGCCCTATAAAAAACATAATGACAGTCTTCCTACCACTATAGTGTGAAGGGGGTCAAGGGGGAGCCCACCATCCAACTAATCCATCTAATATATCCCTCATTCTGAAGGGTTCCCCTAACCATCATAGGGATACTAGTACCGGTGCCACCACACCCCTGGAGGACTACCAATCAACGATAGGATGGGACTAGTTGTTAGCGATAGGGATGGACTTGTCCCAAAACCTCCTTCCAAAAAGGAGAGGTAGGATTATAGGGCCCAACTCAATGGGGGAGGGCTCAAAGATGGAGGTAAGGGGCTGCCCCCAAAAGCATAGCCCCCACTACAAGATACTCCGAGCCTCCCCAAGATGGAGGGCAGATAAAATCCATAAAGTAGGGGGAGAATTATAGGGCTAACGAGAAGAGAGGTGCCCCTTGCCTACCAGACCGGGAGTCGAGGGTCTCTTTGGAAAAGGAGTATATGGTCTAATAGTACCTTCCCTCTATCTGTATCTACTAGGGAGACCCATCCCTCCATGGGGCCTTTAGGTACTGAAGGTGGGGGTAGTAATGAGGGACAAACATGTGTGAGGCTTGTCGTGAGGGATGGCTCAACCCTAAACTATTTTTTATATTTTTTGCATATGTAATTGATGAAAGATGAACCATCTCCTCTCCCTCGAGATTTGTGACCTTCCACATTCTTCTAGATGTCTCTTCATATTTCTAAAAGTAGTATATAAGCATATGTTACTCACAAGGGAAGGACACACATATCTTTGTAGAGATAGCTATTGTAATCACAACCTTTTGAGAAATATACATCTCTTTTTAGAGATAGTTTGATTGTTTAAATATGGTACAATTGTTATTATGTCCTTTAATCTCATACAACATTATTGTTTATTTTTTAAAAAATTACTATTTTTAGAATACACTACAAAACTTACATTTTGAAGCCTTTAGAAGAGGATTTTAGTGTCAATTTTTTTAAAAAAATTTACACCATTTGACTATATTCTACATGTTGTAAAATTTCTGGCACATTTTGAATGGATTCAATCGGAGGCATGGTGTAAAAGTTATAACTCCCAGAAGTTGCCCCACTAGAATTGTTGCCTAGGTTGTTGTCTAGATCAGAGCCGTAGGTTGCCCAAATGTAACACATGATGAAAAGTGGTAGTTAAATATGATATAAGAATTAACCTTAGTGAAGGAATGATGAGTGGAATCGATGACAATGTTTCCCTAGCCATGTGCGAGTAAAAATGTGATGATAGATGTGGTCAACAATGGATGCGAGGTAAAAAATGGTGGAGAAGTGTTCTCCATCCCAAAGTGGTGAGAAAATGTGGGAATAAAAATGAGGGAATTTTGGATGAAATGATATTTATAGAGTGAAGTGTGTGTGGGGGGGATGTGGAGTGATCCATGTGGTGAGTTAGGGAGTGAGCAGGAGGGGGCTAGGCAAGCGAGCTAGGCAGGCAAGGTGGCGAATTGGGCGACAAGCTAAATGGAGAGCTAGGTTGTAAGCTAGGAGAGTGAACTACACAAGAGAGCAAGTTAGGCAGAAAGGCGAAGAGCTATGCGATGAGCTAAGTGGTGAGCTAGGAATTGATCTAGGTAGGCGATGTAGCAAGATACGTGGTGAGATAGGCGGCGAGCTATGTGGGGAACTAAGCAGTAAGATAGGCAGTGACTTAGGTGTGTGAGTGATGAGCTACGTGTAAATCTAGTTGGGTGGGTGAAAAGCAAGCTAGTTGGGAAAACTATTTGGAGATGGAGTGAATTGACTAGAGAGGGGGAGAGAGCTTGGTTGGGTGCGGGATGATAAGAGTGTGGGTTGGTCGCTATAATACGATAACGAGTTAGAAAGGGTTGGCCGAGGTGAGGGGGATAAGTTAGGAAGTCTTTGTAGTGACTCAAATGAGTCGAGATGGAAAGGGGTGAGGGAGTCAATTTGTGTAGGATCGGTGAGGATGAGCTAGGGGAGGAGCATTCGAGTCACGAGGATGACTCACTAAGCTAGTAGTAAGGAGAGGTGATAAATTCGGTGAGGGGTTAGTCGCAAAGGTGTTTTGCGAGAGAGGTGGGTGAGTTTACTCGAGTCGTGAATGTGACTCGGCTAGGTAGGCGAGCTGGGTAGTTTAAGATTCAATATTCGGTGAGCCTAGGTAGGGAGAGTTAGGGAGTGAGGGGTGAGTTTTTCTGGAATCATAGGTTAGGGTGTGTGGGTTTCATTAAGCTGAGGTAGGGGCTAAGTCAATGTGGGGAATTTGAGGGTGAGATTGGGGTTGGGGAGAATAGTGAGTCACTCTAGTGACTGTTATCCATATTTTGCACCCCGTGCCAAATATTGGATTGACCATGATCCCGCATAAGAGGAAACAGAGTCAAATGAAGACATAAAATATTTCTAAACGAGCACCAGACTACCACGTTTCCTAGGGGAAAGTGGACCGTTAGGGAAAAAGTTGGTTCTTTGCCCTTTGTTATCTCAAAAGGGGTAAAATTCACGAAATGGCCCGCATCTCCATTCAAGGAAAAAGTTAGTATCTGGGCCCGAGTCAAAGCCAAAGCGGGAATCGGAAGAAAGGGGACCCATTTTTCGAGTTGTTTTCCCGCCCTCTTGTACATACCCGATACAAACTTCAAGGGGCGTATCTTTCGACTTAGGGCTCAAAATATTACAAATCTGATGTCGTTGGAAAGATCTCAGCCTCACCCATGCCATGGGGTCTGAAACTTTAATTTTGAGGAGGTTAGGTGAAGAAAAATGGAGGAAACATCTTTGGGCTTTCAATGCGGATCTTCTCGACTCAAAAACTAGATCGGATTCGATCTATTTCCATCGTTTCCTCTTCCTTCAAGGCACCGAACCAAGGATTGATGCAGTAAAGATGGATTTGGAGAGATTTCATCAGAGGCATTAACAGCGGTGGTTGAACTTCAACCTGCTTTCCCACTTCTCTCTCTTTTCTTCTTTCAGGTTGAATCTATAAATACGGAGGCATGATTCATTGTAAAGGGTTAGACATTCTTTGTTTTGCAGGCTCCCTCCTCCTTCTAGCAAAGGGATTTGTGGGGTTCAGGCCTTCCACTAAAATTGTAATATGTTTCTGCCTCTTGGCTACTTTGTAATGGATTGTATCAATCTATAAAGCAATAAAACACGTTTGTGATCGATTTTAGATCCTCTCTTGTCTCTTTTTCTTTCATCTAGTCTTCCATTACATATCTAGCTATTTGTGCTTGTTTATTGTATGCATTTTGTTGGTTTGTGTCTATTAAAAAAACAAGTGTTCATCATTCCTTTGGTGCATCACCTCGTAGTTTAGCTTCATTTTTATTTTTGTATTCCTTCTATCCTTGTCTCCTTGGTAAAGTTTAGATTAGGATTAAG